>MJUT01032407.1:314002-384767 GCA_002080005.1 Gigantidas platifrons
GACCGTAAAATTTTCGAAGTGATGACTTCAACTTTACCAAAAGGAATCCTTGGTTCAGTAGCTTCCTTGTTAGCAACAACCCTCTATCAAGGAAATCCTGATAGGAACCACAAGCTCTGGAATATCGTATCATCTGAGAGATATATACTCCATACGCAGGTGCTGCTGGAATGTTGCTACATATATATGGAAAGTTCACAATGGGAAAATTGAAATCATCTCTTTTGTCGTAAAGTTTCCTTCCCTCACAGTCGATTTCGATGTATAGGTCAAGGTGTGAAGCAGACCAATCTGTATCTGTGGTATCCTTTATTTCAAGCTCAATGGGATAGATGCGATCAACATATCATCTATATAGCGGAACGTGAAATTAAAGGATCGGGCTAGCTTCTTTTTGTTTTTCTTGAGAGGCCTCTGTATGAAGTATGCCTCATACGAATAAAGGAAGAAGTCGGCGAGAAGAAGAGCACAGTTTGTACCCATATGTATGCCGACTGTTTGTTGAAAAACACGTTCACCAAACATAACAAATATGTTGTCAATCAAAAACTCGAGTTTTATCATGGCGGTGGAGCAATCTAGTATTTTTATATCATATCTTCACTATCTCCTCTTTAATGATACGGCTCAGCATATAGGTAAAGGGGAGTAAGTGAGACATTTGACTTTAATCAGATTGGACAGTGGAGAAAACTGGAGTATTCAGAGAAAACCACGGAACTGTCGAAAGTCACCGACGAACTTTATTGCAAAATGTTATTTCGAGTATATCTGGCTATGTTGAGATATTAGAAAGTCACTGCTAAGTCAATAACACCATTTTAAATGAATGATAAAGTTTGTGTTTGTAATAGTCCAAACCTGATGTACATTTTGTGCTGCAGTTCTTCCGATGAAATCAGTGACCACAGTGTCCGCGATCAAAGAGCTTATATCAGTGACCATTACCACTAACATGACGAGGTTTACTCGATACAACGTCATGTGATATTGTTTGTAAGCTCAGTGACCATTACCACTAACATGACGAGGTTTACTCGATACAACGTCATGTGATATTGTTTGTAAGTTTTTTGTGCATGGTCTGTGGTGTCCGCCGTACTCCTGTTTCCTCTTCCAAAAAAACTTACAACCACAATACTACAGAAATGTTGTTGCTTTAAACGCCTATTTACCAGATCCTGATCACCAATCAAAAAAAATATTTGTTTAATGTAAGCATATTGTTTGACAATTCGTAACTTTTCTCTTGAAGTCATATGATAAGACTGCAAACATATATACTATTAGTTTTTCAGATGGCGTGGCGGGCATTGTGGCAACTGGTGATGGGCGAGTCACAGGATCTAGACGAATTTCTTAGTCCTGTCGTTGGAAGTGTATTGTACTTTATTGTTACCATGGGAACAGGTGTTATTCTACGAGTGTTAAACAAGAACTACTCTCCTGCATGGTGTTGCCAATATATAGCAGATTTTCTCGCCACGATGGAAATGTGTGCCTACTTTTTCGAAAACAACTTTATAATGAAGCATTATGGGAGTATTTGGTTGTTCATATCAGTTGTTATTCAATGTCTTGTGGCAAATAGAACATATTTTGGTGCATCTGAAAATCCTGTTAAATCTTTTTACGAGTTGTGTACATTTCAAATTGGAGCTAAAACTGCTGCCTTAAAGATTCTGGTTCAAACGTTAGCTGGTGCCTCTTCGTATTTCTTTGCTAGGATGGTCTGGTCTATAGATCTGGTACAGGACCATCGTGACAGATATCTAGAAACAGCATGTAATACTGATCTATCTGTAGCTTTAATGACTGGGTTAGCAATTGAGCTTGGAGCTACTCTAATCGATACGTGGTTAGGGTTACAGACATTAGTTTCCCAATCATTTATTGATGAAGTTCTAAAGTGTTCAAATGGTGCCTTCATGATTGTTATGGGTGAGTATTTCACATTAATTAGGATAACAATACACTGATCTATGACCGATAGGTACATAACGCTACACTGATCTATGACTGATAATAGGTACATAATATAAACTTATCCCTGGCCTATAATTTGTTCTCTCTGTTTTATTACTAGTTTATGCCTTTATTGAGGTAACCCATGACTTACCATCTTCTACTGTCTTAAGATTCACTCTAAATGTTACTAGTACCACAATCTGATTCGATAACACTGCCTATATGAAATCAGATTTGAGATAGAAAAAATAAAATAAAATGTATTATAACATTTATATTGATCTCCCTTTATTTATTTTTTTTATTTTATTTGTTGGTTTTTTGTATGTTTGGACATTATTCCTGTCTTTATTGTCATGCTGTTTGGGGGGAGGGGGGTGCTGTCTTTTTACCATGAAAAAAAAAAACATTCTGCCCTCAAACTTTATAGTAAAAACAATGAATTGATGCAATAAAAAAATCTAACCTAGAGACATTATAGTAGCATATGGAAAAATTAATGATATTTCATCATGTCCAAATAAGAAATCAGCTGATTTTTGTTCCATGTGAAAAAAAAAATTCTGGTTCGGGGAAAAACAAAAACCCATCCCCACCATAAAAAAAGTTAAATGATCCATCTCAAATGTGTAGAAAAAAATACAAGTCAACAATGTAACAAATATACAATTATTTCCTCAACATTTCTCTTTTTGTGAAATTGAAAGTTTTTAGTCACTATATACTATTTTCATATTTATCTTGTAGGAATGCATCTAACGGGTATGTACTTTAACCCAGCCATGGCGTTTGGTCACATGTTTGGTTGCCGTGGCACCTCCGCTGGAGAACATTTCTTGGTGTACTGGATTGGACCTTTCATTGGGTGTTACATGGCCCTGATTCTGGATAATAAAGTACATATAGATGTAACAAAACCAAAGATTGATGAAGACAAAAAGGAGAAATAAATCGGTTTTCTTTGATATTAGGGAATTTCTACGCATACCTAAAATATAGTGTTGAACCTCATGTTTTCAAGTTATAAAGTCTCGTTTGGGAATGTTGACCGTTTTTCAATAATTTGAATTATTTTTTTAAAAGTTATACCAATTGTGTACTTATGTATTTGATAATTGCATGAATGTTGGAAGGAGGAGAATCTACGGTAGAAATTCCAGATCCAATTTTATCAAACATGGACAATTGGGTACACCACACTGTATGATTGATTTGTCTACACATCCAAGACCTCCTTCAACGGAACCAGTTTTTTTTTTACATTCCTTTTACCATTTGTTACCTATTTATGACATTATAGATAGCTTATTCCATTAAATGTTAAAACAGGTAGACATTTTAGACACTAAATCAGAAGGAATTAAGATTTTCCTTCCATCATTGACAATTTAGTTTAAAATGTGTTGGTTTTAATTCAGCTTAATTTTACCCTAATATAAATTTGCTGAAACATATACAGCAAATGAAAAGATGTGCAATTAGAATGTTTTTTGTTTTTTATACAAGATCATATCATATTAATTACTTGTTCTGTTAACTCACCATACAACATTACCTGATAAAGTTTGTCAGTTACTTCCGACAGGTCGGTGGTTTACCCTGGGTACTTCAGTTTCCTCCACCAATAAAACTGACCGCCACGATATAACTGAAATATTATTGAAAGTGGCCTTAAGCGCCATAACCAAATACCCTGTTAACTCACTGGGAAATTTCATTAACAATAAAAAACTGGTTCATTCCATTTTCACTACAATATGCTTTTTTATATAAAATGTAGCTTTTAAAGTTGTTTTGTTTTCAAGGTAAAAACAAAATAATAACTCTGTTAACAGCTCTATAGGTCTGCAGCTAGAATATAATATAAAGAATCATTAAAAAAATATGTCAAGAATAAAAAAATTAATAACTTATTCCTGTGCCATATTTTTATTGCTCATCATTTGTAAATGTCTGTAGAAAAACCCAAATGGTTAGGGCTAGGGCTATGGTGTTTAACACCTCTTTCAACAATATTTCAGTTGTATCGTGGCAGTCAGTTTTATTGGTGGAGGAAACTGGAGTACCTGGAGAAAACTACTGACCTGTCGCAATTCACTGACAAACTTGATCACATAATATTGCATCGTGTGCACCTCACCATGAGCAGGATTCATATTTGCCACTTTAGAAGCGATAGGCACTGCTTGCACAGGTAGTTGTAAATCCAACTATCATACGATCACGACCACCCCCAAAACAAATGGTAGTATGGATCGTTTACATTTTAATCTGTCAGAGCTTTTCTGTAAAAAAAGAACAAGTAATTGATATGATGTGTCCTGATGTTACTTACTGTCATATTAAATTGTTTGAAACCATTTTGAATGACAGTTTTTTTCTATTACCGGTTCCAGAGATGAGAGTCTTCACTGAGTCAGGATGATGTGTACTTGTTTAGTGACTGTGAAATGTTGTTTCCTGTGGAAGTCTTTTGTTTTTCATCTACTCGTATTTCTAAGGATAGCCATCAGGATAAGTAGAAATTTATGACATAAGAATATAAGATTGGGACCCTAATTTCAGATGAAATATATGTAAAGCCCCAGGGTTTCCGCTGGCGTGCGCCATTTGCGCATTTGGCGAAAAATCTATGATTTTGGTGATAAAATATTTACTTTGGCTCAAAAATGTGGCACAAAAGATTTCGAATGTTCATCGTCTGTTGTGGCAGTCATTTTCTAGTTCGTTACTTCGGAATGCCCATAACGCTATTTGGAAAGTTTCGAATGTTACCCATGAACTGATCAAGTGACAGAAAATCGATAATCAGCTGTTCGTAATGTTTATTTGTTGATAGGATAATTAACTTGTAAAATATATAAAAGGTAAGTCAAACAAAGGTGTTAATTAATGGTCTCGGGTGAATGACTTCTCTCTGTCAGTTCGTGAATTGTTTTCATATAATTTTAAGAAACTTGTCATTTATTTTAGCACTATCGTTTTAAATGCATCGAAATTTTTAACTCCATTTTACGTTTTTAAAATGGGATGCCGAAAAGAAAATTAGTTTTTGAAAGTAATATTTTTACTTATTTGCCTTTTATGGTTATGATAGTAACTTAAACAACAGAGTGTTATATCGTATTTTTTATCTACTTGTCTTTTATGGTTGTAATAGTAACTGAAACATTATTGTGCTATTGTATTTCAAAAAGTACATGTACCCTTATATTGTTTTAACATGTATGCAGTAAGAAAATAAATAAATGATTAATATTTATGTGCGTTTTTAGTGCCAAAAATTTTTGAAGTATTTATGGCTCAAAATATTTTAAAGTGGCTCAAAAATTTAGTTTTTGGCTCAAGTGTTGGCTCAAAAAAAAAATCAACCCAGAGGAAACCCTGTGTAAAGCCCAACATTATTTATATCACTAACACATGAATAGCCTGTTTTTAGCTCACCAGTCATAGGTCGTAAACTTTCACATTTAAATCTTCTTCTCTGAAATCACTGAACCAAATTAAACCAAATTTGAAAATTGTGTCTGACAGCCCAGCCCTCCATTTAATTGTCCATTCAGTGCTGCTTTATCATAAATCAAAATGAGCTTAAATTTTCACTGCAGCTTCCTGGCAATTAATTCTTTCAACATGTAAACATGTTTTTCTATGAAATTTTTCTTTCTGTTGATTTTGTATAGATTATGCAAATTAGGCATATTTTGATAAAAGATCACATTTAGATCTTCTCCTTCAAAACTGCTGAATCAAATTAACCAAAATTTGGCTGGGATGGTTCTTGGGTAGTTTTAAATTTGTGTCTGACAGCCCTGCCCTCCACTCAAGATCACTGTTGTCACTAAAAATAGAAATTTCTTCAATTGTTCATTGCTGCATTAAACAAAATGAGCTCAAATTTTGACTGTAGCTTTTCATATATTCCGAGCTTTTCTGTAAAATATTTCTTTCATCTAATTTATACAGATTATGCAAATTAGCCATATTTTGATAAAAAAAAACCCACACATTTAAATTTTCTTCTCTGAAACAGATGAATCAAATTAAACAAAATTTGGCCGAAATGGTCTTTCGGCGGTCCCCTTTAAAACTTTTGTCAGACAGCTCTATCCTCCATTCAAGATGGAGACCATTACTAAAAATAGAAATTTATTAAATTGTCTATTGCTGCTTTATTATAAGCCAATTTCAGGTCAAATATATAATTTTTAAAGTGGACAGAAACATATCAATGCATTAGACATAACAAAAACAGTAAAAGTTGATATTTAATATGGTATTCAATGATATATTTTGCTTATCATTAGCACTGTTTCACAATTTAACATTTGGTGATTGTTGATATTAGCACTGTTTCACCACTTAATATTCAGTGATTGTTGACATAAGCACTGTTTCACCACTTAATATTCAGTGATTGTTGACATAAGCACTGTTTCACCACTTAATATTCAGTGATTGTTGACAAGCACTTTCACCACTTAATATTCAGTGATTGTTGACATAAGCACTGTTTCACCACTTAATATTCAGTGATTGTTGACATAAGCACTGTTTCACCACTTAAAATTCAGTGATGGTTGACATAAGCACTGTTTCACCACTTAATGTTTGGTGATTGTTGATATTAGCACTGTTTCACCACTTAAATGTTCGGTGATTGTTGACATAAGCACTTTTTCACCACTTAAAATTCAGTAATTGTTGTCATAAGCACTGTTTCATCACTTAAAATTCAGTGATTGTTGTCATAAGCACTGTTTCACCACTTAAAATTCAATGATTGTTGTCATAAGCACTTTTTCACCACTTAAAATTCAGTGATTGTTGACATAAGCACTTTTTCACCACTTAAAATTCAGTGATTGTTGTCATAAGCATTATTTCACCACCTAATGTTTGGTGGTTGTTGACAATTGCACTGTTTCACCATTTAAAATTCGGTGGTTGTTGACAAATTCTAGAACTAAATATTGTCATTTCCTCGAGGTGTTTTCTTGGGATATTCTTCATAACATATGCAGCATTCTCATCAAATAATGGCCAGATAGCTAAACTAAGGGCTGGACGCAGGGAATCATATCTGTAAAATAAAGGTAAAAATCTCTTGTATTTTGAATCATTGTCATATTTTGGTATATTTAAAACATTAACATTAATATTATAACTGTTTAAATCTGAATGTAATTAGAAAAATATTACATATACAAAAATATGGCAAATTTAATATATTTGTAGATTAACATTAAGACTTTTTAAGTTTTAATATAAAGTTATTTAATTATATAAGCCTTAAGGTATTTGATAATCCATAAAAACAACCATCAAATCTGATATAAATTGTCATGTGATAAAGTTTGTCAGTGACTTGCGACAGGTAACGACAGGTAAATTATTTTCTTCAGGTACTCTGGTTTCGCTCCACCAATAAAACTGACCACCACAATATAACTGAAAATTGTCTCTATGTAAAAAGTTATAGAACCTCAATTGTACTCTCTGTGTACTTGTAACTAACCCTGACAATATGCTCTGCCCCCAAATATACCAGTAGATGAAATGTTACTGAAACCAAATGTCAAATCAATAATTTGTAAATATTGATCATCGGCTAATTACAAGGTATCAAAATAAATATTGATCATGGGCTAATAACAAGGTATCAAAAGTACTCCATATACCCAGTACATATATATTATATAAAGTACATTTCACATTCGGCAGACATACTTACAAATCTTAATAGTAATAAAGTCAAAGATTACATATGTACAGTATGGTGACAAAAGTCTTGCAACTTGTAAAAAATCCCTATATAATCAACCAAAACCATATTTTTTCAAAAAATTATTGTGAAGTCATTTCTGGATAGATTTTAACAAATTTTACACCAAAACATTCAGAATTGTTTATATTTTGATTGTTTATTTGCTCATTATGTTTACATGGGTGGTTTTTATTTGCACATAACTTAAACATAAAAAATAAAAATTGACGTTGATTTTCCTATAGATTTCAACTAAAAATAAATCCTAAATATTAACAATCCTGTTTATATATGTACAAATAAAAACCACTCATATAAACATAATGAGCAAATAATCAAAATATAAACAATTCTGAAAGTTTTGGTGTAAAATTTGTTAAAATCTATCCAGAAATAACTTTACAATAATTTTTTGAAAAAATATGGTTTTGGTTGATTATATAGGGATTTTTTTTACAAGTTACAAGACTTTTGTCACCATACTGTTTTTACAAATAAACAAGACATTCATACCCACGGAGGCCACCTTGTCATTTCCGGCCTTGAGCATTGTATGAATTTGAATTTTGGTGTTTAACGCCACTTTCAGCACTATTTCAGCTATATCATGGTGACCAGTTTTAGTGGTGGAGGAAGCCGGAGTTACCGGAGAGAACCACCGACCCTGGGCAAGCAACTGGTAAACTTTATCACTTGCGGCTGCGAGTCGAGTGCACCCTTTTTTGTAATTTACAAAGCCAGGCACGAACCCACGACGTATTAGTGATAGGCTTGTATGATTTGTTAGGTAATCCAACTACCTAACTCATTGAGCCACCCGGGCCCCTTTGAGCATTGTAAAGTAGCATATTATGGCTTTAATCATACCTGTCTTTTAGAGATTTCTGTAACTTTTTACACAGAGACTGTGTTGCATCTGTAAACAGCTGAACAACAACCAGAAAATTTGCCTGTAGATAAAAAAAAAAAAACTATGACTGGGGAAATCAAATTTCTTTTGATAATTGTCAAAAGATCATCAAATACGACATAACAAAAATCTGTAACTATGTCGGTTAAAAGTTTTTGACTAAAAATAGATCGATTGTTCACACAGACAAATTAGGTACACAACTTCGGATTTTCGAGTTTTTGCATTAGCATTTCTCATTGACTCGGGATCGATGCCTAGGTTTTATCTTCTGTATACTGGAAATTGAATAATTGATTTTTCGAAAGTTGGACAAGTTTGTCATAAAAACACCAAGAAAAGAATCCGTTGCTACTGCTCCAAATAATGATAAACCGCTAAGACGAAAGTCACAGGCAGAGAAGGATAAACAATACAAAAAGAAACGAAAACGTGAATTTCAACAAACATGGTTAATCGATTTTCCATGGTTGCGATACCAGGAAACTTTAGACAATAAAATTAGCTTTTGCATTCTTTGTAGGAAATACCCACAGTTAGCAGACCAAAGGTCAGACTCAAACCTTTTTGTAGGTAAAGTAATCGACAGAAGGATATAAGTTAAATGATTAACAAATCAACTCAATAAATCAACATATATGTAAGACATAGTACCAATTCAACAAGAAAGTCTGGGCAAGTGACTTTTTTTTCGGACAAGTAAAATTTCCATTTTGAATTGACCGGGGACAAGTGCTCAGATCAGATATTTCCACACCCCTGACAAATTACATGCATTTATTAATGAGATTCGTGTCTTTAATTTCATGGGTGCCAATTTTTGTTGCTTTCAGGACAAGTACTATTTTGTAGGTTCTTAAATTCATGGATTTAAAATTTTCAACTAAAAAATAACATGCATGATTAAAAACATATGTCTACTTGATTTTTAACACATTGTTTACAGGACTTATAAGCTGTAACATAAGTGGTAAGTGTATAATCATCAAATAAACTAGTCTTCACTTTGAAGTACAATAGGTGATCAGATTTGATTATTTCTTAAAAACGGTTGTTTGTTTGTTTGATGGTGTTTAACGTCACTTTCAACAATATTTCAGTTATATCATGGCGGTCAGTTTTATTGGTGGAGGAAACCGGAGTACCTAGAGAAAACAACAGATCTGTCGCAAGTCACTGACAAACTTTATCACAAAATGTTGTACACCTCGCCCTGATCGAGATTCGAACTCACAACATCAGTGGTTATAGACACTGATTGCATATGTAGTTGTAAATCAACTACCATACGATAACGTTCATAACGGCCCCCTTACAAATGGTGATTGATCGATTGATCAAAAAGCATTATTGAAAGAATGATGTGTGTTATCCAAGTTTTAACCCAAGCCCGAAATTTCACAACTATTTAAATGCATTATAAATAAAAACGTGGATACTGAATTTAGTGTGCCCGACAACTTTCTGGAATATCCTTCATCAGCTACACTCATAATCAACAGTTTTCTTATAAAGCCAAATATATAGCTGAAAAATCTCTGGAAGCAAGTAAACCAAGGGACCTAAACAGAATATCGAAAATTAGCTGGTCACCTATGTCTGAGAAAGGAGAACCTTAGTTTTTTCATAATTTCATAACTTATGAACTGTAAATTTAAATAATAGATATATCTAATAAACCATGTCAGTGCTAAAACACTTGACTATTGGGCGGATGTTACCCTCAAAAACTTATAGTTAATCAGCTGAGTTATCGACCCAGTGATATTAAAAAAAAAACGTATTTAAAGTCCACAATGTGTTTCTGGAATAAACTTTAAATATGAAATGGTCGGGTTCCTAAGAGTTTTACAGCTTTTCATCATGTTGTCTAAACAAGTATTCTATTACATTATATACCTTCTCCATAAGGTACTCTACTGCAGAACTGTCTATACTTCCATTCTTAGATACCACACACAACCTCTCTAGACTCTTGCAATGGGATAGAGAAGTACAGAATGTTGTGTCAATTGATAAATATGAATGTTCCAACCTGAAAAATAATAACAGTAATTATATCATAGTCCTCATCTTATAAGTTCCCTCCCACCATCATGCCATTCCTCTTATCAGGCCAGATTTAAGATCCACTGAGAAAGTACAACACTAATAAATTGTCCCCCTCAAGAGAGGCACCTTTCTTATATATAGCCACTTTTTCATTACAGAATATGTGCTGTCATTAAAGGGAGAAAACTGTAATATGAGAAGGGTACAAGAAATGCCATATTAGATAGATACATAAATCTGACACTAAAACAAAATGTTGTACAGTTGAAAATGAAGGTAGAAAATCAAGATAACCTGACATAAAATCATGATGCATAAATGAAAAATGTTGTAAACTATCTTATTACAGCATATGAAAAATGAAATTCCAATTCTAACATGACCTCACTCTTTCCCTTTGTTAAAAAAACCCAGAATTATTCCTTTGTATTATCTCATTAGCACATGTGCCGATGAATGTGACCGACGTTATGATTGGCAGCATAAATTGTGACCCGAATAATGCAGATAGAGGGCGCAGTATTATTCGAGTTACATAAATTGTGTGCGACATTTTCCGCAAGCGTATGTATAAATTACCGTATTTGTACTCTTAGACATATCAGAATCGAAATAAATCATGGAAGCCAGAATGTGTTTTGAGTTTTAACATGGATTGGCAGATATTAGTAGATTTTATCCCTTGCTTCTGGCTCTGGATAAAATACTAATATCCGCCAATCCATGTTAAAACTCCCAACAAATTCTGGCTTCCATGATTTATTTCTTAAATGTTACTGATAATCAAAATAATTTTAACACTTCCTAATTGAAACAATACAACTCATTTTCAATTTTCTAAATGATAAAACTAATTCTGGACATGAACAGAAATTATATTTGTTTAAACCAGTGAATTTTTACATACAGTAGTGCCCTTCTTTTAAGATCATTTTCACCTAAGACCACCCCTTTAATCAAGCCATACATCACATGCACTGAGATAGTAAAATAGTAGTCAATTGTCCCCTTTAAGAGCAGGAACTCCTCTGATAAGGCCACTTTTTCATTGCCGAAAAGGAGGCCTTATAGTAGGGTAGACTACTGTCTTGACCTAATGAATTTGGATCACGTGGAAATGTTTTCTAGACGTACCTGAAATCTTTCAATGCTTCCATGTATGGGAAGGCCTGACACAGCTGATTAATGTACATACAATGTGCAGTTAAACCAAGGTATGCTAGGTGGAGCTGTTGTAGGTGTATACATTCCTTTGCTATGACAACCAAACTTACACCAGATATTGCACCTGAAAGACAACATTGGAGAATTACCTCAATAATATATATGGTCTAGCATGTGAGGGACAATGTTGCAGTTGCCCTATACAATCATCATAAAAATTGATATACCATAGTTCAAGCTTCAATTTTTTTTAATTTCATTATCTCGAACGGAGAAATATCGCAATCCACTGGTAGTAGAATGAGAATCTATATTTATTATCAATGTAAACAATTGATGAGCTACATGTATATTATGACTACAATATTTCATACGAGGATGATAACCTGGACAGTAAAAATTCAATGTCATGGGTCGTCATCTAGAAACCTTAACACTTTAAGATTGTGGTCGGAAGTCAACTCGGCCACCACTGCAACTCCCGAGGGGCATAAGACACTATAATACCATGGACAGACTTATAAATAATGAAATTTCATGAACTGAGTAGAAATGAATCAACAATCATGATGAAACCACGATTATCCCTCATTTTACTTATATGTAGGGGTTCCAACTTGAAAAGATATCAATACAAAATTACAAAATTTGGCCAGGATTTTAGTTTAGCATAGGAAAAATCCAGAGAATAGTTAATGTCCATTACCAATCCATATATGCATGTTTCCTCCAATGAAAAAAAAGGATTAAGAATTCTGTGAAAATACATTGGGTTTCTGTTGAATAACACAGGAGAGGTGAATAGTCTTGGATAATTCACCAGTGAATAGTTCATTACATAATTTACTAGTAAATAGAATATTTATGAACATGTCTTTTTAATAGTAAAACGTACACTGACGTATAATATGAAACAGACACGGCCTTGAATGCTCGCGAATATGAAAATTATCTGGCAATTTCACACTCATTCAGTCCATCAAGAAGTGTTGAGATTTTTTGGGCCGGGACGACTTTTTTTAGTTTCATTCAATTGAGTTGTCGTTCCTAACAAAATCTCAAAAGTTAACTTCCGCGTAGAAACAAAAATTATTGTCAGTATGTCAGAAGAGATTTAATCAATTAAAAAATATTAATATAAGTAAAACAAGCTACCAAAATAACTTTTATTACACACGGGTTCCGGGTTTCAGTGATATCGGACGTATGAGAGAGGGTACGAGACTTAGGATCACCTTTGCGCTTTATGTTACGAAGATCTTCATTAGTTGAGTGTGTTACAGTGAACGTGTTTACAAATGCGCAGAATTTTTTTTTATCTATCAGTATGTGAGGCCATGTTTGTCAAACACATTCTAAGTACACATTTTATACCATAAAGAGCTCGCTAACGCTCGCATAATAATACTCACTATGAATACCAGATAACTGTAAAAATTTGAGATGCTTCCAACCAGAGATACAAAGAAGTGTGTCTGCTGTCATGAAAGACTCGGAACTGAAAAAGACAGTTTAAACAAAATAATAGCAGTATCTAAATCTAAAATAATTCTTATAGAATTAATGTATCATTTTCGTGCCTGTCACTTGTTTGTTTTCGATTTGTTCATAACTCAATGAACTTTTGTGTTTTTGATCAGGTCTATAACCTCATGAACTTTTCTGTATAACCAGTATAAACAATATGGCGGTCGCAGACGGGAAATTACGATAGTGTACGATTGAAAGCAAACCTGAAATCAGTTTAATAATCAAAATAGAGGAAAGATTCACATTGAAGAATTAAATGTATCAAACAGTTCTTTTCAGGAGTTCATGCATATGTAAATGCCAAACGGGGCCTATGCACTCGCAAACTTTACATAAACGTCCTAAACATTTATTCACTTAATGATTGCATCAGCACCGTTTACAAATGTATGCATGAACTCCTGAAAAGAATCTTATAATCCTATAGCAAATGAGTGATAGATTGTTGTTTAACATCATTAGTCAACAATTCTCAGCTATATCATGCAGAGAACAAGTAACATTTTAATGAGATGATGATATCAGTTCTGTACTAGATCAACACACTTGGATTTTGATAGTCATAGCTCACTGAAACTGACAGTTTACAGGTAGATATATTGCTCTACACAGACACATCATCCTGATTCCCAGCCAACCAGTCTTTGTTGTTACTCCTAAATACTTTTGAGTTTAGGGGAGAAGCAGAAAATACCAATTGTATAGTCTTTAGATTGAGATGACTGGGCTTCATTTTAAATCTTTTTGTTTCATCAATAAATAAATATCAATCTATTATAAAGCCATACTGGTATCAACATTTGTAATCAGTATAGACAGGTGTTTCAATCAGTACAGAGAGGTATTCAGTCAGATTACTACCAAATAGGTTAAATTTGAGGACTAAATTTTATATTTGGTTTATATAAAATTTCAGTTTATTCAGTGTACAAGCTGGTTATTTGAGTCAAGATAACATGTTAATCCGGTCGAAACGGTTTTAAACTGGCCGTTTACATCAGGTGACAGTTAAGGTCAGCTTGACTGTATGTGCCATTACTGGGAATATGTCACTACAAATACAATACATTTGAAAACAAATTACCATGGTTTATAATCACTTGGAGCAGGCTTTGATTTGCCTGATTGTATCACAGTTTGTTTAAGTCCACCATTGATCAGTTCAAATCGGGTCACCTGAGGACAACTTTTAACAATTAAACCTAAACCTGATGTCCATTTCTCTTCTGATATCTCTGTAGAACAAGCACCTGTTGAAGTACTGGCCTAGAAATGAGAAATATTCATTAGGGTTAGGGTTATAGTATTAAATGCCACTTTCAACAATATTACAGTTATATGGTGATGGTCAGTTTTATTGGTGGAGAAAACCAGAGAGCAACAATTGAATAGGTAGTGATAATTTTCAGTACCAGAGTCAGTTAGTTGATAATGAAAATACCACTCTGTGAGATCAAAGGACAAAATTTCCAATAATTGACAATCCAGTAAATTTTCTGCTTTGTCTAAGCATACAACTAGGGACTGTTTAATACTAAAGCATTGTTCTTTTACTTTAATTGGTGTCTAAATGTAAAATTAGATAGTCTATCATGTTCATTTACACCCATATTCCTTCTTATTAACTAGATGCTCACCTGAGATTGTATCGCTCACCTACTTACAAATTTTATTATTCAATAATCACTGGCAGTGCTGTCTTAAGTTTCGGACAGTCCTCATGTGAGCACCGCCCCTCAGGCCAGTAAAACTTTGTTCGTACCAGTAAATTTTTGCAGTTTTTATATTTAAATAAATTCAAGAATTTGATTCGGACCAAAAAATTCAAATTTTCATTTCGAGAACCGTTTCGATAATATTTTTTTTACACATTTCTCTAGAGGTCATTTCAAACTGTTTTCCTGCATTAGTGAATGAGCAACATGAAAAAAAAATTAAACTGTGTTTAAAACCATCCTTGATTTATGTTATGCACAACATTTATACATTTTCCTGAGGACCATCCAAGAATTACATCCCAAAATGCAAGGAAGTGTAAGTTCAGCTCCGGACTGTCCATTCTTGATTTTGCCCCTTCGATTTTCTTTAACATTTATTCAGAAGGATCCGTCAAATTAAAGTTAACTTACTGTGAATAAACTATGTTTCTACAGATGAAAAAGATAAATCAATGAGTCAACATTTTTCACCAATATCATGGCGAGAAACAAGTTACTTTTCAATGAGATGATGATGAGGATTGCTGGTACAGTCAGAGAATAGATATGTGGCACCACTCAGACACTTTTTCCTGATAAAAACTTCGCCAGTCTGCCCTTTTGCTCAGCAGAGAAGCAGCAAATACCAGTTTAATAGTCTTTGGTTTTACTCAAGTGGGGCTCGAACCCACGATCTACAGTACCTGAGGTGAGAATGCTAACCATTACACTACCGATGTGGTTGAAGAGAATGCTAACCATTACACTACCGATGCGGTTGAAGAGAATGTTACCCATTACACCACTGATGCGGTTGAAGAGAATGCTAACCATTACACTACCGATGTGGTTGAAGAGAATGCTAACCATTACACTATCGATGCGGTTGAAGAGAATGCTAACCATTACACCACCGATGCGGTTGAAGAGAATGCTAACCATTACACCATCGATGCGGTTGAAGAGAATGATACCCATTACACCACTGATGCGGTTGAAGAGAATGCTAACCATTACACCACCGATGCGGTTGAAGAGAATGCTAACCATTACACCACCGATGCGGTTGAAGAGAATGCTAACAATTACACCACCGATGCGGTTGAAGAGAATGCTAATCATTACACCACCGATGCGGTTGAAGAGAATGCTAACCATTACATCACCGATGAGGTTGAAGAGAATGCTAACCATTACACCATCGATGCGGTTGAAAATGACTATGACAACACATCCATTTCTATTTTCACATAATAAAGTATTTATCTCTAACAGAAAGTTACCTGTAACACATCAGCTGTGGCAGTTAATTGTTTTTTCCTTGTACCATATGATGACTCAGCTGAACGTTTCTGTGTGCTGCGTTCTTTACGGTCTTCAACATTCAGACAGCAAGGAGACAAGGATAAGGATTTCAAACCTGTCAATCATTTAAATGTTATTAACAACTGACCTATGCATTGCATGACTCTCGTCAATAAAAAGAAATAGCTAAACATAAGAATCAGTCTTTGCACTATCCCACTTGCCCGAAGCCTGGAACAAGTAAAACTAGATTCGGACCAGTGAAAATTATGAAAGAACTTGTTTGAATAAATAGAACATTTTTCTAAATTTGGCTTTCGAACCAGTTGGTAAAACAATAAAGGCAAAGACTGAAGAGTAATGGTTTGTGTACATATGTAAATACATGATCTCTGATTGGTCACAATTGATAAAGAAAATAAAATATTGGGACAATGTAATGTACAATGCAAGGTGTTTACTGTAAACATATTTTATTAATTAATATTCACAAGTTATAATATAAAATACATGTAATCAAATGATTAATTAAGCTTAATTAATGGGATTAGAAAACAAGTACTGCTATGCATACTTGTACCAATCTGTTTCTCAAAGGTGTTTGACATGTTCAATGGCACAATAATGTGGTGGGTGGGAATAAACAGGTAAATTATGCTTCACCACACTTGTAAATATATAGTGAGTGAGTGAGTGATTGTTGTTTAACGCCAACTCAGCAATTTTCAGCTATATCAGGGCTTTCAATATTTTTCAAGTGTACCAGTACCACTATTAACAGACGGTACTTTTTCTTAAAATTTGAACATTTTTTCATGAATATCTTATGCAACAATCTTTGAAACTAGGAGGTACATGTACCAATTACCATTTTAAGTGGGTAAAAGTACCTGGTACCGTCCCTTACTGAAAGACCTGCTATATCATGGCGAGAACAAGTTAATTTTCAATGAGATGATGATGATGTCCGCTTTAAATTTGTACTACACCAACACCCTTAGTTGGATTTTTTTAGTGCTACATGTAGCTCACTGAAACAACAGTCTGTGGATAGACATATCGCCCCACTTGGACATATTATCCTGATTCCGAGCCAACCAGTCTTTGCTCTATCCTTAATACTGCATGCTTTGCAGAGAAGCAACAAATACCAATTTTATAGACTCTGGTTTGACTAAAACCCACAATCTACCGCACTCGAGGCGAGCACACAAATCATACACCACCGATGCAATTCTGTAAAAATAAAATGGTGTACATTATTTTACCTGTAATCTGTGACAAGCACCGACACATTTCTGCTGCTATGTTATAATGGTGTACATTATTTTACCTGTAATCTGTGACAAGCACCGACACATTTCTGCTGCTATGTTATAATGGTGTACATGGATACCACTAAGATTAATATGTGATAAATTTAGACAAGATTTCACCAATAAGCCTAAACCATCCACATCAAATATCTGTAAAAAAAAACAACATTTATAGTTTATGTAAATACACTGTACAGACAAACCTACTTTAGTGACCACCTCTATTAAGTTACAGTCAAACCTGCTTTAGTGGCCACCTCTTTAAGTTACAGTCAAATCTGCTTTAGTGACCACCTCTATTAACCAATAACTTGTATTCTGTGACCTTAATCTTAATTTCCCTTCACAGCACATTTCATATCAATTAAACCTGTATTTAGTGAACATCTGTCTTACATGACCCTATTTCAATGTTCCCTTGGAAGGTCACATAAGACAGGTTTGACTACAACACTTTATAACTATACAAGCATCAGTAGTCCATATATTGACCAGTTTAAAGTGATATATCTTCTGTATAAAAAATATAATAATATAATTGTATTTTGATACTGATCGATTGAAAGTGATACAACTACAATGTACATCTAAAACTGGTCGCCATGATATAGCTGAAATATTGTTGAAAGTGCTGTTAAACACCAAAAATCAATCAATCATCTAATAACATGAAAAAAAGTAATACACTTACCTCTCGTCCTGAAACTGACTCAATTGACAACTTATTCATCAGTTTGCTGCCCATTAAGTTTAGACTTTGTAGATTAGGACAAGAAGATGCAATGGAAGCTAAAGATATATTAACACCTTGGACATGTGTATTAGCCAGATTTAAATATTGTAGATGTGGCTTCACTTCTACAACATCACAATATTCTGTAAAAATCTTATGAAGACAAATGTTTGATAAATCTAAATTCCTTAGATATCTATGAGACTGCCAAAATGAAGAACAAAATTGTGACTGATTTTCAAAGTTTGCAGATGGGTTCAAAATTGTTTTTAATTGAAGGTTTTTCATCTTGGCTATTGAGAATAAAGCACCATAGTAAAACATTCTAGCAGCTGCATCGATTGCACAGTTTAATGAAAGGTGTTGTAAATGTTTTAAATTTTCTAGCTTCACAACATTAGGTTGAACAAGAAGTCTAGGTATTCTGCCACCAATGTTTGGTTGACCAAGCACATGCAAAGATTCTAATCTTCGACAATGTTCAAAAAATGAAGATATTTTGTGAATAATTTCCACTGATATAGCCACATCAGTTCTAGTCGATTCCTGAACTTCAAAATGAATAGTTATATGTTTTAAATTTCCAATTGTTTTTTGAGCTTCTCGTACACTGTTAACTTCTTCATCAAATTCATGAATGTTCTGTGTGGTAAATGAAAACTTTTCCAAATTTGGCAAAGATCCAAGAATCTTACAAATCTTCTTTGATGTCAGATTTATCCCAACTAAAAAAAGTTCTGTTAATCCTTTACATTTACTGGTAACCCATTCTATTGTTCTAGTTTTGTACCAGTAACAATTTGCCAGATTTAAACTATCTATATGTGGATAACTGTAAGCAACATAATCCAGGAGCATGTCATCTGTCGTGTTGTAACATTCTTCAAATGTAGATATCCTGTCAAAATATATTTAAAATGCATAAAAATACTAAAATAAAAAAAAACATTCTTTAGACATACTATCTAGATTTACCATGTTCATGGTCACAAATCTTTGAGGGCTTTATGGGTTTATGGTGTTTAATGCCACTTTCAACAATATTTCAGTTATATCGTTGCGATCAGTTTTATTGGTGTAAGAAACCGAAGTCCCTGGAGAAAACCACTGACCTGTCGCAAGTCACTGACAAACTTTATCACATAATGTTGTATCGAGTACACCCTGTCATGAACGGGGTTCGAACTCACAACTTTAGTGATGATATAGGCACTGTTAGATTGCATAGGTAGTTGTAAATCCAACTACCACACGATCACGATGGCCCTCCATAAAACTTTGAAGTCTGATTATTGTACTAGTACTTGAATGATAAAAGAAACCAATGAGCAGTGTTCAATAAATACAGTGTTCTGTGTATATGATTTTGGAGTATTTCTATTATACAAAAATCATACTCTGAAGTTTTATGACTGCAAGGTCAGATTTGCCTTCCTCTTGACATGCTTGAAGCGGTAATCGATTTGCAAGTGATTTATATTAGATTAAATATGATACATATTACTGCATGTATCAGTACCTGTGTTGAAATTCCTGGAATTAGCGACATGACTTGTCGTCCAGTTAAAAAGTTAACATAATCATTTGAATCTACACCATGCATTCTCAGGCATTACAATTCTGTTGAAGATGAGATTTTATAAGCAACAACATGTCTTGGTTCGGAATCACAATATTTTCTAAAACATTTCAAATGGATATTTTCAAATAGTTAAAGAAGATATATATAACCTGAATCTTTTAGGGCGAATGGACCCAGGGCGAACGTGTATCAGGGAGAACAGGTAATAGAGCGAACGGGAATTAGGGCGAACGGACCCAGAACCTAATTTCAGACTCCTGACAGCCTTGTGTCTCACTGTCTGTGTGTGTGGGGTTTTTTTTTTTTTCATATCCATTCTTGTGTTCGAGATGAGACTTAAAAAGATATTCTCTGCTCTGTATCTCCATCCTACAAAGCAGAAAATATCTTTGGAAGTCTAAATCTCAACGAGATTACAGATCCATCTGATGATCTGTGTGGGTAACAAGACAGTTCGGTACCAAGACATTTCGACACCCGTTGAAAAAGACAGTTCGGCACCAAGACATTTTGGCATCGTTGGAACAGACAGTTCGGCACCAAGAAAGTTCGGTGTCAGGACAAATCGGCACCGCATTTTCTTTCAAACAAACGTGATTACCTTTTTGAAAATAAAATCAACGAAAGTTAAAAAAAAAAACATCAATGATCGTTTAAATGCAATCAAAACATAATTTATTTAAATATTCTTTAAAAGAAGCCATTATTAACTCTCTTAATTAAGATCAAAAGCAGTGGTCAAATGTTTACAGCTTGTGTTTGCATTGATGATTGTTATAATTATTATAAATTATTATTCACTCTGTAGCCATGAATTAGATTATTTAGATCAGAAAGCCCCAGACTACTTCCAGAAAGACGTGGTCGTTGGTGACAAGACATCTGATATTTTACACCTGCAGCTCCTTGCCATGGCAAAGACATGGTATATGGGTGGTACCTTCAAGATCGTCAACCATCCATGGCAGCAGATGTCTTTTTGTGGTGCCGATTTGTCTAATTGGGATGCCGAATTGTCCGAGTGTCGATTTGTCTTGGTACCGAAATGTCTCACCCAGGTGCCGATTTGTCCCTGTGCTGAAGTGTCTAGAATTCTAGTACTTTCTACTGCCGTGTGTGTGTACTGATCGATATTGTCATTGTACAGAAGATCTAAATTTTGTCAATATAACATGTAATTATTGTGATATATATTTTTTAGGGATTAGTGATTTAACCTTGGCACAGAAATACTGATTTTTTTTTAATGGTACAGCTACATTTTATGCTTCAATTCCATTTAAAAAAATGTTCATGTCAATTTTCAAAGGAACAATTTCCGGTCTCTTTGACCCTTTGAGCCCTTACTTCACAAGACTTCTGTCTTGAACAAGTCTCTGGAATCTCTTAGTTACACTGCTCAAAATACAAAGATTTCCTGTGTTCAAGTGTGAGAAAATTAACAAAATAATGTCATCTGGAAGAATCTGAAAATTATCCATCGCGTTCCATTCGGAACATCTGCTGATCTATTCCGAGTGAGGCTTAAAATTAATCACAAATAAATTGCGGACAAGATGCGAAATTTAAACGGAATCAGCAGCTGTAATTTATTTGAGCACGATTGTTAATTCTCTTTTCTGTTTAGAAAGTAAAATTATGTGAATAGTAAATTGCAGCAACTGATCAAGCTTTTTATTTCTAAACTATTTCTGGTTCCCTTGGTTCTGATCAATACTATGTTTTTTTCCCTTTTATGCTTTTTTTCTGCATTTTTTGTCATAACCAGCGTTTTCTTTATTTGTATGTGCTTCTGCATGATTTCCTAGTGCTTATACCCCATATTTTTGTTTTGCTTATTAGCTTATTATTTATTGTCTAGCCTGCCACACAAGTTTGTGTGCTTAGTCTTTTAAATGTTGTATGTTTAGTGTGTGCTATGTATGTTGGCATGTATTTCTGTGTTGATTTCTGGTCCTGCATCAGTTAGTGTACAGAGAGGCACTTGCCACATGTGCCCCGACTGTGGAGGCCCAGAGATCAAAACATAGAAAAGCATGCATCAAATCTTAGATGGATATGTATTTGTAATGCATGACTGGCCTGTATTATTGTGTTACATTGTATGTATGTCACGGTATGCTATTGTCTTCGTGTTATGTATTGTATTATCTTTATGCTATGTGTAATAACGTGCATGTTTGTGTATGAAATATGTATATGCATGTGTAGTCGGTATAAAAGCTCCTGAGAACTTATGTTATTTGTTCATGTATATAAACCCGACTTTAAATAAAGATTACTTACTTACTTACTTACTATACATACTTACTGCTATTGCGTCAACTACTAGTATATTTGTATTCCATTTTATTGTACGTGGCCAGTAGATGTGCATATTTTATTTAGTTTTTGCAAGGACATATATACGTCCTTGGTTTTTGGAACGAAAAAATGTGTGTTTTTCGATAACCGGGAGGGGGAATGGGATGTCTGACGTATCCTTATCAAATGAACATTTATTTTTACTCCAATCCATGATTTGTTCCCTCTTCCATTTCGGTCTTTTCAGAAAATTACTTTTAAATTGTAAAAGTCGTTTTAAAATTCATCGACTTTCACATGGCATTTTTGTGTTTTTCTATTAAGTAAAACGAGGCCGTTAGCTTCCAATAAATACACTTATTTGTAGAGACAATGTCTGGTCCATCCGTTCACATTTCAGAGGATCCCTTGTATTCGTCTGGGAGGTAATTAAACGATAATGATAGGAGAAAACTGATAATCAGTATTTAAAACCTCGAACTCCAGTACCGTTTTCCCAGCAACTGATAGCAGAAAATATGATGCTAAGTGACTCTGTTTGGTTAAAAATCATTACACGTTCCATTTCATAGATTGTTAATTTACCCACATACATGTATTATTCATGACTGCTTCAAACGGTTTAACTTTGGAGTAGTTTAACATGTGAAAAACAAATGTTCTCAATAAACATGAAACCACCAAATGATTTATCACTATTTTTGATGTTGCATCAGATAACTCGGCATTCATTCCTTTAATGCGGCTCCTGTTGTTGTCTTTATCTTACAACTCTAAAACGTCGCATGTCCAGAAAAGGTTGCTTTTTTGTATACAGATAATATAAGCAGTGTTATAGTGGCACAGTGCATTGCTGGGATTATCTTTAATGGCTTTTCAGTACTATAAAGTCGATCTAAATCATATATATTTGGAAATTTAGGGGGGTTGGTGTTAAGGTGGAAAGATTTAGCATGTGGGAGGGTCATCTAAAAGAGGTCAAAAATATTTTATGTAGAGAGGTTCTCTTAACGTTTTAAAACCTAAATTTTATTTCTGGGAAAGTTAAAAGTTAAAAGCACTGACAAGACAATATTACCTTTTTATCTGGATCAGCCGTTTGCTCTGAATTATATTCTCTCTTTGTTTGTTTCTATGTTTGTCTAATAATATAATGGAGCTAAATGAAGTAATTCCCTCCAAGTTAGACGATACAGGGCTAACATCCATAGATATAGACCTTGGGATGTTCAGATCAACAATTTTTAATCTGCACTTCACTATAGTATTTTCATGCCAGATATATCTGGAAATTCTGTAATTAAGTGTGAAAAAATGTTTAAAATGTTTCCATATTTCAGTTTCATCTTAAACTCTGGTCCCCCTATGGCTCAGACCTCATATAATGTGAGAATTTAATTGGTTGCATTTTCCTTTCATATGTTCATTCTCAAATACAATGACATTCCAATTGCTGGTTTTGTAGAATATTTTTTCTACATTATACCATGTTAAATTTTGGACACTCAGAACACGGACCCCTCCCCGCGGACCTTTGAGACTTCATTAGTACAAGTCTGACTCTATATATTACAAGTATGCTATACAGAAGATACTGTGATATACAAGGGTAATAACAAAATTACCGAACACAGAGCAATCTTCCAAAGGGAGTCAAAACTCATAAATCATTAAACAGACAAAATCAGTCAACAATCGGGAAACTGGGAAACCGCAATGGCCCTGACTTGGTACAGGCATTTCTAAAGAAATGGTGGATTGAATAAGATTTTACGGCACCAACCTCTCGCTTCCATTACGGTTCAAAGGTTCCGGTTGTAAATGCAAGGGAACATGCATGAACAAAACATTTAAGTGTAGAAAGTCCGGCGTTCCTTGTAGCAGCATGTGTCACTCTGGGCGTTCATGCGAAAATGTGATTCAGGTAGATAATTAAAATTACATTATAGTTCAAAAACTGTTTACTTTTCTTGAGGGTGATGATGTTTTGCTTAAAGTAATAATAATTATGATAAATGTAATTTGTAAAACTCAATAAAAGTTTATGATATAATGTTTGTATTGAAAAAAAGCCCCATATGGTCTAAATAGCCGTATGGTCCAGCTCGTACTAGACCGTATGCGTATACTCATACGGTCGGACCGTACGAGTACTCCTACGGTCCAAATACGCGTATGGTCTGGAACAGCTATATAGGGCCCTAACAAACTTCATTGGTACAAGTGTAAATCTACTGTTCCCTGGCATCATCTGTGCCATATTTAGTTCTTAAATTAAGATAAACAACAGACAGACGATGGAGGTCAAGTGATGACAAAATATCATGAGGCCTTTGGGTGATCGATTGATTGATTGTAGTTTAATGTCAAGTGAGCAGTATTTGATTGATTGATTGATCGATTGATTGATTGATTGATTGATTGATTGATTGATTGATTGATTGATTGTAGTTTCATGTAAAGTGAGCAGTACTTGATTGATTGATTGATTGATTGATTGATTGGAGTTCAATGTCAAGTGAGCAGTATTTGATTGATTGATTGGAGTTCAATGTCAAGTGAGCAGTATTTGATTGATTTTAGGTCAATGTCAAGTGAGCAGTTTTTGATTGATTGATTGTCATTTAATGTCATGTGAGCAGTATTTGATTGATTGATTGTGGTTTAATGTCGTGAGCAGTATTTGATTGATTGATTATAGTTTAATGTCAAGTGAACAGTATTTGATTGATTGATTGATTGTGGTTTAATGTCAAGTGAGCAGTATTTAATTGATTGGAGTTCAATGTCAAGTGAGCAGTATTTGATTGATTTTAGGTCAATGTCAAGTGAGCAGTTTTTGATTGATTGATTGTGGTTTAATGTCGTGAGCAGTATTTGATTGATTGATTGTAGTTTAATATCAAGTGAGCAGTATTTGATTGATTGATTGTGGTTTAATGTCAAGCGAGCAGTATTTGATTGATTGATTGTGGCTTAATGTCAAGTGAGCAGTTTTTGATTGATTGATTGTGGTTTAATATCAAGTGAGCAGTATTTGATTGATTGATTGTAGTTTAATATCAAGCGAGCAGTATTTGATTGATTGATTGTGGTTAAATGTCAAGTGAGCAGTATTTGATTGATTGTGGTATAATGTCAAGTGAGCAGTGTTTGATTGATTGATTGTAGTTTAATATCAAGTGAACAGTATTTGATTGATTGTGGTTTAATGTCAAGTGAGCAGTATTTGATTGATTGATTGTGGTATGATGTCAAGTGAGCATTTTTGATTGATTGATTGATTGATTGATTGATTGATTGTAGTTTAATATCAAGTGAGCAGTATTTGATTGATTGATTGTAGTTTAATGTCAAGTGAGCAGTATTCTGGGTATTTTAATAATTATGACATAACAAGTTTACCAAACAAAATTGTGACTTCGAGATGGGATTAAAGATGTATGCTTTGATTACCACAAGGAAAAGAAGAATAATGTATAGTCAGTAAATTCTGTATTGCAAAAAGTCACTATCAACCTATGATAACAAACAGTTGCTTATTAGGAGCTGTTGCGGTCTGTCTTTTATTTGTAAATATTATGTTATTCTCCATACATGTAGCATTCATTTGTATCCAATCCCAAGCATCAGTTGTACATTTGAATTATCACAAACAACCAAACTCTCAGATGTTCCACAGCTGAGTAACTAGGTACTATATCTATACCATCATGTTCACTTCAGAGTCCAAGTATTTGATTAGGTGTTTCAAAAAACAACAGTAAACATCTTATGTGTAATAATTTATTGACAAAAATTAAGAAGCACCCAAAATATTATTTTCTGAAAGCATATCATTATAAATAACAAATACACTCATACATTACCTACATACATACTCATAAAGTACCAGTACATTTTCCTACATATTTTCTACTTCTACCAAAAACTGACCTCCTTCAATAAGTTGAAGATTATGACATAGAATTTGAAATGATGTATGTGTTTGAAACTAAAATATAAAAATACCGTCAAACCTGCCAATGCAGTCACCTCTTTTAAGCAATCACCTGTATAACCAGAGGCTCTCAAGAGCCTGTATCGTTCACCTGGTTATAAAACAAACCAATTGGTCCTATGTAAAAACTATGTCCTGCAGTGGTAGTCATCTTTGAATTCCGATCAACATAAAAAACACAAAGTTTGTAAAGGACTTTCCAATGATTAATGCAGTTTAGGTTCAATCAGTGCAATAGCTTCAAAGAAAAAAATATTTCTTTATTTTCCCATATGGTCCTGTGTTAATACTATGACCTGAGGTGGCAGCCATCTTGGATTACGGATCGGCATAAAATACCCAAATTTTTTAGAGGAACTTCAAATGATTATTCCTGGGCACTTTGGTATCAATTGTCCTAGGGGTTTCAGAGAAGAAGCGTTTTGAAACATTTTTCCTATAGGGTCCAATGTTAAACTAAGTCCTGCCGTAGTCGCCATTTTGAATTTCATATCAGAACAAAAAACCTACAGTTTGTAGAGGACCAACCAATGAACATTCATGTACAGTTTGGCTTTAATCATATTTGTAGTTTCTGAGAAGAAGGCATTGAACATTTTACCATACGTTCCAATGTTAATCTATTTCCCGCAGTGGTGGCCATCTTGGATTTCCGAATGGCATAAAAAATCTCTATTTTGTAGAGAACCTTCCAATGATCATTCTTGGGCAGTTTGGTTTAAATTGTCCAAGTGGTTTCAGAGAGGAAGCATTTTGAGACACTTTTCCCATAGGGTCCAATGTTAAATTAAGTCCTGCTGTAGCCGCCATCTTCCATTTTATATCGGAACAAAAAACCAAAACTTTGTAGAGGACCATCCAATGAACATTCTTGTCTAGTTTGGATTCAGTCTGATTTGTAGTTTCTGAGAAGAAGGCATTTGAACATTTTCCCATAGGGTCCAATGTTTATCTATGTCCTGCGGTGGTGGCCATCTTGGACTTCCGATCGGCATAAAAAACAAAAAATTCGTACAGGACCTTCCAATGATCATACCTGGGCAGTTTGGTTTCAATTATCTAAGTGGTTTCAGAGAAGACGCGTTTTGAAACATTTTTCCCATAGGGTCCAATGTTAAACTAAGTCCTGCCGTAGCAGCTATTTTGAATTTCATATCGGAACAAAAAACCTAAAGTTTGTAGAGGACCATCCAATGAACATTCATGTACAGTTTGGCTTTAATCATATTTGTAGTTTCTGAGAAGAAGGCATTTGAACATTTTCCCATAGGGTCCAATGTTAATCTATGTCCTGCAGTGGTAGTCATCTTGGATTTCCGATCGGCATAAAAAACAGAAGCTTGGTAAAGGACCTTCCAATGATCATTCATTTACAGTTTGGTTTCAGTCAGTTCATTAGTTTCAGATAAGAAGATCTTTGAAATTTCAGCCAATCAGAGCAAATTATTGGCCCTGGCAGCCATGTTGAATATCCGACTGGAACGAAAAACAGACACCTTGTAGAGGACCATCCAAGGAACATTCCTGCTAAGTTTTGTTCCAATTGGCCCAGTGGTTTCGGAGAAGAAGCTTGAAATGTGAAAAGAAACTTGAAATGTGAAAAGTTTACAGATGACGGATGCCAAGTGATTGCAATAGTTCACGTGTAAACGTGTACTGATACAAGAGTGTTAAAGTTAGAATATATCACATTTAAGCTGTAAAAGGAAAGTGTCAGCAATTACTTGTAAAAAGAGTGAGTGAGTGAGTGATTGTTGTTTAATGCCAACTCAGCAATTTTTCAGCTATATCATGGCGAGAAGATGTTAATTTTCTGTAAAAAGATGAATCCCATTTAGACATAAAAAATAAATATTTTAAGTGTTGATTGTACATATTTTATATTACATAAAAATATATCTTATTACCCACTTATAGCATAAAATGTAATATTAATATAATCTCTCACCTTATATAGACATATCAGTCAAAGAAACAATATTTCTGGTGTGTTCAAATCAGAATTTTTTATATAAACTGTTATTCATGATAAAAACTCTAAATGTTGTATTCAATACACAAAAAATGTATTATCTTCATTTAAAATTGCAAAACAAAGGAGAGGCTGTAATGTTTACGTGGTAAAGATGATCTATAGAACTATTACTTATCGTAGCATATATACATATATATCAAATTTTGAGCTCCCAATAGGCTCTGAGACATTAAATGTTCATATCACAATGCTGCCCAATGTCAAATATCATTGCATTTCATTTCATGACTCTTCAAATCAATATGATGCTTTATGTGGCACTTGACGGCAGAATGCCTAAGAACATGTTAACAAATGAAATGAAATCTATTCGTCCAATCAAAATGATTGTATAAAACAACAAGTACAAATAATGACGACCAATGTAAAGAGTAGATTAAATCCGAATGCAATTAGTATAGTCTAATTAAAAAATCCAACTGCGTGAATTAATTATTTTTTGATAAATAAAAAAATGACACAATGTATTTATTTCTATGACTGGTTTTTAAGAAAATTATACCGCTCCCCCCCTCACTGCTATCAATGTAAAACTTTGGACCTCATAAATCTTATGGCCTTCATTTGTACCAGACTAAATCTCCATTTCACAATGATGCTTCATTCCAAATACAAATACCAGTAGAATATTGTTTTTTTTAATTTTCTTCATTATAGGTGCATCCTATGTTAAATTTTGGTCACCCCATTGATCAAAGGCCTCTCGTTAGTGCTAGCTTGAATCTGCATATCACAATACATAATTCATTTTATTTATAGTAGTATTTTCAAATCTAGTTCTATAGAATATGATTTGTTAACATTTTCCCCAAATACAGCTGATGCTAAAATTTGGACCAAAAGGGACTGGACTCAACAGCCCTGGAGCCATCATTTAAATAAGATTTACTAAGTAATCCCCATTTCAAAAGGATATTGTATGCCAAATACAACTGCATTTCTCTCCTGTTATTTGAAAAGAGTATTTCTTTTTAAATTTTCTCCATACCACCCGATGCAAAACATTGGACCCTGTGGTACCTGACCCCACTGACATAGGGGCTTTCATTTGTTTATGTTTGAATCTGTGTATCAAAAGGTGAATTGTGCCATTTATATTTGTATTTCCATTTTTTCATTCTGATTTTCACTTCACAGCCCGTTTTTTTTTACTTTGGACACTAAGGCTTGAGCCCAATAGACTCTAGGACCTTCAATTGTACAAATCTAAATTAAATCTACATCTCATAATGATGCTGTATAACAAATATTGAAGTAGATCTACTGCTGGTCCTAGTAGATGATTTTGATTTTTGATTTTTGGTGTTTAATGCCACTTTCAACAATATTTCAGCTATATCATGGCGACCAGTTTTAGTGGTGGAGGAAGCCGGAGTACCCGGAGAGAACCACCGACCATGGGCAAGCAACTGGTAAGCTTTATCACTTGCGGTTGCGAGTCGAGTGCACCCTTTTTTGTAATTTACAAAGCCGGGCGCGAACCCACGCCGTATTGGTGATAGGCTTGTATGAGTTGTTAGATCCAGCGACCTAACTCATTGAGCCACCCGGGTCCCTGGTCCTAGTAGAGAAATCTCTCCTTGTCAACTGAAAAAAAAACTACAACAAAACATATTGTTTATAGAACTGAAAATAGAAAATAAAAAAATAAAAAAATGTAAATCCCACAATAAATACAGTTTAATTTTATATATCAACAAATAAATAATCTTCCCACACAATAAATATATCTACCATCATATCATTAAAAACCTTTGTTATCAACAAATATACAGTACATTTTTTGTAGTTGGTCATAATAAATCACTCAGATATCAGAAGCACACCATCTCGTATTTGACTGGAAAAGTTAAGGTTTTTTTTAATATAGACAGTAAAAATACATCTTAACCAGTATTACTTAACTATTTCATTTCATGTAATTCATTTTTTTTTTCTAAAGGATTAACTCCATTCTTAAAGACATGCAGTCTTTGCATTAACCCACATGCCCAAATACCGGGACAAGTAAAACTAGATTCGAACAAGTGAAAATTATGAAAGAATTTGTTTTAATAAATAGATTTTTTTTTTCTAAATTTGGCTTTCAGGCAGTAGATAAAAACCATTAAGGCAAAGACTACATATGATACATACAAAGTACACATACATACATATTATTTCTTAAATCTATATTTCATTAGTTACTGCTACAACAAAATTCTCCATGATAGATGGTACTCAAACGTTTGTTTTTGTATTATCAGTATTTTACATATACAGCGTATTATCATAAATCTTGATTGCATAGATTAGTAGATTTGTAAACATATATATTTAGAAAGTTACAAGAGATATCAAAAATAAAAGATTTTAAGTAGAACGTGCAAAAAATATTTATATAAAAGACGAGTCACGAGTGTATAAGAAAATTGTCTTTTTAAGTCCCATTTTTCATAAAAATAAATGTAAGATTTAAGTGAGGACAAATCATTAAAAATTTGTAATACATATTTATATAAAAGTTACATGTATATTTACAGCTAAACCTGTCTAAACCGAACCTCCCTTGGACTATCTTTTGTGTTCGGAATAGACAGGTGTTCAGTATATACAGGTTAAATTAACAAAGATTTCCTACATTGGGCCTTTATTCATAGGATTGTGTTTTATTCAGGGTTCAGTTTAACCAGGTTTCACTGTATATGTGGAGGTATGATGTCACTTCACAGTACAGAGGTATGATGTCACTTCACAGTACAGAGGTATGATGTCACTTCACAGTACAGAGGTATGATGTTACTTCACAGTACAGAGGTATGATGTTACTTCACAGTACAGAGGTATGATGTCACTTCACAGTACAGAGGTAGGGTGGTTCTATTTCAAACATGAATAGTGTACATGGATGGCACTTTAAAATTTGGGTACTTTTTCTACTGTAATTTCACTCACCAAAATAACATTTCATACACATACTAATGACAGTGTTTTAAAAATGCCATCCATCTGTGCCAACTTGACATCCAGGCCTAACACACTATAAAACCTCAAGTACATATGACATATGGTTTCTGAGAAAGACTGCAAATAATTCTCCCGAGAAGAAAGAAAGAATATTAAGAAATTGATTAAAAAAAAAACCCAGTAAGTCTTCAAATGTTGTTCTGGAGACTTAATTTCTAAGTAATTTTTCAGTAATTCATGACAATTGCTTTCTTTTATATTAAAAATGTAGTGAGAAAGAGATATTAATAAACATTCTATATCCATATCAGTTCTGATAACATACATTTTAGTCAAGGGCTGATATGAGTTATAAGTTTAAAGTACTGAATACATCATATACTACATCTTATTGGACATATCAGACCTGGGATAATAAGTACAGTAGTCCCCCTTTTATAAGGTCATCACTTCTGCAATGAAAAAATGGCCTGGTAAGAGGGGTAGCCTGGTATGAGAGGTGGCCTAGTAAGAGGGGTGGCCTGGTATGAGAGGTGGCCTGGTAAGAGGGGTGGCCTGGTATGAGGGATGGCCTGGTAAGAGGGGTGGCCTGGTATGAGGGGTGGCCTGGTAAGAGGGGTGGCCTGGTAAGAGGGGTGGGCTGGTAAGAGGGGTGGCCTCTCTTAAGGGGGACAATTTCCATGTATTTAACTATCACAGTGCATCTGAAATCTGGCCTGATAAGGATTTTGATTTTTTGATTTTTGGTGTTTAATGCCACTTTCAGCAATATTTCAGCTATATCATGGCGAACAGTTTTAGTGGTGGAAGAAGCCGGAGTACCTGGAGAGAACCACCGACCATGGGCAAGCAACTGGTAAACTTTATCACTTGCGGCTGCGAGTCGAGTGCACCCTTTTTTGCCTGATAAGGAGGGAAGCCTTTGGTGTGAGGGACCTTATAAGAGGGGAACTACGGTACTGTATGTATTTGGTAAGGTCATATAAATATGTAGGTCTCAGAACTGATATGTCTGGGTTACTTCGTGTCAATTACCATGGCAAAAAAAATACAAAATTGTAAATAACTGTAGATGTGTAATAATACAGTGTATATATAGTATATATATTTATTATATAAAAATATTCTTGACATTATTGAAAGTTTTATCTAGCTTGTACACAAAAGTTTAGGCAAGATCTACATATAAAACACTACATCATATATTTGTCACTGTAGATATATTGTTTTACTGTGAACAAATCTGCTTTCTGTTATGTATGTAAGTTTATGGGGGATATTGTTACCTTTGAACTTATTGAATGATTTTGTCAGTATCAATAGACTTACTCTGATACTGAAAATTATTAAAACTGAAAAACACTACCGATTAAAACAATAACATTGGATTTGAATGTTGACATACATTATTACACATTTTATTGAAATAACGCTGAATTTGCATGTGTAATAAAAGCATAATTTGCGGCGTGTTATTTGCCTCCGGGGCAATAAAATTTTACGAGGGCAATAACATGTTATCTACCCTCTTGTGAAGGGTAATAACATGTTATCTTCCCTGGCAAAATATGTGATAAATAGATTAATACATGGCCTTTTTCATATTGCCCTTGTTATCAGCCCTCGACTGACATCGTCCCTCGGGGCCGATATCAAGGTCTTGTGCTGATAACATGGGCAATATGAAAAAGGCCATGCATTAATCTATAATTATCACAGTTCATCCTATCGGACTTAATGTGATACTAGCGATAATGTCTGTCTCGACCTTCAAAACTGCCATTATTCTATATATACATGTACAGTACTTATAGTTAAAAAAAACAATACTACAATACATTTTTCTGTTACCACCACACATTTTCTAACTCCTCATATATGACGAACATTCAATGATTGTTTTAAAATAAATGGAAAATACTTTCCGACATTCTATCACCCATTCACCCCATTTTCTGCTTTCAAAATATTCTCAATATGAGTTTCCCTGTTAAATTACACAACTAGAATTATAAATATACAGCAAATTAATAACATACAGTACTATTTATAACAATGAAAACAACATGATGTCACTCAAAACCAGGAGTTTTTCAATGAATGTATAGCATTGATTACCTCCCTTTTTTCAAAGAATTACTTCCTGTTTTCTTTTCAATGTGCTACATTTAAATGTAACATGTCTCTCACAAAAAGAAACAGTAAGGACATGTGGTTCTTCGGGTTTGTTCACTAAATTCCCACATTCTAAAATATCATTAATTTACTGTATGAACCCATTTTTCTTTCTCTAATGAGCATTAACCCACCTGTCCAGATTAAAATTACCTGTTATTATGAAAATGGGCATTCAGAGAACACATATCTGCAGACAGGAAAGATGGTTAATGGGCATTCAGAGAATACACCTGTCTTCAGACATACAAGATGGTTAATGGACATTCAGAGAACACACCTGTCCTCAGACATGCAAGATGGTTAATGGACATTAATGACTTGTGAAATATAAATTTGCATTCTTATAAATAATTAATCAACTGGTACTGCCATGTTAGGAAGAAATATAAAAGTATCATACAATACATTCAGATAATAAATTGGTCAATATTAAAAATACAATAATTTAATACATTTTACTGTCCAAAGCCTCAACTTGGTTGATACTGGCATTGCAATTTGGAATGCCCTCAATCTAATCAAAATAAGATGGGTTTTTTTTTATCTTTTCTTTTAATCCAGCGATACACATCTAAAAAAATTTTGGGTCATGTCGTGTGACCTAACCTTTCATTCACATTCAAATCTTAAGACTTTGTGGGCTTGTCATTTATTGGTTTCTTAAGCTGTGACCTCTGACTTTTACCATTAGCATTGTTAGTTGACAGCCTTAAAATTAAATTTAAAAAAATGGACGAATGTGCCCATAGGACAGATGCCTCCATTTCCAGCTAATGTAATCAGGAGCATAACTCCTGAACGTAAAATGTGATAAAGTCCAAAATAGAACTTGGTTCTTTATGGTCCCAGACCTTGTATAAAAATTTTATATGATTTGATTATGGGGAACGGAGGTTATTGAGAGGTAACAAACTGAGGGACGTACAGACATCTGTACATACAGACATGGGTAACAAACTGAGGGACGTACGGACATCTGTACACACAGACATGGGTAACAAACTGAGGGATGTACGGACATCTGTACATACAGACATGGGTAACAAACTGAGGGACGTACGGACATCTGTGCATACAGACATGGGTAACAAACTGAGGGACGTACGGACATCTGTACATACAGACATGGGTAACAAACTGAGGGACATACATACATGGGTCAAACTTCACACACCCTTATGTCTAGTGGCGGGGGTGTATAAAGTTTCAACAAATATCTTATCTGAATTTGTTTGGAATATCAAATAGCTATAAAATACAAAACATAATATTAGACTGCGTAGCTAAATAATAGATATCATTTTGACAATAATAATTGGTTAAACTCTGGCAACCAGAATTATTTAGTCCAAATAAAAGTTGTTTTGTCATTTCAAATTGTGTTTTGTGTAGTTTTTAATGTGTCATGTGACCACATTAAGAAGTTTTTATGTATCATGTGACCACATTGTATAATTTTTATGTGTCATGTGATCACATTGTATACTTTTTATGTGACACGTGACCACACTGAGACATTTTTATGTGACATGTGACCACACTGAGACATTTTTATGTGTCATGTGACCACATTCAAAGATTCACTTATATATAAATCTTGATATCTGGAATATTTTATAGTTTGAGATAATGTTCAAATGTCCATATCTGTGAATCTTTTCCATTACATGGATTAACAACCACCGTGTCCCCAGCCTTTAGATTAGTTACGTCTAAGCACTTTCCAGATTCTTTGTGCTGTATTGTTCCTTTTTCCTGTAAACAGTAAATAAATTGATAGAATCAAAACCTGAATAACACTGTGTTCAAGACATGCAGATAAACCAAGAGATAAACTTCTGATCATTAGAAAGAATTAAACATGTCAACACTAACAGTATATTGCTTAAACTATGAACTCTCAAAAGTCTGTAATGCTCACTGGTTTAAAACAAACAAATATCCATGTGGTGGCCAAATTGGATTTCTGATAAACAAAAAAGTAAGTAGACTGTGAGGAGTCATCCGTTATTAATTCGTGGAAAGTTTGAGTTCAATCAGTTTTACAAGGCTGTAGGAAAAGATTTAAAAAAAATGGTAGTGGCCTTCTTGAATTTCAAAAAAAAAAAGAAGAAGCACAAACTATGTATTATACTGCAAGAAGCATTTTGTCCAAAGTTTGCTTTCTTATGGTTCAATTGTTTCAGAGAAGGATATTTTAATCTCATATTCCTCATAGGATTATATGTTAAATGGAAGTAGTGGCCATCTTGGATTTTCAATCAACACAAAAATCAGCAACTGTGTTTTTAATCATTTGATGTCCATATAAGGCTTCATCAGTTAAATAATTTGTTAGATCTTTTTCCCATATGGTCATATCTGAAACCATGTTCTACTTTTTTAATTGAAAAATTTGTTCACACCAGGATATATATATATATATATACATGTAGCTTAAATACTGCTAAAGTTGGCATTAAACACCAATCAATCAATCAATGTTTTAATTGGTTGTCTCCAAGGAAAAGATTGAAATATGGAAAGACAATGATGGGTGTAAATGGATGAGTTTCAGCAAGGTCAGATAAACAGATTCAAATTCAACTGTATAATTTGGTGAATTATTTTGGAGTTCAGTTAAATGAATCCAAAAATAGCATTGCCATATATTTTATGCATAAAATTATATTTTTCTGTCTTCTTTACCTTATCATGTAACCATTTCTGATCTTTGGATCCATTACAGTTTTCTAAAGGAACATTTTTATTTGTGTTACTGGCATGATATGTGAGACAACCTTCCTCTCTACGTAGTTCATTCTCTATACTAATAGAAAACACCTGGAAAATAATATGCAATCAACATATAAATATTATATACAGAAATAAACTAGAACTGTGAGTGACCTCACTGAGTGATACCCCCCGCTTGCAGCTTAGTAGGAGTTGCGTTTACATGGTACATGCCCCCCCCTCTTTTTGTGAAAGTATAAGTTGAATTATCTCCCATTTTAAATTTTGGACAGCAACCGTATTCCTTCATGCACATCTGCAGGTAGTGTACTACAAGTGTGTAAAGTTTCATAAAAATCCAATAAGCCGTTTAGGAGGAGTTGCGCTTACAAGGTACATGGACGGACGGACGGACAGGGTGTTTCCTATATACCACCCCCCCAAACTTTGTTTGCAGGGGGTATAATGATATAACTAAAGTACAATCTATTTAAAGTTGTATCAAACTAAAAGTATTTGAGGGATTCAGTTATCAACAGGGGAGGGTTGAGATCCTATTCACCGGTTTAACCCTGTCATAATTTTGTGCCTGTCCCAAGGCAGGACCTGGATTTCTAACGTCATATGTCATGGTCTTTTTTGTGTTCAGTGAGTTCAGTTAAGATGAGAGGTGATTGTTTGTTTTGTTGAGATTGGTGGAATTGATGATCATCACTATTTAAACTTTCTTTTCGTAATTTTGTGCAACTTAAAATTCAAAAATGACAAAACCTTCATTTGTATCTGTTTTGATTGTACAGGTTTTATTTGCTTGTTGTAGAAGATTTAACATGGACTTCTTAGCCATTGCTTGTACAGGAATAGTAACGTAAGAGCATTCTGCTGAATGTCATTAGAATTATTCTTTATGACAACTGCGATTAAAAGGAAAACAAAACATTGGCTGACTATGTAAGACAGCGTTGATATATCTAAAGACACAAAAAACCCTCCGATATACTACAAAGTTCTTATTGAATGTGTAGAGGGAAAATTAACGATGCGAGGTAAACAACTCAGGGTTTCCATTAGAAACCAAAATGGTAACCATGCAATGTTAAATCTCTGTAGAGAAAGTCAAGGATGTATTCATTCATTCAAATTGATCAGTATATGGGGAAAACTACACATACCTCATTGGCACTAGCACCATTTTGACAGCTATACAATCCCATGTCAAAAACTATCTTCTCATCTTTCTGTAGGGTGTCTAGACATAAATTAGTACCTGGATTCCTCACCTGAATGAAATATATACTGCATTAAATGGGGAAGTTTACCTTCAGGACTATATAATAGGGAGGTAATTCAAACAGCTCAGCTACATTTCTGAATTAGGACCCATTTCAAGTTGGAATTGAACCAGACCCATCTTGCGTATTTGGTGCTTCCTTTGAAGATTTAAAACACTTCTTTTTGGACTGCCCTATTTACTTGCAAGGTCAAACAGGGGAACAACATGCTGCATTATAGATATCAAAATTCTGCCACATGGCAAAGTTGATATAACTTGTGAACAAATTTGTATTATATTTAAACATGTTTTTTTTTTATATTAAACGTTCAAAATGATTCCTTATCCTATAACTGGAATTGAATTGAATGACAATGTACATTATCCATCTTGATTTACTATTTCTTTCCATCTTAGGGCCCAGGTGGTTCAATGAGTTAGGTAGTTGGATTACCTAACAACTCATACAAGCCTATCACCAATACGGCGTGGGTTTGCGCCTGGCTTTGTAAATTACAAAAAAAGGTGCACTCGACTCAGGTGATAAAGTGATAAAGTTTACCAATTGCTTGCCCATGGTCGGTGGTTATCTCTGGCTTCATCCACCATTAGAACTGGTCGCCATGATATAACTGAAATATTGCTGAAAGTGACGTTAAAACACAATAAATAAATGAATCAATCTTTCCATCTTGTCTGTAATATTGATAACATCATCGATTTATTATTAGTGCTATATACAAATAGTAATACATGCCTTTTTCATACTTCTTTAATGTAACAAATTGTAATTTGGAAAAGACTTCATCAGTTTGATTAATTTGTATCTTATACATTTTGTCTATGATATTGGCCAATACAATATTACAATATGTTTAAATCAATACAGAACTAGAAATCAAACAGCATAAAATGACCCAAAGCTACATATAAATACTTTTCTTTTATAAATTTGTAAAAATTCAGGAAATTTTAAAGATGTAAAACAGAACCTATTTATGACAGGATAAACAGTAAAATTTACATACACTTTATCGACCTACGTGTTTTTGTTCAGATCAAACAGTATTTATCTATTATGAATGATTTGTATATTTTCCCTTTGATCTTTATTACATGTGATAATATCTATGATAAACTAACTAGCATGGATGAGACTAATATTATATCTTTGTTTTCTAATGTGAGGTTGTGAGTTCAATCCCGCTCATGGTGAAGTGTACTTGATACAATATTATGTGACATAATTTGTCAGTGACTTGCTACCAGTCTGTGGTTTCCTCCGGGGACTCCTGTTTCCTCTACCAATAAAACTGACACCCACAATATATCTGAAATACTGATTAACGTGGCATTAAACACCATAACACTAACCCTATTGTGACATAATAATGACATCACTGACTATTACCAAATCCTTGATAAACCTACTATCGTTGATAGGTTTTACTCAAAATGGATTTTCATCGCATCTTCCATCTCATGCTTCGTCTTTGATGCAATATCGCTCTGAGAAATCTATTCACACAAAACAAATCAACAATACTATACATGTATATGTATATTTATTTCAAAAGGTTTTGTAATATGTGTTGGCTTTATGATTACCAATTAAAAATCACAATTATTTTAATAAGAACAAACCTGATTGGTTAAGAAGAGTTTGAAGATATCAAAGGGGTAATCAGAATCCGTTAATCGAAGGAGAACAGACAACACAATGACCAAAAGAAAAGGTACAAAAGGACAAACAATGATCTACAAAACATACACATAAAACTAAAGATCGAGTAACACAAACCCCAGTAAAAACCGGGGGTGAACTCAGGTGCTCCGGAAGGGTAAGCAGTTCCTGCTCCACTAGAGACCCCTGATGTGTTACTCTAGTTACAAACCCATTGATAAGTTATGAATTAGGAAAGAACTTGGAAATGCTTACGACAAGTGGAACATATCCGTGGACATTCATGGATATTCCATAATGGACAACCAAGTCATGTTGACTACCGTAAAACGTTAGTGATGACTTAAGTCAATGTAATGTTTAAGCCATGTTAAAACTTACCATTCCCCAGGCATACACATTCTCATCTGGTATAAACTTCTCTGGATACACGTTTTCTAAAAACCATCGGAAACTTTTACATTTCAATCTATCTCTTAAGGCTGTTCTTTCTGTAATATCACCAAAATCCTGACCCTGTAAAACCGATAGAAAATTAGGTATGGTCGGTAGTTAGCTATGCTGCATGAAGATCAAATGATAGAGAAGATTATCTCAGTAATGTCCCTTGTCGGTGTATTAACGACAGTCAAAGTAAAAGGGATCAATAATCAAAATTCAAATTAACGGAGAATATGAGTTATGAGATATTTTGATTATTAGTATTTTTTTTCGCAAGACAAGGATTATCAGGTCCATATCAGATGAGCTCAAAGAGCGAATCTGATATGGACCTGATAATCCTTGTCGAGCGAAAAAAATACTAATAATTTTTTTATCGGTAATTTCACAATTTTAACACAGCTTTGTGATTTTTTTGTTGTGTTTTGACCTTTTTTTTTAATGAAAGGTTTAGTGACGTCATGTTAGACCGCGCATGACAAATGACCAACAGCTGATAATTTCTTGTATCACGAGTCGGCGGTCAACTGAACGTTGTTACTAAATTTATCAGGTAGTAAAGATTAAAGGAAACTGTAACAAATTACCGATAAATACATATATACATAGTATATAAAGTTTATTATTAGGAAAAAGACACTACAATTCAATCTATTAGAAATTAGATCTTTGCTGGCCCTTTTTCATTTTTTGGAGGGTGGTGAGGGGGGACATATCACAACAACTAACAACATTCAGTATGTTGGATCATGTCAGTGGTAATACATTGTTTTGTATTTACAACAGCCCAATCAGCAACAAGCCTTAAAGTATTAAAATCCAAGATATCAGCACTCATTTAGATAACAAAGTTTCAATATTTTTGTTGATTTGTCTGTTTTAAAATGTTGTCTCTAATCAACCTTTACAAACAAATGTGTTTGTAACATGGCAGTTTTTATTTGTACAAACTCAAATTACGTAATCTGGATTTCTTTTGTGATAGTACAGTCCTCATGATGAACACCAGTCCTCCGGCCCAACACTTTGTTCGGACCAGTAAATTTTTCAGTTTTTTATTTAGAACTATAAAAAAATAAATTCAACCGTTTGATTAGGACCAGTAAATTAAAATGTTCATATTGAGGACTGATAGCAGTTGTTTTGATTTGTCAATAGACTGTTATTGTCTTCCATATGATTGAACTGTCAAAGGTGAATGATGAATTACCTGGTATAAACCAATCAGGGATATAATTAGATGTTAGTGTATTGCTGATAAAAATCAACAAACATCTAATCTTAATTAGGTTGACTTCAATTTTTTTTTAATTATTCAAGAAAACTTCCAGTATTTATAAAGGCATGATATGATGATGTTGGTCACAATTCATGAAAATAACATGCAAAAAAAGAATTATTGATGTCTAGCATGTCAGTGTTATATCTGTATCTTTAAAATCAACCTGAAATTGTTTAACTAAGAAATAATGTTGTGTTTTGTATTACTTTGTTTCATAGTACAGTACATTAAATGACGACAGACAACAGACTCTGCATGATTTCAAAAGCTCAACCTGTCTTTAGAATTAATTTTGAACCCAAGTAAATAAATTTTACATTCCTTCAGTATTACATGGTACATGTAAAATCTGCATAATTCATGCAGTGAATCTACACTAAAAATCACAAACAAAAAAAAAACACACATGGTACCAACGTTTTGGCTATAAAAATCAGTGGCCATTTTTTGCTTGTTTTGACCATCAAACAAATCGAGGTAACAAAGCAAGTGGGTGATCAATTATATTAAACTTGTAAGTAAAGAGACAACTTTAAAGAAATTTCAGTCTACATGTATTAAATTTACCGGGAGATCTTTTCTATACACATTAATTATACCCCCGCTCCCCGAAGGGGGAGGGGGGTATACTGTTTTACCTCTGTCCGTCTGTCCTTCCATCCTTCCATCTGTCCGTCCGTCCAAGATATTTTTCGTCACATTTTTCTCAGCAACTATTGATGGCAGAAATCTGATATTTGGTCACAAGCTTCATATAGGTACCCCATATCGTGGGAAACGTTTTTGGACCCATCAGATTCCTACTTCCTGTTTGCCGATTTTGTTGATTTTTATACACTTTTAACATATACATTTTGTATGCACATTTTTCGTCGCATTTTTCTAAGCAACTATTGATGACAGGAATCTGATATTTGGTCACAAGCTTCATATAAGTATGCCATATCGTGGGAAGCGTTTTTGGACCCATCAGATTCATACTTCCTGTTTGCAGACTTTGTGGATTTTTATACACATGGAACATATATGCCCATTTTTCGTCGCATTTTTCTCAGCAACTATTGATGGTAGAAATCTGATATTTGGTCACAAGCTTCATATAGGTACCCCATATCATGGGAAGCATTTTTTGACCTGTCAGATTCCTACTTCCTGTTTACCGAAGAGCGGGGGTATCATAAGTGAGCATTAGCTCACAGTTCATCTTGTTTATAATTAAAGGCACTTTTTTAAAGAAGTTTTAGTATACATGTATTAAACTTACCAGGAGATCTTTTCTATGCATGTAAAATAATCTTTTGTACTCGTCCATCCAGACTTCTGCCAGTCTCATAGAATTTATACCATGAGTATCTTTATTGCCTAAAATAAATAATCAACAAAATATATCATTAATATTACCATAGCACAAGAAAGATAGAGGGTGTATATAAAACACTTATTGACTGGATATTAGGGTAATAACAAGTTTATTGTTCCCCTTGACACCAACTATTGCCCTTGGCTGCACCTCAGGCAACAGCTGGTGTGTCAGGAAACAACAAACTTGCTATTACTCTCATACCAGTCAATAAGTGTATACTATTATAAGAATAAACGTCTATTTCCGGATCCACATTTTGTACCAACTGTATGTTATGTATTATTATACCTTACATATTTTTTTACTAGACAATTTATAAATTTATCAGAAAATTTGTTAACGAGGGAAACAACCTGATGGACAACCCAAGCATCTATAATATAGAAGGAGATAATAGGTTGTCGCCCGGTCTACAACAGGTTATCACCCAGTCTATAACCCCTGACATCCAAAAGTGTATTCAAAATCCATGTTTTTTCTCAGTCCGGTTGCGTAATTGTATTTTCTATATTTGAAATTGTTTTGTTGTTTACTCCAAAACAAAAGTCAAGTTTTAGTTTGGGTATAATAAACTTTTGATGTTCACCTCATATGAAGGCAATAATTGTATACTACTCATATGAAAGGTGACACTAGTGGAGCAGAAACTGTGTAACATTCTGGAGCACCTGAGTTCAACCCTGAATTTTAGTAGCATTCGTGTTGCTGAATCTTTAGTTTTATTTTAGTTATTTTTTCTTTTTCTTTTGGTCATTGTATTGTCTGTCCTTCGATTTACGACTTCTGAGTAGTTCCACTATAGATATACATTACCTGGAAATGTATATGGATGACTAGATCTAAAAATGTGTCCAACTCGAGAACAAGGAATAAACTCTAACTTTCCACCACACATCCAAGTCTGAAAATACATTACAGTTATGTAACAACAAAAAACAGCAACAACTTGTGATAAATCATATAGAATTTGAATTTGAATTTTGGTGTTTAATGCCACTTTCAGCAATATTTCAGCTATATCATGGAGACCAGTTTTAGTGGTGGAGGAAGCCGGAGTACCCGGAGAGAACCACTGACCCTGGGCAAGCAACTAGTAAACTTTATCACTTGCGGCTGCGAGTTGAGTGCACCCTTTTTTGTAATTTACAAAGCTGGGCATGAACTCACGCCGTATTGGTGATAGGCTTGTATGAGTTGTTAGATCCAACGACCTAACTCACTGAGCCACCCAGGCCCCTGATAAATCATACATATAATATTTATATACTGGTATTCAATTAATTAAAATTTTGAAGCATCTACATTGTATGTCTAATGAGAGTATTACATACAAGAAATTTCGAAAATCCTCTCCTATAGTCTGTACATATATATAAAAAATGTATTTGCCTCGCCAGATACGATATATCTTATAGCCTACCTATGTTTCAGGAACCATCTGACATATAAATTGACCTTTAGGGTCAACGATATCTTCTAAATACAACATGAGATTTACATTTCTGAAATTAGCTGAATGTAGAAGAAAAAAACTCTTTACCTAGATGAACTTACCCTAAATGAGATCTCCAAATTTTCTCCTCCCCAGACGTCCATTCCTGGGTCATACGCACCAATCTCAAAAAAGTACAATCTGTCAGCAGCAAATAAACCTCCTGCCATCGTTGGAGATCTATATATGGAAAGGAAATCACTAAAATATTTATAGATGCCAGTGAAATATTGAGATTTTAAAGTGAAATAAAAACCAGGATTTCAAATAAACATTTGCTCCATTCTTAACTTGGTTGCTTAATAACGTTTAACTCGTACATATAACTCCAATAATCTTATATTTCAGAGTAAAATAAAATCAAATCTTTGACTCCAACTGTTCATAGGTTGTCTAACATTAGTTGAATTGTAAATTGATTAAAACTTGTGTACTACCATTTCATTATACACATGTATGATGCATTCTAAATTTAACCATAATACCACTTTATAAGATCTGAGAATATTACCATGACCATTTATAAGACATATTAGTATTTCAGTAACTTTATCAAGCAAGATTGCAGAACATACTGTTACAATAAACCTGTCTAAACACAACCAAGAATAAACCATATTTATTACATAGATTTCCTAGTTAAATATAAACCGGTATTTAACACAGTGAAATAAAAATCACCTGTAATCAATCAAATATTAAAGTTACATGTTACCTGTCAAAAGATTGTTCTAAAATTATGTTGACCTGTTTTAGTAATCAGCATTGCCAATAAAAGAAAGGTGGTCGAACATTTGACCCAAATTTATAAAAACCCTAATCTGTTATATTATATTTTTATCATTATAATTTCAGCTGTTTGTTTCTGGTTTTACTCTGACTTTTTTCATAATTTTAATGGTGAATATATCATATTGGTTAGCCAAAAGACAAATTTGATTTGCTGACAATTTTTCCTTTTCTTTCCCCAGATTCAAATTAGAAGTACGTCATATTTTCTTTCTTTTAACAGATAAAAATGCTTAGTGTTACACAAAGACAACACAGTGACTATTACCGTACAGGATCTGTGTATTTTCTTGATGCCACATCACGTTCTGGAACATTACGCCAGGTAAAATGCATACTCCAGGTGAACCCCCCTACCTGATACCCGCCATTTTTGGAATATGTCAGTGTATGGTCATCAATGGCATCAACAATAGGACATAGAACATTGCTTCTGTCCTCCTTAATTCTGGATAAAATAGGCTCTATCCTAAAGACAGGGAAGAATAAAAGAAAGATGTATAGGAGGATAAAGGAAACAGAAGGCTTAGTCTACAAACAACTACCGGTACAGGGGATATCATACCATATAAGGTTACAACATGCAAGAAAATGTTCCCTAAAAACATGAAATACTAATAAGACAGGTGGGTTATAGGATAAAAAATAAAACAATCACCAAAAGCCATGTTTAATTAGTAATTAATTCTTATCTTTTTAATGAAATTGTTAAACACCCTAAACCTGGGTTTTTAATGAAATTGTTAAACACCCTAAAACCTGTCTTTTAATGAAATTGTTAAATACCCTAAAACCTGGGTTTTCATGAAATTGTTATAATTAAAAACACTAAAACCTGGGTTTTCATGAAATTGTTAAAAACCCTAAAACCTGGGTTTTCATGAAATTGTTAAACACCCTAAAACCCTGCAGGTATGTATCTAATAAAGGTACTATATATGAAATGTACCTGGAATATGCTTGGAAATGAAATGAAATTATTTTTGTTTGATTGAATTTATTACCTTGATTAATTTTTACGTATCCTATCTCTGTAAGGAAGGTCTTGATTCACAGATATTATGGAAAGCAGTGTCAATTATTTAGCAGAATGCTGGAATGAAGATTTTAAAGTTTTATTATAAGAATGACTAGAATTTAATTTTTTGTTAATAACAGGAGTACAAATGTATTGAATTAGGATCAAATTGAGTTATCAATAATTTATTTAAGGAATATTTGAAATTTTTTAACAGGATATACGATATAACCTGGTTTGGGGCAGTTTATGCTTAATAAACCGTTTTATGAGAAGCGTAAACTTTTAAAAAATTTCAAATATTCCTTATAATTTAATTTTTATGGGACTTTTTGAATTTGTGGTTGGCGAATGAATATGTTGGTGACGTCACAATACCAACCCAGGTTATCAAGTATAACCACATGGATCAGCCAATGAGATTGCAGGATTCACATCAAATTAAATTATTAATAAATGTTCAATATTCTCGTTCTTTATCCAACATGTCGGCCATAACATATTATTTTCCCTATTTGGAATAGAACAACTAATAATTTATTGGTTTTTTTTAATACATAGAGAACTTTAGGATTATCAATTTTTTATCAATTTTTTTTTACCGGTAATATCTTTCATAAAACAGAAGTATATTTTACAAATGACATCTAATCTACAATAGTAAAAGGCAACAATTGTTTTTATTTTTAAAGATATGTGTGTTATGTCAAATTTGACAGAATGCTTCTACAATGTATTTTATTGCTTGCCATGTTCAGAACCACTCCCTGAGTTTTATTTCCATGTAAATTGTGTAAAAATCTTTGTTGACATAAAAATCTTTGTTGACATGTCAAATATAAAATGTCAATACAGTGGTTCCTTGTCATTTCTTTTCCTTGAAGATCTTGAAGTAAAATGTTGGTCCATTTGTAGAAGTTTTCTTCTGCAATTTTTCGGACCGAGATGGGGCCTGTATTATGGACAAATGTGTATAATCTACAGCCAAATAGAGATATAGAATCTAACACCGGGGCAGTACAAGATAGGGAAATCTCAGACACAGGAGGGTAAGATTTCAATTGTTCTCTGACGAGGCTTATATATATAACACAGTCATCAAAATAAAGAAAGACAAAATCTAGTCACCAAAATATAAAAATAACACGAATTCTACATAATGTTGAACAAAAAAAGATCAACAAAGATGTGTTTTTTCTGTCTCCAACTGGTCAATAAAAACAAAGGTCAAGGTCTTGCTATAAGGGTTAATGAAAACAAAGGTCACAGTCATGTTATAAGGGTCAATGAAAACAAAGGTCAGTCATGTTAAAAGGGTCAATGAAAACAAAGGTCAAGGTCATGCTACAAATGTATAAGGGTCAATGAAAATAAAGGTCGTCATGCTATAAGGGTCAATGAAAACAAAGGTCAGTCATGTTATAAGGGTCAATAAAAACAAATGTCAGTCATATAATAAGGGTCAATGAAAACATTTTAGGTCAAGGTCATACAATAAGGGTTAATGACAACAAAGGTCAAGGTCATGCTATAAGGGTCAATGAAAACAAAGGTCATGGTCATGCCATATTACAGGCTTAACGAAAACAAATGTCAGTCATGATATAAGGGTTAATGAAACAAAGGTCAAGGTCATGTTATAAGGGTCAATGAAAACAAAGATTAAAGCCATGTTATAATGGTCAATGAAAACAAAGGTCAAGGTCATGATATGTATTATGTAGACATATAAATGTACATATGACTCAAGGGTTAAAGTATTGTTCAATGTCAAGTAACTAAATCTTGAAAACATTAAATTAAAACAAAGTCAATAAACTGGGAAAATTATCTCAGTCAGGTGACCCATGACCTATATATGTTCTTCACTCTCACACACATATACCTGTGCATTTGTAAAACAAATATTTTTAGAATAATCACATAATTTGGATGGGTTATATTGAAAAAATTAACCAGTCATAAAAACTTCTTAATCTACTTATATAATTGTCTACTAATTGTTAAAACAGGGTAAAGGTTGAATTACATGAAATCAAATGATATGCATATTCCAGATGGGCTGTCTAGACCAAACATATTTCAACCAGTGTGTGGAAATTTGGTAGAAGAACTACTCATGAAAGTTTATACAAAATTTTAAGAAAGTAATAATAGAACCATAACAAAAGAGGTCAAGGTAGGGAGACAGACATGAGGGATGATGAGGCTGGATGACATGTACACTCCAGGATCAATGAGCACAATTAAATGGCTAACCAGTGTCATATATATATATTTGTATACATGGTTCTCTATTATCAGAATTGTTTTTATTGTTAAAGCCAACAATGTCAGAAAAAAACTTTAAAATTTTTAAAGTTGACAATTTCACTACTGTCAGAAAAAACTTTTTAATCTTTAAAGTTGACTATGTCACCACTGTCAGAAAAACTTTTTATAGTTATACTGTAAAGTTGACTATGTCACCAGTCAGAAAAACTTTTTATTGTTAAAGTTGACAATGTCACCACAACTTTTATTGTTAAAGTTGACACTGTCAGCAAAACTTTTATTGTTAAAGTTGACAATGTCACCACTGTCAGCAAAACTTTCATTGTTAAAGTTGACTATGTCACCACTGTCAGCAAAACTTTTATTGTTAAAGTTGACTATGTCACCACTGTCAGCAAAACTTTTATTGTTAAAGTTGACAATGCCTTTACTTCTGGAAAAAGAACAGAGAGGATAAATCAAACTCCAAATCTAATTTCATTTTTAACTAGAGGCTCATCTGAGTGAGCCTGTATCGCTCACCTGATTTCCTAATGGCTGCAAGTTAGTATTTGATTTGACAAAAGGAATCTAGGAAAATATTTAAAATTTTTTATTTTTAGTAACAGTAGTGGCCATGTTTGTTGGCAGTTGGGGTCATCAATCATAATTCTTAAAGGGGATTTTATTCACAAACAATTTCTTCTTTTAAAACATCAGTAGTTTTTCCCAAAATGCAGCTACATATGATGCTCTACAATAGTCCTGAATTTCATGACTTACCATGTAGCTCTTTTTTAATTTGGATTTTTGTTGTTCTTTTTGCTACACGTGTAGCAAAAAAAAAATACATACAAAAAAAGAACACATGGCAAGTCATGAATTTCAGGACTAGCTCTACAGGTAATGAATTTCGTTTATTTCAACCTTTAACTATGCTTCTGCAACAGTAGTTTACATTTCCTTGAAGTCTATAAGGGAGCAACCATTTGAATTTTATGGAGGGGGAAGGAAGTGATCTTGGTTCCTGAATTTTTTTTTTCGCAGAATTTTTGGACCTGAAATTTGTTTTTCGCACACTAAAGTGCACAATTTTTTCTTCAAATTCGCACAAAATTTGTTTCCCCCAAGTCCGATCCTGCCTTATTATTCTGGCCAGTTTTTGATCCTGCCTTTTTATTTCACCAAAATTTGGAGCCTGGATTTTTATTTCAAATTCCTTCCTTGCCTCCCCATAAAAATTAAATGGTCATTCCCTAACTTGCATTTTTCCATATTCTTTGCAAAAACACATTTCCTCGTGTAAGTGTGAAACGGAACTAAATATGTGCCAAGTCTGATTTTGTGAAAAGAGTAAGTGGACGGATAAAAAAAGTTAAAATAATGTTACTATTTGAGAGTGTAAACAAAGTGTTTTCTTTGTTCAGACTTAAGATCCATTCTACACTACGTGTATTCTAATTTTTACAACGACTACGGATTAAAGATCAACCAAACAGCAATTTATGAGCGTCAGTTAATGTTACATACGACCAGAAAATGCGATTTTACATCCACTGGTCTGCAAAATCATCGCCAGTTGACAACGAAAACATCGGTCGCCATGTTTCTTTATACGCAATCATAAACATAAATGTTTATTTATCACAGATCTGCTGGTTTTATTTCTCTATAAGAACAAAGAAACATCCAAAGCAATGAATAACTGTGCACCTACATGACCTACCGACAACAAAATTTTCGATGTGGAGTTATCGTTCTTGTAATATATATAACGGTAATATATATTACGAATTTCGGCAAACAAAACGAAACGTTACTTTTGACGGCTAATACGTGCAAATTTGGTAAGAAGAATACAATGATTCACAAAGAGTTCTCATTCAATCAGTTCAGTGATTTTACAGAACTATATTTTAACACATATTTCCCATAGACTCCTATGTTAAACTATGTCATGCAGAGTCCAATGTTGAATTATGTACTGCAGTGGCGGCCATTTTGGATTGGCAAAAAAAAACCTTAAAGTTTGTAGAGGACCATCCAAGGAACATTTCTGCAAAAGATCATTTTCACTGATGCCATGGTTTCTGAGAAGATCTTTATACATATTTCCCATAGGGTCCAATGTTAAACTATGTCCTGGAGTGGTGGCTATCTTGGATTTCAGATCAGCAAAAAGAACAAAAACTTTACAGAAGACCATCCAAGGAACATTTCTGCAAAGGATCATTTTCAATGACTCCATTGTTTCTGAGAAGAAGATCTTTATACATATTTCCCATAGGGTCCAATGTTAAACTTTTTCCAGCGGTGGTGGCCATCTTAGATTCAGCATCTGCACCAAAAACATTTTTTTGGTAGAGGACTATCCAAGGAACATTTCTGCAAGGATCATTTTCATTGACATTGTGGTTTCTGAGAAGAAGATCTTTGAAGGTATTTCCCATAGGGTCAAATGTTAAACTTTGTCCTGCAGTGACGGCCATTTTGGACTTCAGATCAGCACCAAAAACATAATTTTGGTAGAGGACAATCCAAGGAACATTTCTGCAAGAGATCATTTTTATTGACATTGTCGCTTCTGAGAAGAAGATCTTTGAAGGTATTTACCATAGGGTCCAATGTTAAACTTCATCCTGCTGTGGTGGCCATCTTGGACTTTGGATCTGCACCAAAAACATAATTTTGGTAGAGGACCACCCAAGGATCCTTCACACCATAAAACAATTCCATTGGCTGTGTAGTTTCTGACAAGAATATCTTTGAAAATTGAGCCAATCAAAACACATTATTGGCGGTTGAATTCCTGATCGAAACAAAAAACATAACTTTTATAGAGGACCTCCTGATGCACATTCCTGCCAAGTTTGGTTCCATTTGGCTCAGTGGTTTCTGAGGAGAAGATTGAAATGTGAAAAGCTAACGACGGACGCCAAGTGATAGCAATAGCTCACCTGACCCTTTGGGTCAGGTGAGCTAAAAATCATTACCTACATTTGTGGCATATGCATTCCTCACATCCTGTAAGTTCCAATAACCATGATAAGGGGGAAAGGGAAATAAACTAGAGGCTCCTAGGAGCCTGTAATCGCTCACCTGGCTCAAAGTTGGCCCAGCAGTTTCAGAGGAGATAATTTTTAAGTGAATTTTTGCAAATCTTCTATTTTTAGCAATGGCCTCCATCTTCTTTGGCGGGCAGGGTTGTCGGATATAATTCTGAAGGGGGACCATCTAAATACCATTTCACCATAGTTTGGGCCCATTTGACTCAGCGGTTTCAGACGAGATCATTTTTAAGTGATTTTTTGCCAAACTTTCTATTTTTAATAATGGTGGACATCTTGGCTGGTGGCCGGGTCGTCGGACAGAATTCTGAAAGGGGATTACCTAAAGACCATTCCACCATAGTTTGGGCCCAATTGGTCCAGTAATTTCAGAGGAGATAATTTTTAAGTAATTCTTTGCTGAATTTTCTATTTTTAGTAACGGTGGCCATATTGGTTGGCGGCCAGGGTTGTCGGACACAATTCTGAAAGATGACCACCTAAAGACCATTCCACCATAGTTAGGCCCCAATTGGCCCAGTAGTTTCAGAGGAGATAATTTTTAAGTGATTTTTTGCCAAATTTTCTATTTTTAGTAACGGCGGCTATCTTGGTTGGCGGCCAGGGTCGTCGGACACAATTCTCAAAGTGGACCATCTGAAGACCATTCCATCTTAGTTTGGGCCCAATTGGCCCAGCAGTTTCAGAGGAGATAATTTTTAAGTGATTTTTTGCTGAATTTTCTATTTTTAGTAACGGTGGCCATCTTGGTTGGCAGTCGGGGTCATCGGACACAATTCTGAAAGATGACCACCTAAAGATCATTCCACCATAGTTTGGGCCCAATTGGCCCAGCAGTTTCAGAGAAAATAATTTTTAAGTGATTTTTTGCTGAATTTTCTATTTTTAGTAATGGTGGCCATCTTGGTTGGCGGCCGTGGTCATCGGACCCAATTCTGAAAGATGACCACCTAAAGATCATTCCACCATAGTTTGGGCCCAATTGGCCCAGCAGTTTCAGAGAAGATAATTTTTAAGTGATTTTTTGCCCAATTTTCTATTTTTAGTAATGGCAGCCATCTTGGTTGGTGGCCGGGGTCGTGGGACAGAAATCTGAAAGGGGATCACCTAAAGACCATTCCACCATAGTTTGGGCCCAATTGGCCCAGCAGTTTCAGAGGAAATAATTTTAAGTGATTTTTTGCTGAATTTCCTATTTTTAGTAACAGTGGCCATCTTAGTTGGCGATCAGGGTCGTCGGACACAATTCAGAAAGATGACCACCTAAAGACCATTCCACCATAGTTTGGGCCCAACTGGCCCAGTAGTTTCAGAGGAGATAATTTTTAAGTGATTTTTTTGCCAAATTTCCTATTTTTAGTAACGGCGGCTATCTTGGTTGGCGGCCGGGGTCGTCGGACACAATTCTCAAAGAGGACCATCTGAAGACCATTCCACCATACTTTGGGCCCAATTGGCCCAGCAGTTTCAGAGGAGATAATTTTTAAGTGATTTTTAGCTGAATTTTCTATTTTTAGTAACAGCAGCCATCTTGGTTGGTGGGGGGGGTGGATTGTCGGACACAATTCTGAAAGGGGACCACCCAAGGACCATTCCACCAAAGTTTGGTTCAAATTGGCCCTGTGGTTTTAGAGGAGTTGATTAAAATGCAAAAAGCTAACGACAGACGGACGACGGACGACAGACGGGTCAGGTGAGCTAATAAGAACCAAAAGGCTCTCAACATATATTAAAGGAAATAAGAGAGAAATAGTAAAAAGAAAGAATAAAAATAGCAGAGTGTAGGATGAACAGGAGATACCAGTCTTTACCCCAAACAAGATACATAAAAAAAAATGGTCATCCATATGTTTTGATAAAAGACTTAATGCCATTCTGATGCCAATTTAAACAAAAAAGTTCATTTTATTTAGGGCGTTATCATTTCCTAGATTTAACACTTTGAACCTAATAAAAACAATTAAAGGATGACATTAAATAAGAACTTGGTGATATCAAGCATCATTAGATCCTGTACAGTACATGACAAAATTAGATGAGACACATATATAACATGTACAGCCTGACAAAACAGGCAACATTCTAATTATTGACCCTAGCTCTGACTGGTTACTCTGGTGGACTGGTTACCTAATTGGAGCAACTGAAGATTCTCTCCTTTTCTTTTCATGTTCAGGTATAGGACGCCAGGAGAAATGTAAACTCCACCAGAACCCTCCAACACTAAAACTTCCTGTCCCTCCATAATTGAGTGTCATTTTATCAATATTATCTATACTGGGACATAATACTGTCCTTCTGTCCTCCTTAATTCTGGCAAGAAGTGGCTCTAACCTAACAGGCAGTACAAATTTATAAAAATAGAAATAATGTACTGTTTATGAATTTATGGTACTACATTGTAATTGTATGTGTGTACTGGCACACATCATGTGTTAACTAGAGGGGTACCAGCACACACCATGTGTTAACTAGAGGGGTACCAGCACACATCATGTGTTAACTAGAGGGGTACCAGCACACATCATGAATGAAATTTACTAAAAAAGGGACACATGTCAATCTCTAATAGTTATACCAGTCGTCAAACCTGCCTTAAAGGGCACCTCTATATAACAAAGCACTGTTTATAAAGGGCAGCCTCATTTTTCTCATTAGTGAATAATGCATCACATATTCAGGTTCCCTTGAGTGGCTTTATATACAGATTTGACTATTTCTTTAAAGTAACAAATTGTACTTTGTTTAACTTGTGTTTAATCCAATTTGTCAATTAAATTGGTAAATAAAATATGTTTAAACTAAAATGAAATTATTGATCAAAGCATGTAAAATGACCCAAAGCTTAAAATGGTTTATATACATTTCTGTTCATTTTTGTAAATATTATAAAAATACAAAATAATGCATCCTATATTAATTAATTATTGTATTCTTGAACAACATTTTATATTAAAATATCAAGTAACAAATTATTATGATTATTTTTATAACTAAATGTACTTTTATTTTTTCAAAAATCAAGTTTCTGATAGTTAATTTAAACAATATTTATTTCGAAAATAATCATTACATCAGACATAGAAATTACATACAGGATTCAAAAACAAGCAATTATTGCTTTTATAAATCTGTCTCCTAATACTTTTGATAGTTGATAGGGGAAGTAAATTTTAACTGGATCATGAAATTTCAAGAATTCACATTATATCACTTTCAGCTAATTATAAATCAATCCATTTACAATTAACATTTCCTATCAAAAAACATACTGAATGTATGGAATAGGTAGAAATATTATTAAGCCAATGGCATTACAGGTAAGTCTGTTAACAATCAAATGGTAATAACATGTGTAACCATGGAAACCACTGATCATTGTTTTTTAATTAGTTTTTCTAATTATTTCATTAAATATAACTTAGGGAGTACTAAATTAAACTCAATTATTTCTGGTTTCAAAACTAGAAACATTTTATCCATGATATATTTTACCTTCAAAGGGCAACATTAGATAGCTGAACATTAGACAGCTGTACATTATATTATTGGGGACAGTAAATGAATATTTGGACACTTCATGATCAGAAATAAAAATGTTAAATAATTGACATTGTAGATTTTTTTTCTTCTCAAAATTGATAGATATTTTGATGTATTAGTCTCTGCAAGGATTTATATAGTAAGAAGGATATGAATCTCGGGAGATTTAACATAGATTGTATGTAAGTATGTTGCGTGGCGAGATTACTCATAGTGTAATTCGTTGACGATGCACATGCCTTGATTAATTGTGGAAATTTTCATTGCTTCAACATTTTAAACCAGTATTTGTAAGTATATAAAACCATAATTACAGGTATAAAGTGAAAATATTTGTTCTAAATACCAATCATTGATAAAGTATCGACTTTTTGTAGATGTATCACCCATATCTCATCAATAATTGACATTAATCGATTTTCCATTTTGACCTTCATGGGCTGTCAAAGCTCGAATTTAAAATTCAAACTCCTCTTCTCTCACCATACCGAATATTGAAGCGGAGCCGTCATTTTTGTGATAATATAATATTTTTCAATGTTAAGTAGCAGTTTTATTAAAAACAGTGCTCCCGATTTGTATTTATTAAGGATTGTTTATTAGGGGTGTAACGATACACTTTTTCCACAAACGATACGTATTGCGATATTTGATATGTATTACGATACATTTTATAGGAAACTGTAACTATTCCTTCACTCGACATGGGCGCTGCCATGTTGTTTTTTTTTATATGAGGTCGCTTACGTACTGGCGGAAATTATAAATGTTTGATATTTGATTAATTAATTTTAAAAGCGTAAATTAATCGATTCACTTTTCTCAAAATATTAATTAAATGATCACCAAAAGAGGAAAACGGAAGTTCAACACTAATTTTTTTTTTAAAATGAGCATCATATCGTTTGTATCGTAAGCGGCCTCCACGCATCGTGAACCGAACCGTCCCCAAAATAATCGCGATTTCGGTACATACGGTGAATATTTCCCCCTTATTGTTTACCATCATTTGTCAAAATGGCGGCTTTCTGGGCGGAAATGGGGGTCGCCTATTTAGAAATCAATCAACTTCATTGTTTACATGATATCCACATAGCAAAGTGTATAAATGTGTAGTTTAGAGTGTATTCTATGTATAACACAAAACCTGGCATGATTGGTTGCTTTGCTTTTATCATTTTTTATATGTTTTTAGATGTCTGAAACTATACTTTTTTTTATTTACGTGTATGAGGGGAATTATAGAAACAATCAAAAAAACTTTTCCATTAAACCTATATCGGCAAGCGGAGCCGTCATTTTTGTGATAATATAATATTTTTCAATGTTAAGCAGGAGTTTTATTGAAAACAGTGCTCCCGATTTGTATTTATTAAGGATTGTTTACCATTATTTGTCAAAACGGAAATTGGTAGTAGTCTAAGTAACGAACAAACTCCGGACAGTTTTCGTATCCGCTTCCAAACATGGTTCTCCCTCTGGATCTAGCTGCATAAAATCTTGCCACGCGAGATAAATCGAGAAAATACGAGTTTCATATCCTTCTTATTATATAAATCCTTGGTCTCTGATAATAAAAAAATTATTATTGATCAAATATAACTACATTTAGTAGCATATATTGGCTGTCATTTGTTCATTTTTTAAATTGGTTTATTGTTAAAAGACAGTAAAATATTAATAACATGACTAAGATGTGACAATAAACATAAAAAGACAGTTAGTCCTGCTACCAACATGACATGTGTTAATATATAATACAGTAGTACCTCTTCTTAAAAGGCCACCATTTCTACACTAAATAAAAGGCTTTATCAGAGGGGTGACCTCTCTTGAGGAGGACAATATAGTAATATCTTACTACATAATTTGAAATCTGGCCTGATAAGAGCATTGGCCTTATAGGAGAGGTGGCCTGATAAGAGGGGTGGCCTTATAAGAGGGGAGGCCTTATAAGAGGGGTTGCATTATAAGAGGGGAGACCTTATAGGAGGGGTGACCTTATAAGAGGAGTGGCCTTATAAGAGGGGTGGCCTTATAAGAGGGGTGACCTTATAAGAGGGGTGGCCTCATAAGAGGGGTGGCCTTATAAGAGGGGTGACCTTATAAGACAGGTGGCCTTATAAGAGGAGTGGCCTTATAAGATGGGTGACCTTATAAGAGGGGTGGCCTTATAAGTGGAGTGGCCTTATAAGAGGAGTGGCCTGATAAGAGGGGTGACCTTATAAGAGGGCTGGCCTTCTAAGTGGGGTGGCCTTATTAGAGGGCTGACCTTATAAGAGGGGTGACCTTATAAGAGGAGTGGCCTGATAAGAGGGGTGACCTTATAAGAGGGGTGGCCTTATAAGTGGAGTGGCCTTATAAGAGGAGTGGTGGTCTGATAAGAGGGGTGACCTTATAAGAGGGGTGACCTTATAAGAGGAGTGGCCTTATAAGAGGGGTGGCCTGATAAGAGGGATGGCCTTATAAGAGGGGTGACCTTATAGGAGGAGTGGCCTTATAAGATGAGTGGCCTGATAAGAGGAGTGGTGGCCTGATAAGAGGGGTGACCTTATAAGAGGGGTGACCTTATGAGGGGAGGCCTTATAAGAGGAGTGGCCTTATCAGAGGGCTGACCTTATAAAAGAGGGACTACTGTATACACATTTCTCTAACAACAATATTAACATCTACATCTGTATCAACAGAACCTGAATTTTAGTTGTTTTTTTCTTCTCTCAAAATGAAGTACATTTTTTTTGTACTTGTAAACTGTTTTGGTTGTTTAATATTGTTAGCATTGATGAGAGCTGTCACGAGTGCAGAAGATTGTGGGTTCTATTTACCGAAGGGTCAAACCAAAGACTCTAACTAAACTAAGCGTGTTGCTCTAGTACAAATCAGATAACATCCTCATCTCATCAAAAAGTAACATGTCATGACAGATAGATGTACAGCTGAGAAATTGTTCATTTGGCATAAAACAACAATCACTCCTTGTTTAAATCTGTTGATAAACTCTGTTTCAGCAGAAAGTGTATTTTTAATAGCTTATCGTAATTGGAGGCTCACCTAAACATGCATCACTCACCTAATTATAATTGTTTATGTTATTAACTGGATGATTATTGGATAAAAAAAATTATTACATAATGACTAGAAATATTGGTACTTTAAGTCTAGAAGTCAATAAATAATGGTATTCACCTGCTGAAAGTAATATAATGATGTCATAAGCATTATAGTACATTTGTATGTAATAAAACAATTACAGGCTTTAATTTTGTATCAGTGAATATGAGTTGTTATTTACCTGCAAGACTAATATAGACCTGTCTTCAGCTTCGGTCAATTACAGGTCAATAAAAAGTCATATTCCACTTCTACAAAAGTCTGTAATTGTATAATATTCCCCAATTAAACTACAGACTACCAGTAATAATTGGCATATAGTATAGTTCCCCTTTTGAAAATAACTTAAGCTGTTAAATCAGACTTTTTTTTACTTTTCACCAAAGGATTTTACATTACATAATTAGAGAAGAATGCTTTTGAATATTTTTTTTATAATCAATAGGCTTCCATATTAACTATCTTCTGTGGATGTAACCCTCTTGGATTTCAGATTGACACAGAAAAGGGTAAATTAAACTTGGTCAAGACCAAACAAAGAATAATTCGAGCCAAAATTCCCTTCAAATGGTTCAGTAATTTCATAGGAGATATTAAAGCACTTTTCCAATATGATATGATAGCCATCTTTGATTTCTGGACAATCCACATAAGAAAGAGGAATACTTTATAAGTGACCATCCAATGATAATTCATGAAATTTTATGGGTTCAATCAAATATGTAGAGTAGTTTCTCAGAAGAAGATCGTTATATAAAAGTTAGTAAAAAAAGGAAGGGCAATCAAGAATATTAACCATAGGGGCTGCGTTAATACTTTGCTGACAGTGGCAGTCATATGGAATTTCTGCTCGACTAATATAAATGCAAGACCTTATAACATGTAAAAGAAACATTCCTGTCAAATAACAATACCATCAAATGTGGTTAGATCTGCACGGATTGATTCAAATTGGCCAAGTGGTTTTTGTGAACAAAATTAAATTATGAAAAATTTATGGTACATTGATGCTAATGACAGACACAAAGTGATTGCAATATCTCACATCGGTTCTTTTGATGATCTGAACAAAAAATGGTTTGGTTTGGTTTGGTTGGTTGGTTGGTTGGTTGGTTGGTTGGTATTTAATAATATACTGTGGAGATCAGTTTTATTGGTGGAGGAAACCGGAGGACCCTGAGAAAACCACCAGTCACTGACAAACTATCATATAATGTTGTACACCTCGCCCTGATCAAAATTCGAACTCACAACATCAGAAGTGATAGGCACTGATTGCATAGGTAGTTGTAAATCCAACTATCATACGATCACGGCCCCTTCACTACAAAAATTTGAAACCTGACTAAATTCTTTTACAAATAGCAACTGTCGCATTATTAATTCAATAGTTAAACAGGTCTTAAATCTTTGTTAAAGAATTCTTCGATGTTACCTAAAGATATATCATGATTTGCTAAAAACCATATATTTTACTTTACTGTCATAGGACAAAAGATATGCATTAGCAATTAGGGTGCATACCACATTTCTGTTGCTTCACAGTGCGAGTCTAGAAATATTATGACATCCCCCGTGGCTGCTCTGGCTCCTGACAGACGAGCTCGTATTAAGCCACTTCTCGCCTTGGTTCTGACTATCTTCACCACACCATCTGGCCAAGTCTTGGCTACATATTCTCTTAGTTTATCTCCTAACTCAGCTGTAAGAAATCAATTTTTGATTGATTGATTTTTTGTGTTTAATGGCACTTTCAGCAATATTTCAGCTATATCATGGCAACCAGTTTTAGTGGTGGAAGAATCCGGAGTACCCGGAGAGAACCACCGACCATGGGAAAGCAACTGGTAAACTTTATCACTTGCAGCTGCGAGTCGAGTACACCCTTTTTTGTAATTTTACAAAGCTGGGCGCGAACCCATGCCGTATTGGTGATAGGCTTGTATGAGTTGTTAGGTAATCCAACTACCTAACTTACTGAGCCACCCGGGCCCTCTGTAAGAATTAAACGTGTGTTAAATAACACAAAAGAGTATGCTGCCTTTTGACTTTATTAAAAGTTTATATTGATACCATTAGTCAAACTTTAGATAATAATTACATCATTTAATAAATTAATAACTTCCTTTACCTATATATGCAGTTATAATAAATATAGAATAACGGCAGGTTTGAAAGCCGAGACAGACATTATCACTAATATTACAACAAATTTGATAGGACGAGCTGTGTCAGCGATACAATTGATAATGTTTGTCCAAAGCTTCATATTTGAAGCTACTGTTTTTAACAGTAATATAATTATGTGTTTAACGTCAAACGGACCGATCATTTTCTGTATCAGAGACAGTTTGTTGATACTCATAATATCACTTAATGGGATAAAATTATAGGAAAATTGTCTAAATTACCAATAATTTTACATATTACAATGTACATTACAGTACATGTATGTGAAAGCAAAGAATTCAAATAACATGTGTATGAGGCTCAAAATGGGAGTAAATAGACGGCTTATGAATATATATGTATATATTAATATTGTGAATGACTTTTAGAAATGGCCAAAAATGTAAGACAATATTTTCAATATTTTCTCCTCCTGTTTCATGCAAAATACATAAATATAATATAATATTATCTACATTTATCAGCAATACATGATAAATGGAGTGGTTTGTACTGTTGTTGGATACAATGTTGACCACTACTGTCTAACATGTTGCTTAACTGATAATCAAATATAAGACATTACTGTCCCTGTTCCATACCAAAAGCTTGATATGGCTTCCTTTGACTTCTAACATGTTATATGTGTTTACAATTTCAATGGTTTGAATCGCATCGGTGGTGTTATGGTTAGCGTGCTCGCCTCAAGTGTGGTAGATCGTGGGTTCGAGCCCAGATCAGGTAAAACCAAAAACTATTAAATTGGTATTTGTTGCTTCTCCACTAAGCATGCAGTACTACGGAGAAAGTGCAAAGACTGGTTGGCTCGGAATCAGGATAAGGTGTCCAAGTGGGGCGACATGTCTAGCCACGGACTGATGTTTCAGTGAGCTAGCACTATAAAAATCCAACTTAGTGTGTTGCTCTAGCAGAAAGCGGACCTCATCATCATCTCAAAGAAAATTATCTTGTTCTCGGCATGGTGTAGCTGAAAAATTGCGGAGTTGGCGTTAAACAACAATCATTCTCTCACTCACTCAATGGTTAGACAGAGGAGTGGTTCATGTAGTTGTAGTTGGTAGTATTATTGACTGAACTATTTAATTATTTCATATTGTAAAAAGAAAGCTTAAACAGTAATGGTCAACAATTCTACCAATATCAACAAAACCAACAATCACATCTCATCTCACTTTATTGAACATAAAAACAAACCATGACATATGACCTTGGAAATTCTGGTCCTGGCTTGGGACAGACACAAATATGTGGTGAGGCTAAACCAAATAATGGGATCCCAACCCTTCACTCATGATAATTGGATCTCTAAGGCCAATACATATAATTTATACTGCAATCGTTCTATTTGAGCAGTCAAAATGCGTTGACAGTATATTTACAAGTGATAAACGGTCACTGACCATTTATAACAATCAGAAATCAGTTGGGGCCTCATGGGGGTAACTAACTTTTTAAATAATTTGAATATTGGTAGTAATATCCATTAATGTCACTAATGATTGCAGTATAAAGACAATAACAGTGCATTGACTTGACAAAAAATTTGATATACGTATTCGGCACGAATCTGGGAAAATGCTCTGGAAACCCTCGTATTTTCCCCGATTCTAAGCCTCATTCGCATATCGATTTTATGTCAAGTCAATGCACTGTTATTGTCTATATAAACAAACAATAAAAAAAACCTGCACAGATTCAATTAGGCCAAGAAAAAAAATACCCATGTTTTTGCTAACATGCTCTAAAATATTAGTGTGGGTAGGTAGGAAAAAGATTTTATTTTCTAAAATATTATTAGCTAGTTTCTACAGGGGACGCTTTATGACTTTAATAGTACTTGTTCAAAAATGACCAAAAACACTTTAAGGTAGACACTAAAAATTAGGGTCTGTAGGGTTAGCGAAAACACATGTAAATTTTTTCTCTGGCCTTATACATGTATGTGATACATACGTCTGTCACTGAAGTCATCAAGTAAAATGACTTCATGTAGATATTCTGGAGGAGATCTGTTTACAACACTGTGAGCTGTCCGTAATAAAGTAGACCAAGCCTCATTATGAAATATAATTATCACACTCGCTGTAGGTAACTCTTTAGGATATACTATACTCTTACATCTGAAAAAAATGGAAGAAAAGAAATGCTATGAAAATTAAAACAAATTAAATATCATCATAGGATTAACATCATGTAAAACAACTAAATTCAAACAAATATTATCACAGGATTAACGGTATGTAAAACAATTAAATTCAAACAAATATTATCACAGGATTAACGGTATGTAAAACAAATAAATTCAAACAAATATTATCACAGGATTAACGGTATGTAAAACAAATAAATTCAAACAAATATTATCACAGGATTAACGATATGTAAAACAACTAAAAAGTTTGTCAGTGACTTACAACAGATCAATGGTTTTCTAAGGGTACTCCAGTTTCCTCCACCAATAAAACTGACAGACAAAATATAACTGAAATATTGTTTAAAGTGGCATTAAACACCATAACCCTAACACTCCTAACCCCTATAAGGACGGGGCCTGGGTGGCTCAATGAGTTAGGTCGCTGGATCTAACAACTCATACAAGCCTATCACCAATATGGCGTGGGTTCACGCCCGGCTTTGTAAATTACTAAAAAGGGTGCACTCGACTCGCAGCCGCAAGTGATAAAGTTTACCAGTTGCTTGCCCATGGTCGGTGGTTCTCTCCAGGTACTCCAGCTTCCTCCACCATTAAAACTGGTCGCCATGATATAGCTGAAATATTGTTGAAAGTGGCGTTAAAACACCAAAAATCAATTCACTTATATGGAACCTTTTCCATTGCACATGTTGCCTTATTATTAAGTGGAAAGGGGGGGGGGGGGGTATAATTTTTCACATGTTTTAAAAATAATTGAATTGTATAGATATACATGAAGTAGAAATCAATAATTGATATAAAATGAACAAAGCAGATATTAAATCCTGTCAAATGACTATATACAGATGTAAAATTCAATTGATTTCAACTTTTAAAATCTTTACATGAAACTCTCTATATACTGGTACAATGTAAAACTTCTTTATCCTATAAAACACAGATGTCTCATCCGACCTACTGTAGTGTTATAGTCAGAGTTTAAACAAAATGGAAGATATTCTGTAAATTACATTTGCATAAATATTTGCTGTTATTGAAAAAGTTTTTGCACAATTTAACGAAAAATGCATAAAATTACAAAAAATGTAAATTAATAGTAATACTGTATTTTATGAGGGTAAACTCAGTTAGCTACAATAATCTTCCCTGAGGTGCTCAGTTTACACAATAGAACTTAGAAGATATAATATTACATTACAATACAATGATATAAATAAAGCATGATACAGCACAGATTTATAAAGGTCAATGACATAGAGGTAAAATGGATCATATGACATAAAAAATAGATTAGAAAATTAATAGATGAGTGAATCATACACTTCTGATGGCAATACACAATATTTAAGGAATACGGTCAATTTTTTTACAGGTTATACGATGCAAAAATGTATAACCTGGTTTGGGGTTTACGAAGCGGTTTATGAGAAGCATAAACTGTTCCAAACCAGGTTATTCAAGTATAACCTGTTCAAAAATTGAACATATTCCTTAAAATTTTATTTTTCAAAACCAAAACGTAAGGATTCCTAGGTTTTAATTACAATTATATATTTCATGGGACTATTTTAAGTATTTAAATTTCTCGTTGGCAAATGAATATGTTGGCAACGTCAAAATACCAACTCAGATTATCAAATATTATAACCAAAGCTGCTCCAGGCAAATAGATAACTAGACATCAACAGGGCAATATACAACAAATAAATAACCAGACATCAACAGGGCAATTTATACAATACAAATAGATAACCAGACATCAACAGGGCCATATACAATACAAATAAATAACAGGACATCAACAGGGCAATACAATACAAATAAATAACAGGACATCAACAGGGCAATATACAATACAAATAAATAACAGGACATCAACAGGGCAATATATAATACATGTACAAATAAATAACAGGACATCAACATTGAACAGGGCAATATATACAATACAAATAAATAACCCGACATCAACAGGGCAATATACAATACAAATAAATAACATGACATCAACATTGAACAGGGCAATATACAATACAAATAAATAACCAGACATCAACAGGGCAATATACAATATAAAAATAACCAAATATCAACAGGACAATATACAATATATATATACACTATACTGAAGCTTGCACAATTTTAATATAAATATGTCAGTATTTTACTTTTAAGACTTTTATGTAACTTTTGTCTCTTAAACCATATCGGGAGTGTCATGGTTATGTGCTCAGCTCATGTGTGGTAGATTTTGCATTTGAACCCTTGTCGGATAAAATCAAAGACTATACAATTAGTATTAATTAGTTGCTCCTCTACTATAAGTATGCAGCACCAATCAGTACAAAACTGGTTGGCTTGGAATCAGGATAATGGGTCCGAGTGTTGTTTTAATGAGTTAACACTTCATTTAAAATCAAACTGAGCATGTTTGTCTAGGAGTGTTGGTCTATAGTACAAAGCAAATCTTTATCATATCATTGAAATGCGACTCTCTCCATGATATAGCTGACAAATTGTTCACTTGGCATAAAAACAACAATCACTCAAATTGAATCTCTTTATTATGTTAGCTGTCTCTGAGACTTTTGTGCATTATAGAAAGTAGTGATGCCTGGTATCATGATATTGAATTATCTAGAATTATAATAAATAGCATGTAGTCAAACCTGTTCATGCAGTCACCTTTATTAAAATGTCACCTTTTTCTTGTTCATTATAGAAAATTTCATATGAATTGAACCTCTTTTAAGAGATCACCTGTTTAATAAGGTCACTTTTTATTTGTCCCAAATTAAAGGTTATCTCTGAATACAGCTTTGGGTGCACATGTACTTATACTTTTTTAATAAGATAAAAAAAAACTGATATAAAATATTACATCTTCTCACCTTAGGGCCATACAGTTAAAATCATGTCTGAAAATATTACTAATTTGTTCTAACGTAAGGTATGTTGTACATAATAATTCTAATACTACATAATTTATAATGTGCATCATATTGATTATCTGAGTCTCAATTCTGTCATGGTTGGACCAGTTGGGGCCCAGTGATACTTACAACTCGTCTACACAAGTCTTGGACAGGACTGAGCACCTGTATTTGGAACTCACCATTTTTTTCTTCCAAAAAAACGACTTTGGAAATCACAATTTTTTCAAAAAAAACAACAAAGAAGGCACATCAGGGGTGTGGAATTGCCATGCCCGACTCGCCCGACTCGTACATAGAACCTGCCGGACAAGTAGATTTTCCTGGCTAGCTTGTCCGGGGACAAGTAAAAGTCAACAAATAAAAATAATTTCTAATTAAAGTACTCTGGGAAGACAATTCCTCAAATGATACTATATCGTAAATATTTACGGTAATATAGATAAATGTTGGGATTTTTTTTATTGGAAACGATCACGTTAGTGGTGTTCCGAAAGCAGCTAAAAATAACCAGAATTGTACAAGTTCTAAGTTGAGTATTACGACCCGATTGCAATGATAATTGTACTGCATTTACTTAACGATAACCGGGACTGTGTAACAGGTTTTTACTGGAGTTCCGAATGTGACATTTCCTTGCTTGTCCATAGCTTTTCATAAACAAACAGGGCCTTCCATCCGTGAACGTATAATACAAATCGGGTTGCAGTCGTTACAATGGACAAATATTTGGTAATAAAAACAAAGACTGGGAATGATTCTGGCCACAATGAACATCACGAGAAATTTAAACGCAAAACTCTAGCGGAAAAGGTGGCTAGCCGATTTCTCATGTTTACTGCTGGATTCTGATGGTGTCTCATATTGAAATATCTGCAGAATATAATCTGATTTTGCTGACAAGAAATCATTAATGTTTATTGGCAAAAATCGTGGACAGAATGGATACCTATCTTCCCACCAGTCATCTGCAAAGTATGAAGACACCACTAAAACTAAATACTAGTACATGACTGTTGATTGATAAATCCATTGTCAAGGTTAATCAAAATGAACTTCATTGATGTGAGATTTTTTTTTCAACACAGCTTATTCTGTATCTAAAAACAACCAGCTATTCTCTGACTGCATATTCCTATCTGAAATCCAAATTTAAAATGGCCTTCTTTTGGGCAGGGATGTTTGTGTTAACTTTATTAAAACTATATTTCAAATTTTACGCAATGATGATTGATGTAATAGACAATATAAACAAGTTCAATTTAGCAACTGTGTTTATAAGTATCAAATGTTTGTACAAAAAACAGGACAAGTAGGATTTTGTCCGGACAAGTAACTTTTTTCAGATGACTTGCCCGGGGACAAGTAGAACATTTCAGTATTTCCACACCCCTGCACATGTGCTAGTGGGACATTTTGGTTGGGACTCTTTTAAATTTGATCCTAGATGGATCTCTGCATTGGGTAGTTGTTTTAATTTTTTCTAATAAAATATAAAATTATTCACTATTGATGTCTAGACATATTCTTTTGATCATCAAATGTCCAATTATTTTGACTAACACCATATTCTAATGTGTAATTATAAAACACTGTCCCAGTATATGTGATTTAAGATATTTATATTGAACTACAACATTCCTTACACATGTACAAACAATGTACCGTACCAATGCATATGACATCTAACAAGTATAATGTACCATGCATACATGGACAGGAAAATCAAGTTCCAGTCAAGCCTTATATATATACATTTTTGTATGTCATAAAAATCAGTACAGACATGATCCAATCAGTCATTTTATTGTATTTGTTTCAACACCACTGTGACCACATGCACTTTACAAAATGGTCAGAAATTATGACATATAATTACATTGTATCATTTACAACTACATCAATGAAATTTTGAAGAGCATATTATAATTTTCCATTGGAAATCAAGGGGGGGGGGAATGTATTTCCTTCTTCCAATGGCACATACATGTACCATTTGCACAATTCCAACAATTCTAAAATAATTTTTTTTTATCATTTTTGTAGGAGTTATTTCCCTTAAGCAAAACAGACAACTAGCATCCAACAACAACTCCTCATCACCTCTTACTCATGAGGAGCAGACAACTAGCTTCCAACAACAACTCATCATCACCTCTTACTCATAAGGAACAGACAACTAGCATCCAACAACAACCCCTAATCACCTCTTCCTCATAAGGAGCAGACAACTAGCATCCAACAACAACTCCTAATCACCTCTTACTCATAAGGAACAGACAACTAGCATCCAACAACAACTCCTCATCACCTCTTCCTCATAAGGAGCAGACAACTAGCATCCAACAACAACTCCTAATCACCTCTTCCTCATAAGGAGCAGACAACTAGCATCCAACAACAACTCATCATCACCTCTTACTCATAAGGAACAGACAACTAGCATCCAACAACAACTCCTCATCACCTCTTCCTCATAAGGAACAGACAACTAGCATCCAACAACAACTCCTCATCACCTCTTACTCATAAGGAACAGACAACTAGCATCCAACAACAACTCCTCATCATCTCTTCCTCATAAGGAGCAGACAACTAGCATCCAACAACAACTTCTAATCACCTCTTCCTCATAAGGAGCAGACAACTAGCATCCAACAACAACTCCTCATCACCTCTTCCTCATAAGGAGGACCGAGCAGACAACTAGCAGCTTCCAACAACAACTCCTAATCACCTCTTACTCATGAGGAGCAGACAACTAGCTTCCAACAACAACTCCTCATCACCTCTTCCTCATAAGGAGCAGACAACTAGCTTCCAACAACAACTCCTCATCACCTCTTCCTCATAAGGAGCAGACAACTAGCTTCCAACAACAACTCCTAATCACCTCTTCCTCATAAGGAGCAGACAACTAGCTTCCAACAACAACTCCTAATCACCTCTTACTCATAAGGAGCAGACAACTAGCTTCCAACAACAATTCCTCATCACCTCTTGTTGATAAGGAGCAGTCTTGACCTGCTGCAGGTTGTCATTTCTATGAGAAGATCCCAAGCATGACATTCCCTCATCACATGAGACAAACATTTCCTACCTAATTATTATATATACATGTATACAAAATGTACATAATGTTTAAGGCCAAAAAAATAATATATGTTATGTACAATGTTCGTTTCTTGATATTGGTAGAATTGATGACCATCACTGTTTAAACCTTTTCATAACAGTATGCTACAGGTTTCATGTCCATTAAAAAATAGGTCAAAATATTTTTTAAATGCAATTTGTTCAAGGGTTAGGACTATGTTGTTTAACACCACTTTCGACAATGCATATTCGTCACAATTGACAGAGCATTGCTTAATGTAGATGTACATTGTAGATGAATAATATTCAGTTATTGTAGCAGTCAGCTTTATTAGTGGAGGTACATTGTACACGTACCTGAAGAAAACAACAGACCTGCCGCAAGTCACTGACAAACTTTATCACATAATGTTGTTGTATCAAGTACACCTCACCATGAGCTGGATTCAAACTCACGTTATGGTGATACATTTAGGCACTAATTGCACAGGTACTGTAGTTGTAAATCCAACTACCAGCAGTTTAATCAAATGATAGAAACTGTTACTAATAATAATTATACAAACCGTAAATGTACAAAGTTGTATGTTATGCTTTAATTTATCCAGAAATGTTCTTAATTTCCTGTACATCTTGCTCTTTCGAGGAAGAGACAATGGATACGAAACCATGCATCATGTTTTAATATGTCACAGTCACTTTTCTGCTGAAATTTTTGTAGCATTATTTTATTGATTAGATGAAATATCTTGTTCTGTAAATGTTGCTTTCAAAACAGATCTACACTGTATATTTACTAACTTTTTTTTAATGGAAACTAAAATATATATGGTACAAAGATGTATGAATACACCTTACAAAACTGCAATTATCAATGTTTTTAATTAAATATTTAATTATTGTTTGGTCAAATGAAATGCAATGAAACAGCTGTCTGTCTATCAAAAACCTCTAGGGCTTTTTGTTGTATTGTTATTTTAACATGCATATGCTGACTATAAATAAAACTTATCTTGCTATATCTTAGCAATATAAAAATATAGTCCATTCCAACTCTTACTCTTAGTCTTAGAATGTTTGGAGTATTTTTCTACTAACCTTGCATCTCTTACATGTACATCAGGTACAGATCTTTGTAATGATATTTTTCTACTAACCTTGCATCTCTTACACCAGGTACAGATCTTTGTAATGATATTTTTCTACTAACCTTGCATCTCTTACATCAGGTACAGATCTTTGTAATGATATTTTTAGAATGTTGGAGTATTTTTCTACTAACCTTGCATCTCTTACATCAGTTACAGATCTTTTTAATGATATTTTTAGAATGTTGGAGTATTTTTCTACTAACCCTGCATCTCTTACATCAGGTACAGATCTTTTCAATGATATTTTTAGAATGTTGGAGTATTTTTCTACTAACCTTGCATCTCTTACATCAGGTACAGATCTTTTCAATGATATTTTTAGAATGTTGGAGTATTTTTCTACTAACCTTGCATCTCTTACACCAGGTACAGATATTTTTAATGATATTTTTAGAATGTTGGAGTATTTTTCTACTAACCTTGCATCTCTTACACCAGGTACAGATCTTTTTAATGATATTTTTAGAATGTTGGAGTATTTTTCTACTAACCTTGCATCTCTTACATCAGGTACAGATCTTTGTAATGATATTTTATCACTAGCTATAATATTAAATGCTTCTTTTTTGTATAGTTTTTCACCCAAAACTTTTTCTTCTCCTTCCAAATTGACGGCTTTTCCACCTTCTCCGGGACCTGTTCTCTTGCTTTCAGAGTTTTTGTATTCAATATAACGCTTCTTTCTAAATGCTAACAACTCGTCATTTCTGATTTGCGAATTGTTGTCATGATTGAAAAAGAAATACATTCCAACAGAAAAAACAGCCAAAAGTGCTAAATATTTCCATTTAAATCGGTATCGTCTCAGGGAACGTGGCAACATTTTATTTCGCCGGATACAATTTACACTTCCATGTTTACACTGTATAATATCAGTACCGTTTCCGGATACATCCAGCTTCGGATTCGTCAACGAATATCTCAAGTCAACTCGCCACTCCACCAACTCGTTCCCATTTTAAGACAAATACGTCAATTTGAAATTGAAAAAAAAAAAAACATTATGAGATTCAAATTCAAATTAGTTTATTGGAAATTGCATGTATGGTATAGAAATATTACTGAAGTTATAGACTATTTTATAAGGTTAACGGAAAGAAAGTCACAGGAAAAAAGTCACACTACACAGGATAAAAAGTCACAAATTTGATAGGAAAATAAGTCACAGAAAAAAAAGCCACAAGACAAAAAGTCACATGAAAAAAAGTCACAATTATAATTTGTGAAAAAGTCACAGTTTAATTATATAATGTGTGTCACATTTTTAAGTAAAAAAGTAATAATTTATATTTAATATTTAAATGTGAGGGTGAAGAAAATTTAAAATATGTCTTTGTGTAATAATTCTATACAATTTTCTAGTATGATTTTTATTCAAATCAAGGATTTATATACTATATAAATCTTTGTTCAAATTGAACTTAATGGAATAACAAATTAGTTGAAAGTTGACTGACAAAGCCATTCAAAACCCCTAATTAACCCCAATGCTTCCATTTCATAAGGCCTATTTACACGATCTGTTTTTCCATGACTGATTTGCCATGGCTGTTAAAACACACCGTGTGAATTGGGAAAACATATGACAGATATGAAGACAGAGCGTTTAGAACTTTCCCTATTCTCTCTGTCAAGACAGAGCAAATAAACCAATCATGAAAAAGGTCAATAAGGTTATACTTACTATGTGGTCGAACGCCAAAATTCATCCTAATTTTAAG
>MJUT01032512.1:227-58153 GCA_002080005.1 Gigantidas platifrons
GTAAATCAAATGGTTGCTGCCTAAGTTGATATAACTTGTTTCCAATCTAATTCTACAATTATAAGACAATAAAATATGCTTAAACTAAACAGACCTTGTACCTACAACGAATCTCGGGTTGCGGCAGATAGCAGGAGCCTTCTCCATTTTTTATTTTCTTTGGTGGGGGAGGGGGGGGGGAGTTGTCAGGTTATAAAATAATACAGAAATCCTGAACGTGGACCATAGTGTTTAACGAGTTCGGAGACTGTCACACATTCCCTGCACGCTAAATACCTCATTTGTAGATTTTGAAAAAGAGTGGTCCATCATAGCCGCTACAAAAGACTAGTTTTATAGTCTCTACCTACTCCTCATACTTTTTCAGTGGCAGTCCAAAATCCTTGCTAATCCATGAAAACAATTCGAAGATTATTGAAATCCGTGATAATGAATGTCAGATTAATAGATAAATGCTTGAAATTTAAGCTGCATGGAGATTACATTATTGAGTAATTTGTTTAGATAAATCTATTTTTAGTTTTACAAGAATCATGTAAAAGTTGAGATCTTTAATAAGAGGTATTTTTAAGTATAAGTAACGATAACTCTGTGTAAGAGTTGCATAAAAACAGCGGGAAGTTAGACGATTCTCTGTCAGAATTATGGGATATAGCTCACGATCATGTTATGTTCGGAAATCGTCAAATTCTTGAATTCATTAGAATTTATTGTTTTAATTATTAAAACTGATATCATCGTTATTTCTATTAAGGAAATCGGACATTTCCACTTACAATAGAGATGATATATTTTTGGTCTCATCGGTGGTGTAATAGTCAATATGCTAGCCTCGAGTGCGATAGAACGTGGTTTGAGCACCAAGCAGGTCAAACCAATGACTATACAATCGATATTTTTTGCTTCTCCGCTAAGCACACAGCCATGGCCAGAAATCACAACCAGAGTACATTTAAGAAAAACAGCAAAGACTGGTGGACTCGGAGTGGAGCGACATGTATATTCACAGACTGTTGTTTCGTTGAGCTAGCACTATGCAGATCCAATTAAGTATGCTGGTCTCGTACAAAGTGGCCATCATCATCATTTCATCGAATGTAACTTGTTCTCGCCATCATAAAGCTGAACAATTGGCTTTAAGCAACAATATCTCACTCGTTCAATTAACAGTATATTTCCGTGTTGTTCGGCAGTTTGTTTTGTTTTGTTATTTTTGTTATTATTTTTTTTGTTTTTTTGTTTGTTGTGCAAGCTTGTAATTGTACCAAACTAAGAACTCCAGGTAGAAGTAACCATGTGGTGGCGAGACGGATATGTTAAGGTAAAAATAGTGACGCTTGTCACTACGGCATAAGGAAGACAATGAAAATTAGTTATATATGTTGTTATTTTTGATCGAAATTTACCGTTCTTATAACATTAGATTGATATTAAGAATAAGGTTCTCCTCCCTAAGGCATCAGTGACTTTAGTCTATTATTGGCTATTCTGTTAAGCCCTTTGATTTTAAGAATTATTTGGATTTCAAATATTTAGGTCTTGAGCGTACCTGATGAATGTTATTCCAGAAACGCGTCGTGCGCACTAAATTTGATATCTACGTTTTTATTATTTTAGATAAATGTGTTGCCGATTTGCTTCATGAGAGATTATTGTTAGAAAGGGTTAATATTATGTAATCTTCTTTTTTCTTTTTGTCACGATAAACAGACACACCCTACCAGTATTATAAACACAGACTTTATTTTTGACGCCAGTAAAGGTTAATTATTTTTCTCTAAATATCAAAGCCCGCAAACCCGACCTGTTATTATAATATTTACGCTCGTATAACAATTTAAGTTCATTTTTACTCAAAGTTATATTTATAAAATTGCCAGTCAAAGTTAATTATTTCCCCCTAAATATCAAAGCCAGCAATCCCGACCTGTTATTAGAAAAGTAGCGCTTGTATTACAATTAATGTTCTTTACAAGAAAAAATTGAAATCAAAAGAATAACAAGAGCATGGCGTTGAAACAGATAAACAGACTATGATCACATGTCAACACATATGATGATAATTAACGGTAAGTTTGATAGTATGCAGAAGACAAACGCTGACGAGATGTGTAGCAGACTATAATTGATGGTATATTGTAAAACCGGGACGTATACACTGGTCAGGTAATTAACCATGAATGAAACACAGTCAAATCTGTATATAAAAGGCACTCAAGGGAACCTGAAAATGTGCTCTTTATATATAGGTTAGAATTGTATGCACTATTCATTAATGAAAAAATTAGAATGGCCTCTATAGACAGTGATGTGCTATATATAGGTACCTTTTACAGAAGGGTTGACTGTACATATACATATATACTATCGGGTATTATTACAGAAATACATGTACATGTATGTTAATAATAAATAGTTCGTACAAAGATACATCGTACGCCCTAATAGGATAAAGATCATTGAAATTATTTACCATTCTAGCATTACCTCCTTCTTTCGCTTTGTTAACAAACGAGCGAGCTATCCATTCAGTATAATCTCATTAGCACATGCGCCGGTGAATGTGACTGATTTTTCCATTGGCAGCATAAATTGTGCGCGACATTTTCCTCAAACGTAAATATAAATTACCGTCTTCCAATCAAAGTATACTACCATATTTGTACTCTTAGACATATCAGAATCTTAATAAATCATGGAAGCCAGAATGTGTTTTGAGTTTTAACATGGATTGGCAGATATTAGTAAATTTTATCCCTCGCTTCTGGCTCGGGAAAAAATACTAATATCCGCCAATCCATGCTAAAAACCCCAACACATTCTGGCTTCCATGATTCATTTCTTAATTCATATTCTGAATCTGATGAACATTAATATAATAACATTGGTCAAAACCCCTATGGATACAAATCTGACATACGAGATATTTGGAAAGATCTATAATTGGTTATTTTCAGAAAAGTTGATAATGTACTTATTTCTCAGTACTTTACGAATAACGAGATAGAATAAACTGCTTTCTTTTTTCTATTCTACTAAAATAAAGCATTGATTGAAAAAAAAACGTTATAATGTAACTCACTAAATGATGTCATATATAGCAGTGGAATGTCGTTAAAAACTTTGACGGAGATTTTATGTTGATATTTCGTTTCAACATTATTATTTATCCTACTTAAAACCCTTTGAAATTTCAGCCAGACGGATGTGACAGGTTTCAAAAATGTACATTTCTGTTCGTTACTAAGCTTCATTCAAATAAAGTTTATCAATAACAATTTACATAGAGAAATATGTCTTTCCGATGACGGGGTATAACCCCTCCAATAGGACCATCCGCTATTTGTTCGGAGGTAGGGGGTCAAATGCACGACTCGACCTGAGAAGGGTAGAGAATACTGCACATTTTGCACGTAAAAGACAGCTTGCTGTTCATAATGAGGTGCAGTAGGTAAAGAATTATCGTTGCCGACCTGTTGCCAGGTAAGTAATTTTCGCATCCCAATGCCACATATTTATTTACATGAATGATTTATTATTTGTAAGCTTGTTTTTGTCATTAAAATAGCTGATATACTTTTCACTGGGCGATAAACAACAACAGTCAATCAGAATTTAAGGTTATTTTGTTCCTCATTGCAATCTCGTCTGCAAAACCTTGTGTCTAGCAAAGTCCGTCTTTTATACAATACCAAGATTTGCATTCCAATCGTGCACCACAAGATTTACGTTCTAATTTTCTAATTACAAATAAATAGTTTTAATTATATAAACAGTAGCTTGGTTGATTGAAGGTTCTAGGGCGTCAACACTGTTCAAGGATTCACGTGCGAAACTGATACGTGTTGAATTAAGAAACACGATAAGAGAAAGCACGTGGAATGCCAGAATTAGAATGCGATTGTTCTATTTTCACTTTTGAATAATCGGAGAATGCATTCCAGAAATGTATAAGTGGTGTGAGAACAGCTGATTAAAAGAGGCTCTTAGTGAAAATAATTGAAATATGCATAATTATGCAGGAAAAGTATGCTTTAAATATGGGCCAGAGTGTTGTGAAGCGTGAGGTTAACAAGGGGTTAGAGTTGTACAAGGAAAGAAAATTAGAAAGTGCTATTGACGAATGGAATAAGGCATTACACAGACTTAACGGTGCTGGTGATGACAATGTTAAATTCATAATCCTTGGATATATATGTTGGGCATATTTTGATCTAGGAAAATACAAAAATATCATTTCCCATGCACGGAAACAACTGGAATCTGCAAGAACTTCGGAACAGGAAACGGAAGCTTGTTTGACATTATCAAGAGCATACGAACGTTTGGGAGACTATGATATCGCAGAAGAGTATTGTAAAAAATGTCTCAGTTGTGACGACAAGGACTCAAAATGGCTGAAATATGCATCTCTGTTATGCGGAAGGCTATATTTCAAGCGTTGTGATTTTTTTAAAGCACTGAAATATCTTGAAGAGGCTAAAACTCTAGAAAATTCTTGCAATGACCTTACATTCAAGATTTTACTTAACATATCATACGGACAATTTTTCACGTTTCTTAACGATATAGAAACTGGTTGTATGTACGTCGTTAGGTGTGTGGATATCTTGGATGCCAACCCAAATTCTTTTATCACGACAAAGTTCCATAAAGGTGTGCAGTTAGAGTTGGCTAAAATTCATTTAGAGAACTCTCGTCTAAACGATGCTTTAGACACATGTGAGGTTAGTACATGAAAGTAAAAGAATGCTTTATAAATGGACATACTTAATATATAGGCCTATATATATTGATTGATTGATGTTTAACGCGAACTTTAGCAGTATTTCAGCCATATCGTGGCGTACATATGTATTTGATTAAAATACATAACTAACAACAAAATACAGGTAAATTATTATACAATTACTCTGATATGAATGGATAAACAGAATGTACATTTTTACCATGACTCAGGACCACTGCAAAGATGTAAGCAGGGGAAATTGATTTAAGGTTACTTTATTTCAGCATGTATCAAGGGACGATGCTTAATATTACTCACAGCAATTTATTTGTTTTATCTACTCCTTGGCAATTTCAATATTTCTCATATTAAGCACATTAAATATTAATTTCGGTAATCGCGAAAAACAGATTGAGTCACCTAATTCGTAATTTGCACAATGAATGCATGGTGTACATTTTACAATTATTTTAAGGGTTTAAAAAAAATAATGGGGAAATGCATGCGTTTTTCAAGCATTTATTTTTCCTGTAAAATAAACTTTGATGAATGTATGTGATAAAAATACTTATATATAAATTAAGATTATTATTATACAACAAGCACAAAAGGTGACGTAACCTTTGAACTTCTTGTTCTTTTCTATTTTAGAAATAATTAATTCATTTTACATTTTTGATCAAAAAGACAGTTATTTGGCATATTTGATTGACCTTTGACATTCAATAAAGAAAGTTTAAAACAGTGATGGTCAACAATTCCACTAATATCAACTGAACGATTAACCACTTTTAACTTAAAAACACGGCATATGGCGTAGGAAATCTAGAACCTTGCCTGGGACAGGCTAACACATTGTGGTGGGGTGACACCAATTAATGTCTTGCTTACTTAATGCTCATGCTTGTATAACATAATTATTGGTTTATATATATACACAGAACAAAATATAATCTTAAAATAAATATAAAAACAAATTGTAAATCTGAACGCGTGTTTATATAAAAAAAACCCAAAAAAACATAGCTGTCAATTTCACTACCTCTCGTGATGATAAAAGAAAGATATTCTCCGAATACATATCTGTTTGATATACAATATATAATACATTTCTAGCTTTGTCTTGTGGTTAATTTCACCTGCCGGTAAAGTTCTTTACTTGTTATAATAAACGTGCCATGACAGGAGTGGGGTGATAAACATTTACATTTACTGAGATAGGAGAGATTATCGTCTGTTCTGTTTAGCACTGTAATTGTTTTCTTGTATGTCGATCTCGTTATAAGAAATATAAGAATAGTTTGAACAAAGGTGATACGTGTAAATATATTAAACAGGAAATTCAATGTTATTTCATCCTAAATTAATATATAACACAACTGAGAGGATGGTAGAGCCATAGGGACTCGAATTAAATGGTTAAGTGAAAAGAGAGAAAAAAAGGAGTTTTCCATCTTTATCTCTGTACCAAATCCGGTTCAAACTTCATGTGTACTATTTATTTAATGCATCGACATGATTGGTTTCCTGTCAATATATCACCAACTTTAATGCTGCAGAGAATTGATAGTGTAGCTCTTTGTGCATCTCAGACATGCTTGGGATTTTTATTTTGCAGTGTTAAGTATATATGAGGAACATAACATGTCCGACATACTTCGTGATGAATCATTTGACCAATAATTGGTAACCAGTCTGTGTATTCAGGGTGTCAACTTAACTATGTCAATGAGGTCAAGGTTATATGTTATATTATGACTGGCATGTACTATACTAAATCAACCATCATAGCAAATATCTCAAACTTCTCAATAAAATGTTCACTTAAATGTGGAATGGGTTAAGAGTCAGGTGACAGAGATCTTACTGACAAGATGAACTACTAAATGTCATTAACTTGGTATAAGCCATAACTCTGATAAGTATGACATCACAGTATTTGACATCTTTTATTATGGCTATATCCAACATGTCCAAGTGCTTATTTGTTCACTATTGACCAATCAAATTAAAACTGCTCCTATATGTCACTGCATGCAGCTCCATTCTATTTTCTGTTTTTATTACCTTTTCTGACTTTATTATTTAATGCTTTCCAAATCAAGGTAGCTATAATTTAATTGGTCAATGTCATATGTGACTAGAACTTGAAAAGATGCTTTAATGTGTAATTGGTCTTCTTTTTTTACAAGGAAACTTATGTCTTACTTGTATAGAGTTTGACTCCTGATGTTGAAATGAAGCCCAATGCAATACTAGTACTGTGGCTACGCCACAAAAGAATACTTCTGTGGCCCAATTTGACAACATAATGCAGCAAAGTCTGATTATCCCTCCTTCATGCAATACCATAATTATGCACAGGTTGATTGGATTTACTTCCTTATAATAATCCAGGTAGACAGTTGTTTTACATCCCTGTATTAATAACGACTGCCTGTATATATCAATGGGTTTTGTAAACATTTTGTTTGTGAATGAAAACGAACTGTAGATCTTATAAAAGGTGGTTTGAATTCAAATTCGCCACTGTTACAAATTAGTTAGATATGAAGAGCAAGTTGGTATTTCTGATTTGTATAGTCTTATTTGGAGTTCAGTTTTATAGAATTATCAGATGGAGGTAAAATATTAATACTTAAGCAATTAATGCAACTAAAGAAATGAAAGATAAAAAAAAAAGTTGTTCATTTATTTTTATCAAAAATTAATAAAGATACCATTTTTTTAGCAAATCTTTACACAAGAAACTTTTATATGTCCAACTGCAATAAAAGCACTGATTTTTATATTTTGTTTTTGTTTTGAAGGATGCTGTCTCATGTTCAATTACATCATCCAGGTTCTCTATTTGCAAATACTAATCAAAGCGCGAAAGCGCTGATATACGGTTTTGCCTTATATTAACTGTGATTCCAAGAATGGATGATTTCCAAATAATCAGACATTCCATACTAACATATATCAGTGTCAGACTGATGTCTGTGAACGTCAGAAAGCATCTTGAAACATCGATTTCCGGTTTCTGCTGGTTGTATAAAAATGCGAGTTTTCATTGGGTGATTAAAATGTCAAATAATGCGAGTTGATGCAGATAACATTGACAGATCAGGAGCAATAGAATATAGACAATAACAGTGCATTGACTTGACATAAAATCGATATACGGATGAGGCTTAGAATCGGGGAAAAGGCGAGGGTTTCCCGAGCATTTTCCCCATATTCGTGCCGAATACGTATATCGAATTGTATGTCAAGTCAATGCACTGTTATTGTCTTTATACTACAATCATTAGTAACATTAATGGATATTACTACCAATATTCAAATTATTTTAAAAGTTAGTTACCAAGAGGCCCCAACTGATTTCTAAATGTTATAAACGGTCAGTGACCGTTTATCACTTGTAAATATACTGTCAACGCATTTTGACTGCTCAAATAGAACGATTGCAGTATAAATTGTAGATACTGTCAAGTAGATACAAACTCTCAGTTGAATATATTAACAAACAATACTGACCTTCCCTTTTAGGGACCGTCTTGATCGTATGATAGTTGGATTTATAACTAACTATGCAATCAGTGCCTATCACCACTAGTGTTAAGGGTTCGAATCCTGCTTAGTCGAGGTCAGTGACTTGCGACAGACCGGTGGCTTTCTCTTGGTACTCTGGTTTTCTCCACCAATAAAACTTACCGCCACGATATAACTGAAATATTGTTGAAAGTGTCGTAGAAACACCATGACTCCCCCTTTTTGTATATTCAGTGATTTGGTGTCTTTAGTGCGTTTTCTTAGAAATTAATAAGAAAATAGTATTATGAATTACCATTAATTACATGAACCCCCTCACTTAACTGCCGCATCTCTGGCATAATATTCTGTTTTTCTATCAATGACTCAACTTTCTGTTTTAAAACTCCCGCTACAATAAAAATAGATTTGATCTTTATGTTGTTTATTATTGTCTTATCTCTGCTGTTTTTCTTTGGAATGTCGAACTGTTATCATAATTAGATATGTGTTTACATTCAGTATACTGCGATTGTGAATCAACTCTTACATTCGTACTTGTATGCCTTTAAAGTATAAAACATTTAAATGTTGTCAACAATCGAACGTTACATATTTAAGTACAAATAATTTAAAAAAAATATATATTTTTTACAGAATGTTATGAAAGATGCCATTCAGAGCTGTGATCGACAACTCCAAGCCGAATGTCTGAATGTCTTTGCGGAAATTCACAGAAGGAGCAGAAGCTTCGAGGTATTTTTATTTCGCCTGAGTAGCAGAGTCGACAAATAGGGATCACCATCCGTCGTCGTGTGTCGTCGTCCTTGTTGGTATCACACTCTCTCCTTAATCCCAAAATTCTCCTAAACAACTTGATACAATTGAAAAAAAACTAAACTTTCACATACCCTTGTTAGTGTACGGTATATTAAGCGCCAACTGTTTTTTCTAATAACAATTATTCCTTGGGTTTCTCAAAGCCAATAGGATCGATTTCCAATGTGGTACATCTTTAATTCATAGCTCCTCATAGACCACTTAACTCCCCAACATTGCTCATAGACTACTCGACATGCAGAAGCTCACTGGGGTAAAGCTGATGACCGTAACTGCAATTACGGTCATCCCAAGATGGCGGACATGGAATCGGGTAAGAATCTTTTTTATCGATTAAATTGTTTCTGTAATATATTTTAAATGGCACATGCATTGGTACGATAGTAATCTATGAACTTATCACAAGGAAATCACAAATTACGACTGAAAAATGTATAGGAAAGAGAAAATCCGATTTTAAAAAATCGCTAAGTTACGGTCATCTTAGCGATTTTTTTAAATCGGATTTTCTCTTTCCTATACATTTTTCAGTCGTAATTTGTGATTTCCTTGTGAAAAGTTCTTAGATTACTATCGTACTAATGCATGTGTCATTTAAAATACATTATAGAAACAATTTAATCGACAAAAAAGATTCTTACCTAATTTCATGTCCGCCATCTTGGGATGACCGTAATTTACAGTTACGGTCATCAGCTTTACCCCACTGAAGCTAGCCAAATTTACACATCTTTTTGTAACAGCAACTGACGTTTTGTGCCTGCTATTTGATTATTATTTGGGTTTTCCCAGGGCCAAACAGGGATTTTTTTTTCAGAAGGGGACAATCCGTACACACTCTTACAACGGCTCTAATCCAATGTCACTTTGACTATTCATGTTCCTCGTGGTATGCTGGTGTTTCACAGACCTTAAAAAACAAACTTCAGATTGCCCAGAACAAAACCGTTCGATTTATAAAAGAATTAGGTCCAAGATCTAGTGTTCGCCAACCAGAACTATCAAGTGTTGGATTTCTTAATATTGAGAATAGGGTAAAGCAATTAAGATTAGGACATGCACATAAAATCTATAACAACAAATTTCAAACGTATTTAAAAGATAATTTTATAAAAGTTAGTGAAAATCATGAATATAACACTAGATCAAGCCAATTCAACTTCGTTGTTCCAAAAATCAAAGGTGTGGACTCGTCAACTTTTTTCTTCAATGCTATTAAAGATTGGAACTCGCTTCCAAATAACATAAAATCAATAAAAGACCATAACGCTTTCAAAATAGAAATAAAACAACATCTTAAAAATTAATTACAGCCATATCTTTTAAAATATTATCAACTAAAATTGTGGGACCTCTTAACTCTTTTTTTTTTTAAATTAAACAAGTGATATACACTAAAGGACCCCATTGGAAATAAGCGGAAACGCTTTAATGGGTTATCCTTGAAAGGATATCAACTTAAAGTGCATTTTAACCTTGATACATTGTTTTATATAATTTTATATTTGTATATTTTTAAACTAAACTAGATTTTGTTGGTATCTGTCCTAAATGAATTTTACCTTTGACCTTTTTACACATCTCTAATCGGTAAGGCTTTCTAGATGCACCTATTACCCATTCTAACATCTCTGTGGTAAAATGTCATTAAAAAAATAGCTTAATATATGTGGGATTAACTTGGTATAATTTAGTTTTTTATCAACTTATCCTCGACTCCTAGTAAACGAAATATGTCTTTTATAACAGTTTATAGCTATATATACATAGTTAGTTATAGATGACCCATGATAGATTATTGAATACCATTTTGCATTTATGAATTGATATCTTTCCAACAGCTTTATATTATATTCATTCATTGATTTTCAGAGAGCGAGTCCCAGATATGAGTCAGCATATGCTATTTTTACTGAGATAGGAGACAAATTTGGTTTAATGCAGGTGCTATATGGGATGGCAAAAACAACATTTTTACAGCAAGATTTTGAACAGGTATGTACAGGAGCTAGTAAAATTAACGTCCATCTTGAAACTGAATCCTAAACTTCCGGTGATTGATAATAAACTTGTTATGTGTGTGCTGTGTGCAAAGGTTCGCGCACCACCTGAAATGTAGTCGTTGTTCTACATACCAGTTTAACACTGGGAAGCGGTTTATTTTTAATATATGTATGTTATTTTACTGACCATTATATTTTATACAGGAATGCGCAATATCCTGACGGCATATTCTAGTATTGCTCCAATTTTATTTGGCAGAAAGTCTGTCTATATTTTAAATACACGGAAGTACGTATGTACATTTAGTTAGAATATATATGTACGGGTGCACAGACGATTTTGCCACCCCACCTATCCCCCACACACATTTGAAAGTGTGGCGGCGCATGCACCCTTGCCACCTGTCCATACGCTGCTGTATTAAATAGAGAAAACATGTAATTATGCAAAATGAAAATGTGTACCAAATGAAATCTAGTGTATAGGATGAACGCGTAACTTACTGCATCTAAAGTTTTTTGGGAGTCTGCTCATTACCTTAATGTCGGAATCTGCTGACTTTAAATACCAATAGCCGGGAACTCCACATTTCTTAATCATATTTTCATCCATACCATTAATCAGTATTAAGATTTTTATACTTCAGACAAATTATAAACATTTTGCTGCCATATGATATTGAAAAAGAACTTGTACACTTGTTTCAGAAAATATAAAGGGAACGATAATTTAATTTTTAGGGAGGGGGGTATATGTTCTTTTTTTTAAAGAAAACAATTATGAAAGATATTTATTATATATAATCTACACAGGCAGTTTCAACGAGAATGTTGGCATCTATTTCTGGTTCGGGTGGGTTAGGGGACATAGTACCCTCTTAAGGTTAAATGATCCCCCCCAACAACACAATTACAAGTCAAAGACCAGAACGTGTTACAAGTAACATAGCGATGTTTATGCTGTACTGATGGACTCGATAGGTCACATTGTTTAAGAATGTTCATCATCACTTCATACACAATGTAGCATTGAATGATTCATATCAATCCAATCTCTGATAATATTTTAATCTTGGTAAATCTCACTACATCTTGTAATGATATGTAATCTAGGAATTCCTTGAACAATGACAAATATTCACCTCCTTTTTAACGCAGTGAGGTACTTATAAGTATTTTGAGTTCCACAAATGTTTTTTCTACTAAATATATGTACATATATTATCATTAAAGACTATGTACAATTCTGAATCAATCCTGGCTTGAAACTTTGAAACTTTGAAACTTTTTATTTCACTAAAGGCCCCACATAGGGCATGATAGTACAAATAATTATAAACAATTAAACAACATGTAATGCATGAACATATATATACAAATTATGAAACATATTTATGTCTGTTGGAAGGCAATATATCAATATAAGACACATTATGTAATTGCAAGGCATAACTAACACTTGTAAGTATTACTGAATACAGACATGACTATTTTAGCATATTTTGATAAACCAATGAGTACATATTTATCATCACTGTTCATTAACTCACTAAAACTAATTGTATTTGGAACATTATATAAATACTCAGGAATAAATTTTTTCCTTTCATCTTTGAAAAAAGTACAGTTAAACAGGTAGTGAAATTCAGCACCCAGTTCTTCCTTATTACANAAATCACAAATTCTTTCTGATCTGTCAATACTAAAAAATCTACCCATTTCTATTGGCAATTTATGACTACCACATCTAAATTTACACATGTTATACATTAAATCAGGTGGTAATATAGTAAAGTATTTTTCCAAACCAAATTCAGATTTATACATTCTATAATTAGTACATTTAGGTGCATTAAAGATTTGCAATTTCCAATACTCAACATAAGAATCATAAAAGTGCTGCTTAACTTTCTTAGATAGGTTAAAATTTCTAGGAACAATCTGATCATTCCAACAATTTATAAAACCACATTTGTTCAATATATCTTTTACACAATTTAACCATTTAGAATGGTATACATCACAAAGATCTAATTGATACAAAATATCATACAGTGTTTTAGCAATTTTCTCTACCGTTTACAATACGTGCCCAAAAACCAATCATCCTTGCATTTATATGAACAGACATAGGCACTCGACCTAGTTCACCATATACAATATAATTTGGTGTACATTTTTTAACTTTCATAATATATTTACAAAATTCTAAATGCAATGTTTCAACAATATCATTTTTTTTCATAACCCCAAACTTCAGCACCATATAACAAGATTGGTGCAATCATTGCATCGAATAATTGCAACAATATATCAATTGGTAAAGACAATTTTCTTGCTTTTCTTAATACATAAAACATGGCTTTTCTAGCTTGTTGTACAAGTCGAGCTTTGTTTCTACCAAAATTACCTTTTCTAGAAAAAATAGTACCAAGATATTGAAATTCATCTACAACTGTTAACGTTTATTGTTATATATAAAATCTATATTTTCACCTTGTCTATTTTTGGAAAATATAACTACATTAGTTTTGGCTGCATTCACCTTCAATTTCCAAGTTTCACGGTACAAATACATTGCATTAAGAGCTGACTGCAATTCAGCCGCAGTTTCAGCAAATATAACTGTATCGTCAGCATACAGTAATAAGTACAATTTAAAATATACTTCAATATCGTCGTTATCAAATAACAAATGTGAAATATTACAAACATCATTAAGACCATTGTAAGCATGTGACATGAATTCAGTTAAGTCATTTAAAAACACTGAAAACAACAGAGGTGATGGGTTTTCCCCCTGCCTTACACCAATATTTGATGGAAAAAAATCTGAACAATTGGAGCCATCTCTAACACAAGACTTTGCATTTTTATACATATTTTTTATTACAATTAACATATTACCATCAATACTAGTACGTAATAATGTTTGCCATAACAATATTCTATCAACAGAATCAAAGGCCTTACGGTAATCTATAAAAGCACAATGGCGCCATCAAATTTATCATTCTCTATCCAGAGTTGTCGTTCCTGCTACGCTACACAACATAGCGTAGCAGGAACGACAACTCTGGATAGAGAATGCAAATTTATATGCAGCTTGTTTTACATAACAATGTTTGTATTACTCCTCATTATGGAGGTCTTCCTTCGTGTTCTCGATTTTGCTTCAATTATAGAGGTTTATGTATATGGTGTTTAACGCCACTTTCAACAATATTTCAAATATATCGTGGCGGTCAGCTTTATTGATGGAGGAAGCCGGAGTACCCGGAAAAAACCACCGACCTGTCGCAAGTCACTGACAAACTTTATCACATAATGTTGTATCGAGTACACCACGCCATGAACGGGTTCGAACTCACAACTTTAGGGGTAATAGGCACTGATTGCACAGGTAGTTATAAATCCAACTACCATGCGATTACGACTACGGCGGCCCCTCCATTTATGGAGAAATTGTAATTCTGGCAAGCTCATTGTTATCTTAAAAGCTTTGAGATTCAACACAAAACCAATGGAAAGTTACGCGCTTCTAATTACGCGAGATGACGAACATTTGACCAAAAGGCTTTCATGTTCGATCGTGAAGATAACCCATATCATTGATCCCTCGTGAACGTTTCTGTCACATTGTCGAACCCTCTCTAACTAGTCTCAGTACCTCGTCAACTTAATTCCAGTCTCTGGCAGCCTTTGATATCCAAACAACAGCTGAAATGAATTCTTGAATAAAACGATAAATCTGAAATTCCTTCTTAAGGACTAAGATATACAGTTATGGCGATTTTACTTTGAAAAGAAAGCTTCTAAATATTTGCTTCACAACTGATGCCTCAGCAATCATTGCACTGTTTTTTCCTCTTCAGTCCACATACCTATTCAAGAAAACTTTGGATGTAGCTCAAGAAATAGGAAATAAGGTGTGTATATACAAGGTTTTATGCTTCATAAAAATGGTATATTTATAACCAGTTTCTCTTTTTGTGATTAGTGTTATATTCTCTATTACCAGCATCAAACGAATATTGTATGATGTTTATGTGCTTCAATATAATCATATTTTTTTTATTATGATGTCAGTAAACATGCCGTACATGTTTTATAAATCTCAATCAAAGAAAAGAGTTTCATTTTATTTTATTTTTGAACTGTTTGTTTGTTTAATTCATTTTGTGCAGCTTTATTTATATATCAAAGTTATAGGAAATTACTGAAATATGTCATTTTTTTTCTAATTAATACCTCACTTTCTGTCCCTTTTGTTGTTTTATTTTCAAATGTTTTATTTCTAAGAGTCTGATAGATGTGGAAATTTATTTGTAAAATGTGTTCCTGCCACCATGTAGCTAAAATACTACTACTACTAAAGTTGGCGTAAAACACCAATCAATCAATCAATCCTTCAAAAAGAGTTGTTGAAATGTAATATAATTCTGTGTCAGAGGACTGTGTTACACAAATGACAGTTACATTTAAGTGTAAGCTAAACATTAAGTGTAATTTACATTTCAAATAAATGTAAGAAGCGTTTGAAGATACCAAAGGGGGTAATCAGAATCCGTATATCGAAGATGAACAGACACCACAATTGCCAAAAGAAAAAGGACAAAAGAACACACAACGATCTACAAAACATACATATAAAACTAGAGATTGATTAACACGAACCCTACTAAAAACCTGGGGTGAACTCAGGTGCTCCAGAAGGGTAGGCCGTTCCTGCTCCACTAGTGGCACCCGACGTGTTAATCTAGTGTCATTTAAGTTTTAATTGACACTTACATTGTGCAACCCAATTCCCAGGAACATCGAAAGTGTGTGACTTAGGGCTACCAGTTATCGAGAAAGAAAAAAAACCAATATGTGAATTCAGGAGATCTTGCCTCATACCATTTTATTGGGTATGTCGTTTTAAGATCATCAACATCGGGGCCCTCTACCGACATGTATAGAGAGACAGAACAAATCTGATAGAACACGAGATATTCATTTATTTGTCTTTTGACTAATGTTGTGAGTTCGAATCTCGCTCAGGTGAGATATACTCCATACAACATTAGGTCGACTTCGATTTGATAAACTCGGGTTACGCTAGTTACTAGAGTTTCAATCGAACGGTGCGAGTTACTCTGCAACGTCATCATTTTGACCTTTTGACCCAACTCGAGTTCAACCCACACCATGGGCAGGTTTAGTCGAGTAGAGTAAAAATGAAAGATGGCGGAGAAAATGCCGTAAGAAAAAAATGAAAATGATTTTTACCAGATTTCGACTGACTGATTAAATTTTGGTATAAAACATCGGCAGTAGAATACCAAAGGAACAACTTTGAGTGAATGTTCGAAATATAAGTCCAGAGACACGGCAAAATAGTTTAAGGTCCAGACCTAGGATTCTACATGTCATTGATCATTGATATTTGGTCAGTAGATACGTCGGAGAGTAATGCAAATTAAGCTGATAATTAAGTCATTTCAACCTACTTTTCCACACGACAGACTTGAAGTACTCTAATTAAGCTTTCGGACGGGCAGGGGATTAGATGTCGTTTCTGACTGGTATGTCGGTGTGTTGATGTTATGTTGGTATTTGAGTAATAGTTGGCTGATAAAATATGTAATCTGTAATTGGTAACATGTTCATTCGGCATATACATAGTATAGTCAAAGTACACCTTCTGCCCCGACGTTTAATTGTATATTCTTGGTGTACAAATTGTGGATAATTATTGAACTGTCTGCGACACAGATAAAAGGGCCATGGTCTTTTATATGCTTGTGTATGTAAAGCAACATATAAACAGCGATTCGATCCTGTCTGGGAGGAATTAACTTATTTTCAATGTTGTGTCAAGATTAAAACATGTTTTGTTTAACTTACGTTTTTAAATGTCTGGTTGAATACATGGCAAACCTTCAATACTGTCCCATGAACAGTCGAGATCGAAATGCCAAATAAATTGGCTGCTTCTCGCATGGACTCCTGGTTTGAAATGTACCATAAACAATAACAATTGTTTTTCTGGTGGGATTTGTTCTTTACCACTAACATTATTGGAGGTTAAATGTGGTGCAATAATTGTCTGCAGAATGATTTCAAATGTTGCCCGGTCAATCCTGAAGTGCATGCGGAAGTTCGTGGATGAACACTCTGGTACAATTGTCTCGGCAAAGTTAGAAACACGTGGCACGTGTCTTTTTTTTAATACAGTTAAGAAGAATAATTGACAGATCTACGTTTCTTTTAATAAAATATAATACGGTATAATAGTGTCATTGTCATTCATCAATTCTTGAATGAAGTACTCCATTTTGAGAGTTAACCCGACTGGAGAGTTTCCGTTCGATTTGGCTTTTATGTACGCATGCGCATTTTCGCAAAACGTTTTCACGACCATATCAACGAGTAACCCGAGTTAATTAAATCGAAGTCGACCTATATGATAAAGTTTGTCAGTGACTTACGGTAAGTCAGTGGTTTTCTCTGGGTACCACTCCGGTGTCCTTCACTGATAAAACTGACCGCCACGAAATAGCTGAAATATTGTTGAAAGTGGCGCTAAATACCATAAACCAATCTAAACCAACTTAAGCACAAGCAATATGTCTCGAATTCTGATGATGATGCATGAGGTCAAACAACAGACAGACAAACACCTTATTTGAATCATTATCACCAATATCATGTGTTCTACAGTAGACAAACAATGTTGGTTTTGTGGGTGATTAGCGGATCTGTGGGAAATTAATGAAACATTCTGGTCAGACACTCATCTATTGGCATGTCTGAGTATCATTATCAGCATCATGGTCGTATGGGATAATTATTTCATCATAGATCAAGCGTTAATGTTTGTTTTATCTGACAAAATAATACAAATAAAAAAAGCTAGATATGTTAAGGACACCTCATTAGTATACATATTATCCAAATATTTATAATAAACGTCATATGAATATGAAAAAAAGATGTGATATTGCCAGGTCTTAGACTCTCCTTTATATCATTATCAACTAGCAATAGAATTGTATATCAAGGACGTAAATAATTAATTATCAAAGATAAGCAATGTATCTCTACTACATTACAATATTTGTGTTATGTAGCTGACATTTGTTTGCTTACTCGTACTTATGGTAAATCATTTGATTTGTTGGTTGCATGTTGTCATCACTTCACAATTGGCAATGTTTATGTGTTTTGTGACGACCTGTTGGGTTTTGTGGTCTAGGAAGTAAGAATTCCCGTAATCACAAGCTAGGTTTTGTGGTGGAAGAAATAATAATTCCCGTAATCACAAGCTATGTTTTGTGGTGGAAGAAATAATAATTCCCGATATCACAAGCTAGGTTTTGTAGGGTGGAGAAAGTAAGAATTCCATTGATCACAAGCTATGTTTTTTTTTGGGTGAGGAAGTCACAATTACCGCAGAAACCCACACCGCGTCGGTAAGTACCCAGAAAGTTTTCTAAATGAAGCATAAGTCGAGCACACCTTCCTGCACAAGAACATACACATGATTGGTGTATTCTTGCCGTTCTAAATACAAAAATTAAGAAAGAGCTTTTGAACTGGATTTTATTAAAGAGCCTGGATATTTGTTTTAAAACCGTACGAGGAATCATATACCGGAAGATGAATTATGCCTACATGTATCAACTAATCCGCACAATCGATAACCCTCGACTAATCACAGTTCGATACTATCCTTTCATGACGAAGGGAGATCATCGGAGTATGATCAGCCGTGTGGTACTGACGGTGATGATTCCGGTATGTTCTTATTTCCAGGTTTTACTCTATACTGAGGGCTTCGAAAATTCGAGCTCCGAATTCCCTCTTCTGTGAAAATTGTAATAATAGAAAAATAGTAGACTATGTAAATATGTGCATAAGGTGATAGATATACACAATGTATGTATTAAGATCATTGATCTGCCTCTACCAGTTAAATTACGATCTCTTTGATTTCTCTGATTTGGTAGTTTGGCATTTGTATTTGAAACGAGCGTTGTACATAGTGTACGTTTGAATCAACTGGTTAATTCATTCTTTGATGTAGGAGGTTTTTTCTCTGTGTAAGTAAAGATAATTGTTTTCGCAGATGTATGCTGTTAAATGTTGTGTGAACCTAATGGACCTGTGTGACTCAGAGTCTATCGAATATTATGAACAATTAATTAATGAGCTTCTTCAAGAAATGGGACTATTTTGTGGTGTATGTAGTGAAGCAATTGGTAAAACGAAGGAACAACTCGACATGCTTCCATGTTGTCATCTAATACATACCAGGTAACGTACCTCTGTAACGGCATTGAACCCCATCCCCACCCTCCCCCTTCTTTTTTCTTCCTTTTGTGAAATTTACAGAATCAAAATTGTATGTGTTCTAGATGTTAAATGTTCATCTGTACTTTTTCAGGTTAATGCTCACACGTTACTGGGATTGCGGGAAAATTTTGGTCCGGGTCCCCTCTTATAGAGCCAAAAAGGTATATCCCTCCTCCACACACACTGTATACACAACCACTTGGAGAAGACGTTTCTAAGTCTTATTCAATTGTGTATTATTGAACAATAAAATATGTTTAAATTAACAAACACTCCATTATTTCGGTAGGTCGGGATCAATCTCTAATCTGAATTTGATTAATTTTCAGCATTTAACGAAAATTGTTATTTCTATTCGGAGAGAAAAGCAATAATGTGAAATATAAGATTCCTAAAAGAATACATACACAGTGTTGTTATTAGTGTAGTTAAGTCTGTTAACGTGACGTAACATTGGAATGTTTGTGTATTGAGTCAATTGAAAACATCCCACGCAAATGTTGTAATAAACAATGAAGTAAGAAAATCATTATACGTGTGTTATAAGCATTAACCTTGGTGCAACATTTAGCACAAGTGGTTTTTACACTATTACACAGCTAACATCTAGTGAAACAATAGATCTGAATTACATACAACAAAAGCACAAAGGAACCCATTATCATGGTGCATTTCCTACAATTGTGATTAAGATACTGCACATTCGGTGTATATTTTACAATTTTCTATTACACTATTACACAGCTAACATCTATATAGAAACAATAGATCTGAATTACATGCAACAAAAAGAAAAGAAACCATTAATTAGCATGGTGCATTTCCGACAACTGTGATTAAGTCTACTGCACATTTGGTGCATATTTTACAATTTTCTCGGATGTTGAGAATGTTCAAATTTGTTATTCAATATGTCAGTCTTCTGTATCGATCATAAACGGTATCATAAACATGTCAATAAAAACGTCAGATGGTGAATTTGATTTTAATTAGGAAACAGATACAATTTGGAACAAAACTCAGGTTATATATCAGATTGTATAATAATATTTGTTCAGTATTGTGGAGGGGAAACTTGGAAAGGAATATTATTATCAAACTTGGATTAGTCATCGGAGGGAACACAGTACTGTATCATCCCTTATGCATAAATGAAAATGTTCTACAATGTATAAAACAGGCGTCACATGCAAAGAAATACTCAGTAATTTAGGAACACGGTGAAGGCTTTCACGTCTGCAAAATATTTTTTTTTCTTCATCTTCAGATTTGGGGCCCGGGTGGCTCAATGAGTTAGGTCGCTGGATCTAACAACTCATACAAGCCTATCACCAATACGGCGTGGGTTCGCGCCCGGCTTTGTAAATTACAAAAAGTGTACACTCGACTCGCAGCCGCAAGTGATAAAGTTTACCAGTTGCTTGCCCAGGGTCGGTTGTTCTCTCCGGCTTCCTCCACCACTAAAACTGGTCGCCATGATATAGCTGAAATATTGCTGAAAGTGGCGTTAAACATCAAAATTCAAATTCAAATTCATCTTCAGACTTCACATAAATAATGACTTTTTGTGTTCAATGCATTTCTTTGTTTTCAATCATATGTTTGACAATCATATTTAAACCTCTCTTTCAACAATACGGAAGTTATTCTAGTATCTTGAGTGTCAATATAACTGATATGTGAAGTAGAAATGCTCCATAACAACTCTCCATAAGTAACTCGATTATATTTATAACGAGGGATTTATGTTTAACAATAAACCACATGTAAATAGTTGGTACCTATAGATAGGTGTTATAATTGCCACAATACAAAGGAGAGATAGTTGATAGGTCTGTAAATTGTGTGGTCAATGGCCCTCCAACGGCCATTCCTTGTCTCCCAAACTGGTTAACTATTTGTAATCATACCCATCCTAAGCTAAATCACTAATACCTATCGCCATTTTACGGATTTTGAGTCCGGAATTATGGGTAAATAGGATATACGATAATTCTCGATATAATCAAAGTGATAGATTGTTGTTGAGAACCACATGAGCAATTTGTCAGCTATATAATGACGAGAACAAATTACCTTTCGATGAGATGATGACCAACACTCTTTGTGGGATTTTTAGTAGTGCTAGCTTACTGAAATAGGACACGGGCTGATATGCCTCTCCATTCGGACACATTATCCTGATTCCTACGCTGCTATTCTTTGCTCTTACTCCTTAAATATTGTGTGCTTAGTGGAGAAGCAGCAAATACTAATTGTATAGGTCTTTGATTTGACCCGACCCGGGGGCTCGAACCCATGATCTACCACTCTGGAGGGACCCGACCTGGGGGCTCGAACCCATGATCTACCACCCTGGAGGGACCCGACCTGGGGGCTCGAACCCATGATCTACCACTCTGGAGGGACCCGATCCGGGGGCTCGAACCCATGATCTACCACCCTGGAAGGACCCGACCCGGGGGCTTGAACCCATGATCTACCACTCTGGAGGGACCCGACCCGGGGGCTCGAACCCATGATCTACCACTCTGGAGGCGAACACGATAACAATTACACCACCGATGTGGTTCTATATAATAATATCTGGTACAGTTAGTCCGTAACCATTACTAGTTCAGGGAGGATTTTTGTTTTACGTCCACCAATGAAACAGATCACCAGGATTGATTTTCACTATTATTGAAATATACCGTATTAATTACCGGAGATCCAAATTAAACTCTACGATTTTTCTATTATTGTTTTCCATTACCTACGTGTATTGCGGTTGATATTATATTAAAAGGGATTACATATTAAATGTATGTAATTGGGTATAGAGAGTAGCCATGAGTCATATTACTTACAATCTCGATGTTTAAATTTGATTTATTTTATTCGAGACTTCGGGACTTCTGTACTTCTTATTTCTTCTTATTGGTGTCGTCGTTGTCATGATCGTATGATAGTTGGATTTACCAATTACCTGTGTAATCAGTGCCTATCACCACAGAGATTGCGAGTTCAAATCCCGTTCATAGCGAGGTCTACTCGATACAATATTATGTGATAATGTTTTTCAGTGACTTGCGACAGCTAGGTCGGTGGTTTTCTTCTGGTACTCCGGTTTCCTCCACCAATATAATGGTATAACTGAAATATTGTTGAAAGTGGCGTTATACACCATGACCCTTGTTACTTCTTCAATAATACAAGTTTGTTTATTTTGTTCATTTAGATGTGCCCGTCATCTTGCACGTTATACATGGGGACGGACAGAAAAGATGCGACCATGCCCAACATGTAGAAAACTTTCGGCATCTAATCCTATGTTGTGATGGTTTGATACGAACGAATGAAAAGGAAAACAGCCAGCGTTATATATATGAAGCAGGCATAGTTGGATCTTTCCTTGAAATTATGTTTCAAGTTAATTTCGGGACCAAAAATAGTTTTAAGTATCATTCCGGTCGAAAACATTGCGGTAGAATGAAAGTTTGAAAGATACGTGATTTTAAATGTAATTTTTTTCTGTACAAATATATATTTTGTACATTTTGTTGTACATGTTTAGTGTGTGACCTGTAGTATGAAATATTCCAGCTGAATGAAAATCATAAATGGCAATACAAGCTAAAATTAGTCAGCTGTTTGCAAATGTCATATTTAAAATATATAGTTTGTTGTTGAAGGCCATATTTGGCACTGTTTTAGCCAAAATACCATGGTGCGAAAATTTAATTAAACGGATTAGAAACTAAACAAGAAAATATGGGCTAAGACATTAACACTGTCAGATTTTAATATCAACAAATGAAAAAGATTAGATTAGTATTTACAATATAAATATTATTTCAAATTGAACTCTATATGAACGAAATGTCTGTATTATTTCAAAGTTTATAACTTGGAATTTAGAATTATTCATTTCCAATGAGAAAGGTGTTAAGTTCTCTTGTATTTAATTGTCTTTATAGGTCATCACGTCAGTATTAATATGTTAGTGTTTACATTAATGCTGATATTCATAGTCGGATTCATGAAGCTATTTACAGCCGGCTAGCCTGGCTAAATCATAATTGTCAGATCAAACTTCCCTTAGTAAGTGCATAGTAATTCGACTTTTGTAAGAGTGAAAAAATGATAGAAGACTGTCATCTGTTAGGAAAGTCTGGAACCACCACAATTCAAGTACCAGTTATCATACTCTCAACCATTAACTTTATTAGTCATAATACACGTCTTGTGTATCTACACTTCACTCCCATTACACGTGTATATTGTACATGCACCATTCTATAAAGTTCTAGTAAGAGGCAGTAACAATGGCGTCAATTTTTGGAATTTTTATCCAGCAAATATTGTTGAAATATTGAAGATTTTATTTTAAACAAGCTCAAACAGTGTTAGAATTAGATTTTTGAGCTGATGCTTTTTTGTTTTTGTTCCACCTTCGATGGGATTCGAACCAACACCTTTGGTACAACATAGCCCGAATCAATTAGCTCTATGTCCATCGCCAAATAACACTCGACCAACTCCTCTATATAAGGCCATTCCAGTTTTAAAGTGCTCCTTGAAATAAAATCTCGATTTAAACGCGACGAATCCATGACGGTATAAGGGAGGTAACTCAAATTCATTACAGAAAAATGAGGCATCTTTTAAATGGCTTCCGTCACTTTGCCAAGAATTGCCAGACGTTAATATTTTACAGAAAGTACCGGTAATGCATATCTATTTTGTGTAATGTTACATATACATATATGTTGTGCAATATTACATATGTACATGTGTGTTGTGTATATTTAGTTTAATGCATATTGTATTAAATATTTTATTTTGAAAATGACAAATGATATTAAATATTTTTGAATAAATATTTGTTGAGTTTTAAATAGATGGACCTAGCTTTCGACGAGATTATCCAAGGGAAAACAACTGAAAATGTTCGATAACTTAAGATTAGGTTTCGCATTATATTGAAGGATCTTGCTACATGTTTTCATGAGTTTTCAAAGACTCTCTGGTATTTACAGCTCGAATCATTTTTTCGTTGTTGGCATCAAAACCAGAACAAGTGAACTAATATTTCAAATACAACATGACCAAATGTGTAAGAGACTAGGGTTATGGTGTTTAACGCCACTTTCAACAGTATTTCAGCAATGTCGTGACGATCAGTTTTATTGGTGGAGGAAACTGGAAAAAACCACAAACTTGTCGCAAGTCACTGACAAACATTATCACATAATGTTATATCGAGTACATATCTCCAAGAGAGAACTCGAACTCACAACCTTAGTGGTGATAAGCACTGATTACACAGGTAGTTGTAAATCCAACTACTATACGGTCATGGCCACGACGGACCCACTTGACAAAATAATAAGCCATTAAGCGTTTTATATAAATTAGGGAAAACAAATATACATAACTACGATTGTTTATATTACAATAATCCCATATTACAATTGCTGTTTTGATATATATGCAAAACTAACCTTGTAACCATTTTCTAGTATATTAGATCATAACAAAAAAGCTTTACAAGTGTCATTACCAGTAGACTTACAAAAACGGCGTTATTAGCTAATAGATTTGAACCTCTTTCCTGTCTAGAGATTATTTTTTTGTAAACATGTATGACGTTGCATGATTCAAAACATGGAAAGAATCCAATTTAAAACTAATGTCTCTGTTATTGGTCGTGCATGGTTAAATTGAAGGTGAACGTAATTGGGTGGAACGCATATACGTGCAGATTGGTGGCTCATGTTATTGGTTGGAATGCAACTGCATGATTAAACAGATCACTTAATCATGGTTAAACTAAAAGTTGGCGTTATGTGTTGGACCACCTGACCATGATTTACTAAGGTTTGCAGTCAATGGCTAGAGCGCATGGCCATAGCTATACAAAATTTTGGCGTTATTTGGTTAGAGTGCCTGGCCATGATTTACTAAAGATTGGGGTAATTGGTTGCAGCGCCTGTGTTATATATAGTAGGATTGAAGCCCATGACACCTGGCCGTTCCTATGCTCAATTCTTATGGTTATTGGTTGGAGCGTCAAGGTTTTAACAATACGTTTAAGAGTTGGAGTACCTTGCTATTGCTAAGCTAAAGGTTAGGATTATTGCTTGGAATATGCTTAAACTAAAAGACTTTCCCTGACCATAGGCAAAGCATATTCTAAGATGTATTGTGGCCGTCGTGGTCGTGATCGTATGGTACTTGGATTTCTAACTTCTTATGCAATCACTGCCTATCACTTCTAACGTTGTAAATTCAAATCTCGGTCAAGCGAGGTGTACCCGATACAACATTAAACTATAAAGTTTACCAATGACTTGCGACAGGTCGGTGGGTTTTTTTTCTTCAATTTCCTCCATAAATAAAAACTGATTGCCACCATATATAGTTGAAATATTGTTGGAAGGGGCGTTTGTCACAATAACTCTAACCCCTATATAGTGTAATTTAGATACTGTTTTTCTTTCAATTTCGTTTTGCTTTGTAGCTTGTAATGCAATTAATGAAACAAAAACGAGATTTTGAAAAATAATATATCTATCATTTTCTCATCGGAGCACAAAATGTAACAATGATCTATTTTTGTTTATATATTGAATGACCATATGTTACACATTCACTTAGAGACCACATTCATAAACACTAGAAATGCAATTCAGTTAGGAAAACCTTGCATACATAGCACAAAATAAACTGCGAAACGTTTCAGTAATATGTGTCGGGTGTGTTCGAATACGTTATCATGAATACGTTACAAGTCTATTTATGGTTTTACTATAACAATGGCGAATTCGAACTACAATGGAAGACCCGTTACTTTAATACGATATTGTATGTGACACGTTCCCCTAACAGTGGTTACATGTGCATTGTACATAACCAAATTCTTGGTACAAATACGGACTAGGATAAATAAATACAAACACACACAAAAAATATAATCAATTCGTCGTTGATGACTAGATAGAGTATTAAATTTGTTAAAATCCACTAAAGACATTATACGGCACTATGGCGCTTTGGCAAGAAAACAATAAGACCATCATTGATCAGCTCGTTGACTAATAAATGTTTTCACTTTGTTATGAACGCCTTCACGTCTGTCCTCGTTTATTTTTACCTTTAAATCATGAATACTTTGTCTTTTTGCAGAAATGCTCAATGGCATAGAACTAACTCTATTTTGTATCAACTGGTTTTTCCATGCGTTCGCAGATAACGTTGGTCGATTTTGATTTAGAATGTCTGCCAACCCTGCATTTCTGCCCAAACCAGTAGATGGTCTTCTTTCCCTGCTATTTGAGTCGGGTGTCTCTAGAGATTGTAGCTGGGCAGATAATGCACTCAAGTCTAAAGTAGCACTATGACGGCGTACGCGTCTTTGCCTTTCATGTAAGCCCCTTTTAAACATAGGCACGCCATCTTTAGCTTTAAGAAGTTTTTTCGTGATCGCGTTTGTTTTGTCCATCCATTCTGGTTTGACACTTGAATTTGTTCCTGAAGAACTGCTAAGTGTAATGTCTGAAATACAACTTTCTGCGTCGGAGTCTTTTGTCGGTACAAGACTCCTACGCATTGGACTACTCTGTGGACGAATTTGAACGGAAGCAAGTGATGCGGCAGAAAAATCACTCTCGGACCTGCGCCGTCTGGATCCGACATACATAGTCGAATGTGGCCGCTTTATTCTTCGTCTTTTACGACTTATTATTCTCTGTCCGTACATAAAACATGGTCCTTCATCTTCCCGTTCGTCTGGCATTTCAGCTTGAGGAGCAAGTCCTTCGGGGCTATGACCACTGCACGAATTTATATAGTCGAGCGTTAAAGAAATCAGACGAATGTCTTGATTAGTCACTCTGACGGCATGAAGCTTCTCCTTTTCTAGCAAATTTAACTTGCCTTGAAGTCTTGCAGTCTCTATATTATTGATGCGGTATGCCCTCTGCATCCGAGACGAATTGTACGTGGGGTTTTCGTTCGAGGGCATTGTGATTGTCTTTTCTTCTTCAGTGAACTAGAAATCAAACAATGAAGATATATTGTTTATTACTCGTATAGACGTGCCATAACAGATCCCAACATAGTTTATAAATCCACTTCACTTTTCATATCAGTTTTATCTAAAAATAGAATGAATAAATATTATATTAAACATCTTGAAATTGATTTGAGTGTTTGAGAAACGGAATCCTAAAAGATTTATAAACACTTACCTATATTCCAAGTGACAAAGAATGCATTTTCAAAACCCATAAATTTCTATGTGGAAAGTTTTAAGGATAAAATAAAGCGCAACAGAGAATAAATAAGTTAATAATAAATTATTTTGCTGTATATTAAAAAATACGTGCAATTTCATCGCAACTATTTGTCAATATATTACCTACTTACTTACCTTACTAAGGGGTCGTCGTGATCTTATGGTAGTTAGATTTATAACTACCTGTACCTATGAAATCAGTGCCTATCACCGCTAACGTTGTGAGTTCGAATCCTGCTCAGCCACAACATTATGTGATAAAATTTGCAAGTGACTAACGGCAGGTCGGTCGTTTTCTCCGGGCACTCCGGTTTCCTCTGGTTTCTTCCACCAGTAAAATTGACCGCAACGATATAATTGAGATATTGCTGAAAGTGGCGTTATACACACAATAAATCAAACCTACACACTTACTTCCATACCTGTCGGCCATTGTCGTGATTCAGATCCTTTTTTTATTTTTTATCTTGATTCAAATTCAGATTTAACTACTAAAATTCAATACTGTTTAAACGACATTTTATGTTTTTATTATTGACCTGATTTTATTTGAGATATTGACTGGCAGTTATTCATATTACATCAACGATTTTCTTCAAGAGTTCCGGTTGCTTTGTCTCCAAAGCGAAAATTTCGTGAAGTATCAATTGATCAGCAGAGTGTTTTTTAGGTAAACTTGAATATTACAACAAAAGAGAAGCTGAAAGCATCTCATCGACATTGATCTTTACTGAAAGTATCTCACCGGCATTGATCGCCGCAATACTTTACTCTCAATAATATTGATATTAACCTCATTATAAAACAGTACGACCTCATTATAAAACAGTACGATTTGTTTAAATATTTTAACAGGTAAAAATCCTTTGATTATGGTTTTTAATAAGGCCATTCAGTAAATTTTGTCATACAAAATAATAATACAGTTAATGTTAAATGAGCTCTGTTAAAAACAACATATGAAAAGTTTTTGTGTTGAATAGTTTGCTCATTGTTTGACATAACTTGGGTAATTGTTCAACTAACACTCTAACATTTTTTTTTTTCACCTAAATTGAACATACAGGTAATTGTGAATATTGGGTTGTCAAAATTAATCGTAGATATTCATACTGAAAATATCTATTAAAAGAAAGAAAAAAAATATACTTTGCTAACCCGTCTTATGGCGTTTCTCTGTTGCAACACAGTCGCTTGAATTTCAATGATTTAAATTTAAAAAAAAAGGGTAAAAAAAATATAGTATATATATATATAGTATATAGAGGAAGTTGTGAAATGCATTTTTGAGCCAAAATGTAAACAATCGTAATTAGGCCTAAACGGACGCAAAGTGATACGCTTCGTGGATATTTTTCTACACTGGACATTTTTTTATGCATCCGTATTGTAAGAACCTTCATTCCGAGCATTTTACAAACGTATGGACCATTTGTTCACTGACGTTCAACCTCTGACTTCGTTACAGTCGCCATGGTGGAACTATTCCGCACTGAATGAGAAATACTATTTCAAAACATCTGTAAAGTCATAAATTTAGCGTTAAGCACTTCATATGAATATTAATCGATTAATAAATCATTTGAGAAATTTAGAAAGCAATATTTGACTGTTCAATTTCGCTTGTACGAATATAAGGGGAGACTCGAAATTAGAAATCTTTTCATTCAGTGAATAGTTCCACCATGGCGTCTGAAACGAAATGCATTTCACAACTTCCCCTACATACTATATATATACTATATTTGTTTTACTCTTTTTTTTTTTAAATCATTGAAATTCAAGCGACTGTGGTTGCAACATCAACTTTTCCAAAATGTTACTTGTGTATATGAAAGTTATCTCCCTTGTAATGTACATATCGTGGCATTCGCTTACATACTTCCTGTCTCCTTTGAGACGTATCTGATTCGCTAAATGCAACCACCAGATGTCGCTTATGGATGGGTTGTACCCCGCAGTGGATAATACACATCTGATTATTACATCGTATACCCGGGATTTGCACAGGGTAGGCTTAGATTGATTAGATTGATTCATTAAAGTTTTGCTAAAATTGTAAACTTGACAAGCTACAAGGACCACAGGCACTGAACACTATATGAATATTAAATCCATAAAGTCAAAGATATGAAGCAAAATGTCAATGTGTAATATAAAAAGAGAAGGCTTACAATACAAAAATCGCTAAAAAAAAAAAATCAAAGGATGTTAACTTTCTAAGGTATATGAATTTACTGTAGATAAATCGTGTAATATTTAATGGTTTAGAGCATTTTAGAACGAAGGCACCCACTATTATGTAATAGTTATTTAAAGATTAAAAGAAGACATCAACTAAAGTCAAGTACATCCTAGCCGTGGTTTAGTAAGAAAACATCATTAAAGGTATACTTCGCAATTTTTTACAAGTTAGCTAAATATGTTCCTAGTGGTATAAAATACATATTCACAAAGTTTTATCGACATATTTCCACAAATAACGAAGCAAATCGCAAATCGCAAATTTGTAATTTTAATTTCTACTTTTTGTACCGGGCGATGACGTTTTGGCCCGATATTGCATTGTGGGGCTGAAATTTAAAGTCTGGGTCGCTGATGTTAAATTCGTTTCATTTAAAGCGCTCAGAGGACTGTAATTTACATCTAATAACCGTTGGAAAATTAAATACTGCATTGAACAGATACGTACCTTTTTGACAAACAACTATTTTAAATGAACAAAATGTTTCATTTCCTATATATTTACAACGGAAAGAGTGTTTTACAACAGTCAACTATATTCGCTATGTATAGGATCCCTTATACAATTATGTTAGTTTTGTTCTACTGCTAATGAGCTGAAAAATATGATGGATAATTTTGACAACGCGTAAAAAAAATCAATTAATCGTCCTGTGAGAAAAATATACGTGCAGTACCACGTAAATATTTGGCACAAATATTTATAAACGTATATACATCGTCTTCGATATCTGGACAATTTGTCGTTAAATTCTGCACACGTGTTAGAAGTATATACACAAATTCTTCAGTCGAAAAGTTTGGATTCCTAAGGATTGATGTCCAAAATTTGTCACGAACTTCTTCCGTTGTTGAACAACTTAAAACAAAATGTTCAATTGTATCCATAAACGGGGACATGCATTTACTGCAAAACGTCAAGTCATATTGTGGCACACACGTTGCTAATTTGGCTAAAGAGTATACATTTGAAAGTTCAACGGTCGTTCTGGAAGATAACTATCCACTGAAAATGCCGTCAACTTATGGTATGCACTTTTTTAATCGGGTAAAGTCACTGTCCTGTTCCATACGAGATAAACGTTCAGAACACGAAGTAGCTAATTTATTAATAGCGTTTGAAACTGTCCTTTTCCATACCAATTTGAATACACACTAGTTGCTTTCCAAAACGAGTTGGTACAAATGTAGGTGAAATAATATTTTATTAGTGTATTCTACGATTTTTACAGTTTACCTGTCAAAACATCACCATCTCAGCATGCTGTCGCATCGTGCATTCATGATATACAAATACACCTATCACAAGTGTGGGAAAAAAAACGTTGCTCAAGACTCCTTTTATTATACTAAGACTTATAAACATAGATACAAAGTGCATCTATTTTGCGTTTTCGATTTTCAAGCCGTCTTCCAATTTATTTGTAATTAAAAATGTAAATTCATATTTTTTTCTTATAAATATGTATAAATATCTTCTATAAATTTTCAATTTCTTATCTAATTCTTATTCTTATTATGTAACAATATGGTCAGGTTGTTATTTTCATTGAATATATGGCATCTCAAAATAGATGTCATCACAATAGGGGGTCTTCCTGTATATTGGGTACATCCTGTATATTACAAGACAACCTAATTCCGATCACCTAGAAAATATTCCCACGACATACATATTTTTTTTATAACCACAGCGATCAACCTTGCAAAGGACATAACTTGATATAAATGAAAAGTTGTTATAAAGAAATATTTGGTAATATGCTGTGAATCTGTTTTTGTTTGTTTGTTGACATGTTGAGCTCCAAACATGTCCACTCTCACGTCCGAGCAAATACTCGGAGTGCACCCACGATGTCCGACCAAATACTCGGAGTTAGAGGGTGTTGACTCTCAAATTATCGGACATTTCTCTGGAGTGAGTCGGACAATTTGGGAGGGATATGTCTGACCTGAGAGTATGATCGTTGATACACTTTGAGTGTACTGTAGATCGTTCATTATTTTTTAAAAATTAGAATAAATATAATGTTGAAATGACAGGAACTATTATAATTGTAATTATGTTTTAGATGATAAAAAAGTATACACCATCCTTGAAATTATATGTTTTCATTATGAGAGGCGCCGACTTGGCCTAACTATATATATCTGTCTCATCATAGTTAATATGTATTCACAATTCTAACGATCGATGTTCATAAAAGATGTTTTAATTTTAATTTTAAATCAAATGATTTAGGCCGAAACGTTTAGAAATGGATTTTTCTTTTTAACAATAAAAACAAATGATTATGATTTTACTCAATCATTATTTTAACAGTCAGTGTTCATAAAAGATGTTTTAATCAAAGGATTATGATTTTACTCATTCAATAATTTAACAACCAATGTTCATAAACTGTTTTTAATAAATTTCATCAAATAATTATCATTTTACTCGATCAATATTGCGTAACCACCCAGGAAGTCGCCAGGCAGAATATACAAGTGTCATTTTACATCCGGTCGAGAGGAATCTGACCGAATACTTGAATACATGTGTCACAATCTTTGGCAATAACCAGAAACACAATACACATTTTGTGACCTGTTAACGCTACTTGTGACCAAGGATTTATATCCTTGCTGTGACTAGAATAGGAGATGCAATACACATTTTAAAGGTTCTAATAAGTGATCAAAATACGCGACCCTGATCAAGTATACATTAGGAATGGGTGCATATTAATGCACACTGGCGGATCAAGGGGGTGTTCGACAATTTAATAAAATTCGTGTATAAATTGGGTAAAAATAGGCAAACAAGAGCCTGGGACCCCGTTTTCAAAACCGCTGGATCCGCACCTGATAAGAGCAATGATTCTAGGGCTATTTTCACAAAAAAAATCTTAAGATTAATATTGATCGTAAGTTATATTGAATTGTTCATGATTTAAGAGTGATTTTTATCTTGATTTTTTTGTGCCCCAACAGAATGATATGGCAACAACCAAAATTATGAAGTAAAGCAGGATGAACAGGGCATAGTAGAAAATTCTTCTTGCAAACCCCATAAAGCAAAATAAACAAAAAAACATTCGTATGCAATTTTTCCTTATAAAAACAAAAAACATGACTATTCTGAGATAAATCAGTTCAAAAGACGTTTTTAAAATAAACAAAAAATGTTTTCTTTACGCAGAGACATATTATATATGTTTCTTCAAATCAGAAATAACCGTTATGAAAACAGATTAATCTTTTTACTGTTGGCGAATACGAATATTGTATTTCCATAAACAAACTATTATATTATGTAAGAGATATACCCTGAAGTTTTGTATAATAAACTTTAAAAGTATTTATAATACTCATTGTCTGTAGTTGTCAAATGAAAACTTCTGTATTACAAATTATATGTTTACATAATCCTCTCAATTTCATGAGAATGAGGACCCCGGTTTGTCACGCTTATTTTGGGGCGTGGTGGTATTTAGACATCACGTGATATTTGGTATCGAGATGCTATTAAAATGGCGACATCCATCTATCGTTGATCGAATTTTAAAATCGATTTAATTCCCTTATCCAACATAATAAAACGCTAATATATATATAAACATCCATATTTATACATCAGGAAAAAAATATAAAAAAATATTTTTTTTGCGAAGTTTCCCTTTAATTATTTTTAAAGTCAACTACCAAAGACTACTTCTTGTGTAGGGATGTCAAGCAAATAACAAAATTAAAAAAATCAAGCATGTGTTGTATATCACGAGAAAGGTATTTTTATTAGAAACACAATGATGTAATTATTGTTTCAATGCTTGGAGTCATTCAAAAGTTACAGCTCTTTGAGTAGGACCACCGTCAGCAAAAGTGTCTGTCAAAATCTGCCGTTTTTTTAATTTTTCAGGTGGTCTTTCAAAAATTAAGAATGTCACTAGAAAACATACACTTAACTATGATTTCATAAGTATTTTGGCTTATGCTTCCGCCAAAGTTGCATCAGGCAGACGAGTTTTGTAATCAGTTGATTTAACCGGTTTATTTTTAGCGAAGGTTTTGTTTCTTTTTGCTAATCGAGGTCACTTGCAAGCGTTAAAAGTACGTGATTTAAAAATTTTATGTCCGAGTCAATTGCGCGATTTAAAAGACCGGAAAATCAAAGTCATAATATAAATTAAAAAAATATATCGGTGAGGAAATGAGAATGTTGCGGAAATATCAACTCGCCGTCTGGCTATCAATACGGAATTAGTTATCGTAAAGATTCGCTTAGGACTATTAACATTTTGTTGTTTTTTAATTATACTGAGATGGTTAAATTCTTTTAAAAATATGGTCCTGGGAGGTCCCATTCAATCTGAAGTAAATTATTCGTTACTAAACATTAGTTACGATGAAAGCAATTAAATTACCAATACATTACACGGAAAAATATATCATCCCCTTTAAGGACCTGAAATGATTACAAAAGGGCATTGTTTTCAAATATTTTAATGCAAATAACGTGATCCGAGCTAAATTTGCAGCAGCCATGTGATGCGTTTCTCTCAAGATGGCGTCGATTTTTCAGTCAGAAGCAAACAAACAACAAGAAATAAATCGTTCGTAAAGAAATATTATGCAGAGAAATATGATTTTTTTTATATTGTTTGTAAGATTGATATTATTGGATTTAATAATTCCAGTTTTTTGCCTTTCTAATAAATTCTGGGCTGTTTTAACGCAGTTTGTAACATCAAAGGTTAACATGGTGACAGATAGGCGAGTGCCCAGCTGACGATACCTTTAACATCCCTATCTTGTGCAAGTTAATCAAAACAAATTTAGCTTTGCAAAACTTGTGAATGTAAAGCGATATACTAACATCCTTTTAGCCGTTGAATGGATTTATTTGAAAATTGAAATGGTGTGAAATTTGATATTTATTACTTTTTGTACATTTAAATTAATCGTTATTTGTGATTCATGACTAACACTAATACAAATATAAAAAGTGCTCTGTTATACAAAAATTACGAACGGTTACATTGATATCTTATATATACAAGCTGGTGAAGCTGCTCGTTCAAACAGACTCGTACGTTCTATTTAAAATCCAGTGCCACTATCACGTCCTGTTTAAAATCTGGGCATTGCTCGTTTAACCAGACTCTTGCGACAGTTTTGCATCGTGTGTTTGTATTTTTCCCCTTTTAGTACGTCATATTTAAAATCTACTTTACAAGCCATTGATCGAAAAAAGCATCTTTTTTTATTTGACCTTTTCTGGTAAAATGTATTTAATCAAGCGACTAAACTAATAAAATGTATACTCTAGATCTACGCCATTGTATTTTAACAACCCTCAACTATTTTTCCAGTCTACTGTAATTACATTCTATACGAGGTACTCATTTTTACATGAAGCAAACAAGACATCCAAATTCATATTGTCGTACAAAAAAAAACTATAGGTAAAAACTAACCCACTTAAACAGTACAAAAACAAGCCACATGCAGAAAGTATCCCAATTAAATGATATGGGGGTAGGTTTATGGTGTCAAACGCCAATTTTAATAACATTTCAGTTATATCGTGACGGTCAGTCTTATTGGAGAATGGTGGAGGAAACCGGAGTACCTGGAAAAAACTACCGAACTGCCACAAGCCATTGACAACCTTTATCACATAATGTTGTATCGAGTACACCTCGCCTGTGCAAGGTTCGAACTGACACTTACAACTATATATTACAGGAAGCCAAAGTAGGCAGTATCCCACCCAATCAACTTGAAAAACAACATATTATATATAAAAATAATTTGTAATATCCTGTTTTACAATTGAAGCAAATATAGATTACCAGTGGGCACTGTTAGTACCCCAGTTACATGTCACTCTCAGAAATGGTTATCTGTGTATAGTTGAACAAAAATAAAAAAACAAAAAGAAAATGTTAACTTTATCCCAATTTGCTCGAACGAAAACAAATTTCAATATTTTATTATTTGTTTACGCTTATACATACTTATTAATGTTAAATTTATATTTACCTTAACGAATTTAATCTGTTTCTCGTGTCATTTTCTCTTACAGTCCTTAACGCACCATACCTCCATGAATCTATGCATTTTACTGTTGTTTTTTAATATCCTTTTAATCATTTAAAAGCACTATTGATTCCCATGTTTAAAAAAATTATAAATCCTTTCACACAATAATTTTAATAATAAATTATGTTTGCAACAAATCAAATCCTATAATCTGTTCAATATCAGAAATCGATTTCTTTTGATATAGACAAACAAATAGAAATTTACAACGGTATGGATATTTAAATTAGTTCACTTAACCGTAGAAATTATCAGTGTGTGACGGAACGTGTATTGTTCACTTATTTATTGGGTTTTTATATAAATTATCAATTACACAATTATAATATTTACAAATGAATTTGATCCATTATAGAAATATTATGTTTACCATTTTTATTGACTAATGTACTTACAAGTAAAAAAAGGTGAACGAACAATGGATTTTGCTTTCAACAACATCAATCATTTTTTACACTGTTTAATTTAATGGCGTTGGAGTTAAAACGATTTATTTTAATCTGATTAAAAAAGATGACTTGCATGAAAATTGGATTGGATGTGTATCAAATTTATTAGTTATTTTGTATTATGAGAATTGTTGTGTTTTGTTCTCTCACGTGAAAATGAAGAGGTTAAACAATCATCAGTGGTGGTCGACAATTCAGTAACCAAACAAATACAACACAATTACCTCGTCATAAACCTCTCATAGAAAGACAATGGTAAGCTAATAGAAATCCGGGTCCTGGCACGGGAGAGACAGACAAGTGTGACCGCGTTAAATAATAGAAAGTTTAAGCAGTGAAGGTCAACAATTTCACCATTATTAACAACCACCTCTCACCAAGATGGTTGTAGTCCTTTTCCACCAATTGCCATTTTCAAAAATGTATCATTTGCGCCAAATATTATTTTTCAAAGTTATTAATTGCGCCTAAATACGGAACTCATTTGGCCAAATTACCTGTACGTACACATATTTATCAATCCTTAATAAAGCATCGTACCTTAAATAGAATAATGCATGAAATGTTTAACACGTGAGCAGGTATTAAAACATCACTTACGTATACGTAATCTGTGGCTTTGGTCTCATTTACAGCATTTGTTAAGCTATATATTGATTACCATACTTCGCGGAGGAATGTCAGGAGAGTAAAAACAACCCGACCAGTGAACCCCGGCATCGACTACGTGCGACAGCGAAACACAACAGTTGTGGGTTGTATCGGGGCACAAATATACATTAATGGGGTCTGGCTTGTGGTCAGAAGGTGACGACACAAACCAGTTGGCCTCCCAGGTTCTTACACGTGGGAGGAAAATCAAGAAAATAAAAACAACCCGACAAGTGAACCACGACATCTAGTATGTGACAGAGAAACACAACAGTTGTGGGTTGTATCGTGGCACAAACACACATAAATGGGGTCTGGCTTGGGATCAGAGGTGACGACACAAACCACTTTACGTATCTATTAAATTCCGAATAGTTTACAAACACTATTCCGTTATTGGTATTTGTTTTGGTGTTATGTGTACCAATTGTTTATTTCTTTTTTGATTTGTATTCGTGAGTTGACAAAAGAACATATTTTTGTGATTTACTACATTTAACCTTTCTGATCCCTGCCTGTAACGTTTCCACATATATTTATCAAGATTGACTTTTCTGTATTCAATGCTTGTACCTGACTGTATTCCGTTTCCTGGACGAAACAAATACTTTGGACAATGAGCGCCTTCGTACGTAGTGTAAAATTACAGTGTGATGTTAGATGGTTATGGTTAGAGGGTTTAACGCCACTTTCAATAATATTTCAGCCATATCATGGATGTCAGTTTTGTTGATGGAAGAAACCGGAGTTCTCGGAGAAAACCACCGACCTTCAGCAAGTCATTGACAAACTTTATCACATAATGTTGTATCGAATACACCTCGCTTGAGCATCATTTGAACTCGCGACCTTAGAGGGGCCGTTGTGGTCATGATCGTATCGTAGTTGGATTTACACCTATCTGTGCAATCAGTGCCTATCACCACTAAAGATGTGAGTTCGAACCCCGTTCGTGACGAGGTCTACTCGTTCAACATTATATGATAAAGTTTGTCAGTGGCTTGCGACAGGTCGATGGTTTTCGCCCTGGTATTCCGGTTTTCTCCACCAATAAAACTGACTGCCACGATATGACTGAAATATTGATGAAAGTGGCGTTAAACACCATAAACCTAAACATAACAACAACGTTAGTGTTGATAGGCACTGATTGCATATGTAGTTGTAAATCCAACTACCATATGATCATGATCATGACCACACCCTGTGTGATTTTAGAAACCTCTCTCACTATTTAATGGGATGAATTTCTATATGTATTCTAAACATTATTACAAGCAATGATATATCAATACAATCTCCTTTTCGGGTACCTGACATAGAGATTCGAGGATAGTCCAAAACCAGTTATTTTCCTTAGAACTGCATAATTCTATATATAAACATATTTTAAAATTCCCTTAATCTAAGCTCATGGAATGTGTACTCGATACAACATTATGTGATAAAGTTTGTCAATGACTTTCGGCAGGTCGGTGGTTTTTCTCGAGACTCTTCGGTTTCCTCTACCAATAAAACTGACAGCAACAATATCATGGCTGAAATATTGTTGAAAGTGGCTGTAAACACCATACTTCTTAATCTGAGCAGGAATTTGTCCAAATCGTAAGTATTTATGATACACAAAGAGAAATGCTGTTATCACAAATTTAGCTATGTTTTATATAAGTGCTAGCAACCCAAGTCAGTCTTTTTTCTTCAGAAAGTTCAAATACAACTCATGCTTGTATATGGTATGCTGATATATATATATATATTATAATCACATAATGTTTATCACATAATGTTGTGTCGAGTAAACATTCCATGAGCTTAGTTTAAGGGAATTTTAAATATATATATATATGATATTAAAGTACTTACAGATAAGAATTGGAAAAACGTAATTAATTCAAATCTTACAAAAATGATCCAAATACAAAAAAAATACACCAACTAGAGTCACATTAAAAATATAAAACACATATAAAATACAGAAAATCATTCACCTCACAATTATTTGCTTGTGTACCCACACATTTAATCGGTTGTCAGGCACATATAATTTAATTACATGTACCCCGGTTCCTACCTCATAACTTTTCCTACACTTTATTTTATCAAACCGGGTACACTTAAAATTTGACGTATGCTGATAACAGAAACAAACGGTCCGTGCGTGAATAAAGAGTTTAAAATGTTGTTAGTTTTCGAGTATTCATAAAGATTTTTAAAAATAGACGTTTGTGATATAATAATTGTTCAAACATGTCAAAAATGAATTAGTTTTGAAACAGAAAATATTGTCGTTACTCTTAATATATCACCTTTAATGCAGTTATTTGAATACACTTTTGTAGTTTGTATAATAATAACAAATTACCGTGTTAAATGGCAAGGGAAATTAACAATGAAATATACAGGTACGGTAGTGTGTTCAATTTCTCCATGAAAAGAACATCAAACATCCAGGATTAAAAATCTAAAGAAAAAAAATGGCAGTTACATCAATTTTTTGGTCAATAAAATATTTAAATGTTTAATTGCTCAAATCTGAATTAGAATAATTGATATAGGACCATGAAGCATATATTTATATCAATAAAGATTTTGTAAAATATCAATAAATCATAAGCATTTGGCTGAGATATTTAATATTAATATTAGTTTACAAATAAACTATGTAAACAGACAGTAGTAGTACTGTTGATACGATGAGGTACACTAAGCATAAAATCTGACAATAAATCAGAAGATATGCTTTTGTGGTAACATTGAAATATCGTTTGATGTAAGAAAAAAGTAAGATTTCCCCTTTCAACAAAATTATGATTTAAAGGGATATTGTTTACGGTTTTTTTTGAAAATTTTTAACTGTCCATAAATGATTTGTTTAAGCTATCATTAAACAGTTATGCTACAAAATATACGATTGGTGTTATTTTTTTGACAAAAAAGATCCAAAACTATCGTTATCGGAATTATTGTTTGGATGACAGAAATTCAAACTGAAACTAAAAGTAAAAACGGAAGTTTGGAATTCTCGGGGGTTTAGCTTTGAGGTAGGGAAAATACTGTTAAGATTCAAACACTTCATGATTGTCACGCTTGTTTAATGTTGTTTGAATCTTAACGTTTCGTAGCGTATTCGCCAATAATTCGGTGTTTAATCTTCATTTTATGAAGGTCAGTACGGAGAACAACAATAATTTTGGATATGAAAGAATACAAATGTGGTAGACAATATACCTTTAAGATTAAATATTGAATATATTTCGGAATTTGAGTTTTTGCAGGTCTATAAAAATATTTACAGATGCAGTATGAACGAATGTTATATGACTTTACCTTTGTCCAAGTGGAATTTCACCCCTCTATTTTCTGTGTAATGAATACTATATTCTATTGTCGCTCTAATTTTGATTAAAATGGTAAAAAAAATAAAAAAAATAGAATTTGGGGAAAAGCTGATCGGTTATAATACTTGATTATGACAATTTGAAAGCCAACCTCGTGATCGTATGGTAGTTGGATTTATAGCTACCCATGCAATCAGTGTATATCACCACTAACGTTGTGAGTTCGAATCCCGCTTAGGCGAGGTTTACTCTATACAACATTATGTAATAAAGTTTGTCAGTGACTTGCTCCAGGTTGGTGGTTTTCTCCGGGTCTTCCGGTTCCTCCAGCAATAAAACTGAGCGCCATGATATAACTGAAATATTGTTGAAAGTGTCGTTAAACACCTGAACCCTCACCCCCATCTGTGCCAAGGTTGATATTCTATACGAAATACTTCCGAAAATGAAAAACAATTAAAACAACCGACACATGCTGTGACAGATATCCATCTACCTTGTATATACATGTATGTATGACGAAATTCTCCACCATACACATTACAAATATTTAAAAAAAAAGTGGGGGGTTGGCAAATTGACATAAAAACTGGTTATTTCAACAAATACATGACATTTACCTATAAATACATATAGAAATTAACTATACTATACTTACAAACGAATTACCGGTATCTCTATATATCCATGTTCATGAATTCTCTATCATGAACACGACAACAATTTAAAAAAAGCAAAATGCAATTAAAGCTGGCTATACATGATACATGATATTTACCTACAATTATATACTTATACTTACAAACGAATTACTTCCACTTAATTGCATTGGGTAACAACAAACGGTCGTGTAGACATGGATATAAGATTCAAGATAATGATGTTTTCTTTAATTGCCCACCCATAATGCCAGTAAATATCCCATATTTGATTTAAATACCTAGTAAAGTGTGGTTTTAAGTACTCAATTTCTAATCAATCCGGCTGAAACTGATTGTCAAATTCACATTTCATGTCGACGATATAGCTTTAAAAGTGAAATTTATAACCCGTAATATATCTGCCGACATTTTCGCCTCGTTTTAATGTATATCTACAGCTTTTTTATTACGTCCGTTTACAATCTAAATATTAAACAGAAATGTTATTAAATTTACCTTATATTTTCTAAAATTGCATAAATTTGTAAATATCATTGTTAAATTTAAATGTTATGGAAAAGCCTGCCAAGATAAGAAAAGCTTAATAAATAGGCTAAAATGTATTTAAACTCTACTTTTGTTAAGAAACTTTCGTCCCTTTGTCATATTTTCATCTCTCATCATTTTAAACTTGTCATATGATCATGAATCAACAGTGTTTCGTTTATTAACAACCTTGTACATGTAAGGGTTGATTGATTGATTGCTGTTTAACGTCCAGCGAGAAGTATTTCAGCTATTTTCAGGACGAAAACATGTTCGATCGACTATAATAGAAATGAGGGCAGCGATGGGTCACCCGGGTCAGCAACTTTTAACTGCCACTGAAAAAGTATGGACGAAATATTTTGTTTTTGTTGCGGTTACAGTGCTCCTATTGTTTTTCGAAATGTACAAATGAGAGGTCTTTAGCGGTCACTACATGTATGTTCCACGATCAGGTTTCCGTATAATAACCTAACAACTCCATATCAAGACGGCTACCTTTATCCACCACCATGGGACGCTCTAAATAGCTCTGTGGGTTTGAAGTATGGAACCAAATCCATTAATGCAAGTCTAAATCTATTAATACCAAGGATTATCCCAAACAAGTTCGATTTCATTTGGTTTAGTAGTTCTATTGAGGATTAAAGTATGAAAAAAGTTAACATCGGACGGACGACGGACACCAAGTCATAGCAAAAGCTCATATGTCTTTTGACAAGGCGCATTTAAAATGACAAGACTACCGATTTCACGAATTATTGAAAGTATTTGATAACCTTATTAAGATTTTGCATACAAATATTGAATTCCACGCAAATATTTGTTCAATTGGGGGATATCCCATCACCGAGTCGTAAATTAAATAAAGCTACTAACTTTCAAGATGTGTTGACTTATTCTTTGGGGAAATATTTCATTTGCCCTACCTGAGCTATGAATGTCGTACTTGAAACTATACATATTGACATTTTAAGTACTTTATTGTACTTGTTATTTATTATTCTAATATTTTCTTACGTTATAGGGGACTGTAACCCACCGTCATGGTCGTATGGTAGTTTGATTTACAACTACATGTGCAATCAGTGCCTATCACCACTAAAGTTGTGAGTTCGAATCCCATTCATGGCGAGGTGTACTCGATACAACATTATGTGATAAAGTTTGTCAGTGACTTGCGACATGTCGGTGGTTTCCTCCAGGTTCTATAGTTTTCTCCACCAATAAAACTGACCGCCACGATATAACTGAAATATTGTTGAAAGTGGCGTTAAACACCATAACACTAACCCCCTCATTACGTTATAATATATCATCAATTTATAACTGATGATCGTGACTGAACATAAATCAAACTATAAGCCGATGTACAAAGAAAATATATCACAGCTAGCGACCCTAATTACATTCTGCATATAATAGACCTTTAGTCTATTTATGTCGATATATCTATTTGTTTTTGTGTAGTTTCTAGTTTTCTTGTCAATCCACACGGGGGCGTGAGATGGGGGTACTTAATGTAAACTAGATACGGACCGTCGGTGGTGTCGCTGGAGATTCAAAAATACCCTTCATTCATATTTTCCCTCCGCATGAAAACCATACCCATTCATACAAAAATGTATATATTCGAAGTACAAAATTTATACCCATACATTGTACGTATATTATTCAGTTATTGGTGACCCATTGATATATTAGACTAAAATCCAAAATAAACACACACATATCAATTTGGTTCCTTATCATGGTAAATTATAATATAATCATAGAAGAATTTGATTGATACATCATATCTTGAAAATCACAACCCATTGATATATTGAAATAGAAGATTTAGGACCTAATCAGATATTTTAAAATTGAAAATGTCGACACAATCCAGCGGCACGTCTGTATACCTTTCGATAGGAGTGGTCTACGTTCTATTTCATTAAAACGAGGCTCACTAATTGTGTTGTCCCTCTAAGTCTATTCCTTTCGGGCGTCGTTGTACATAGCCGTGACTGTGTGGTAGTTACAATCTTTGCATGGCGTCAATAAATGATCCCTGCCCATGACGGGGTTTAATAAACTCCTCTTTACGTGATACTTTTGTTACATTGACACCTGCTCTTGTGATTTGGTTTAGTTTTATTTATGGTGTTTAACGCCACTTTCAACAATATTTCAGTTATATCGTGGCGGTCAGTTTTATTGGTGGAGGAAACAGGAGTAACGGGAGAAAACCACCGACATGTCGTAAGTCACTGACAAATTGCATCAAATAATGTTGTATCGAGCGGGGCTCGAACTCACAAGGTTAGTGGTGATAGACAGATAGTTCTGTACCATATACTATCACGACCACGACTCCACACCCTTTGTGTGATTTGACTTTGTTATCTACCTTACATGACTTCTTCAACGTTACGAAGAATAAATAACAAAGCTCAAGATTAGGGCTGTAATTTTGACAGCAACGCTAATCACCTAGGTAATGCAAGGGTCGGCATGTTACTCATGGGAAAACACTTGCAAGATCTCCTCATTACACAAATAGAGGAGGCTTAGACAAAAAAATAGCTTAGCTCCGCCACTTTCCATATTGAAATGCCTATACCTAACCAGGAGAGTAAGTGGTCATGTATATGCGTGTTAGGGTATTGGTTTTGAAAACTGAACATTTTGGTATTTTCAAACTGTTATGTCAAAAGTGTTACAATGAATATGGTAACGTAAATTTCGATATTATCCTACGCTTCTTGAAACGGGACGGGTGCACAAGTGGAAGAACATCTCTTATTAACACAGTTCCTGGTCTAAGCACAGGGACTTGCTCCCGGACACTAAATTTGCCCTACTTAATTTTATTTCACTGTCAATGTATTACCCCCTTAAAAATCAAATGTGTAATACATGATACAAAAATTCAGTGGGGCAAATTTAGTGGCCGGGAGTAAGTCCCTATGGTCTAAGGCTGAAAGAAGGACACTTGCACATTGTTGGATAATAAACTGAAAGGAAACATATAAAATTGAAATGCAATCTTACCTGTATATTTTGTACATTACATCTCTCGACGATATTGACATTCCAATAGGTAGATTTACCAGTTATATCAATACGAAATACATTTAAAGATAACATGGAGAAACTCAATAACTTACATTCATCAAATAAACATAGAATCAATAATTTTACAATGAACTCATATCTTTACGAAGATAATGATTTGAACCATTTATATCTATACAATATGGTTTGGCTTGGATTTATGGTACTTAACGCTACTTTCAACAATATTTCAGTTTTATCTAACATTATGTACGTTTTCCTTTGAAATTAACGAAAGTCGCCTGTCTGATACAAAGTGTCTGATACAAGATGTTGTATCACCACACTGTGGGGATAAAAGAATGGCACGATGTTGCACGATAATAAAAAAAAAATCCGAGGGGTCACGAGTACCAGACTAACTGTAGCTGTACATGTATTGCTTCCGGTATGTCATTTCCGGTGCATGAAAATTTAGTCATTAGTATATAGAAAAAAATTGCTATTTCTACCATAGTTGGGACTTCGTCCCATATTAAAAGCGTTGCCACTTCCTGTAATGCCACTATTTTTGCCTTACGAAATTAAATTTAGTTTTTGCCGCCATCTTGGATTCAAAAGCTAGTATAATTTTTTTAAGCTAGCTAGAGCTACGTAGCGGCTAGGCTAGCTTTCCGTTCAATAGGATTTTTGTACGTAGCTTAACCTAGCAGCTACGATGTTGAACGCACCCCTGATACAAAGTCTTGTACCACCACACTATGTATGTAATGGATATATATCGTGGCGGTCAGTTTTATTGGTGGAGGAAACCGGAGTACCCAGAGAAAACCACCGACCTGTCGCAAGTCACTGACAAACTTTATCATATAATGTTGTACACTTCACCCTGATCGGGATTCGAACTCACAACGTTAGTGGTGATAGGCATTGTTGCATAGGTAGTTGTAAATCCAACTAACATACATTGTATGATCACGGCTACGATGGCCCCCTCTATACAATATGTCATGGATAAATGATTAATGCATATTGCATTTCGAATTGGCGCATTGTATCCGCTATACGAAAGATTAAATTGTTACCCTTATCCAACTCTCCATTCTTTTTCAGTGGCAGTCAAACGTCGTTGTCCCGATTGACACATCCCTTCCCTTTTTATATACCGGTACTACTGAACTTATTCTCGTCCTGAATATATCTGAGATTCCTCTCACTTGACGCTAAGAAATAATCATTCAATCACCCTTATGTTGTTCATTTCGTACGTCGTATCTTGCATGGGGATTGCAAAAAAAAAAACAACCTTCCTTGAATTTTAAAACAGTCCCGGTTTCTCTATTGATGTTTTATAACTCGCACTGCCCTAGCCACTTGATTCCCGATCCATAGTACTGTCTTACGGATTCTTAATGTTTTAATCCACCTCTCGATCTTATACCATTATTTCAATTAGTGATCCCAAGATCAAATGTTTTAAGTTGCACCTATACACAGTCTCTTTATTCCCCCAAGTTTAAGTTTCATATATAGTTCGCTTATGGTGTTTAACGCCACTCTCAACAATATTTCAGTTATATCGTGGCGGTCAGTTTTATTGGTGGAGAAAACCGTAGGACCCGGAGAAATCCATCGACCTGTCACAAGTCACTGACAAACTTTATCACATAATGTTATATCGGATTTCATTCATATATAATTTATATCATAATATTTTGGAAATAGGAGAACCTGAGGATATGTCTTCAATCAATAGGACAAGGTATATTACTGTTTACCCGTAACCATGGTAAATTGAAGAAGTTCGGATTTCAATTTAAACACTGAAATGGGGTTTTGTTTCTTGTATCGTATATAAAAATTATAGATATTCATGTACATTTCTAATTTTTTTAATATTAGGCAAAATTAAACCATGAAAATATAGTTAATTGTTTAACTACATCAATGTTACATCTGTTTCTACGAATTGTCTATTAGATAATGGAACTGTTCTGATGGTGTGTTATTTTTTCTTTTTTTGTTTGTTTTATTTTTCAAATACAGTACACCCGAAGTTATGGAATCATCACCAAAGTTGTCAGTTCGAACCCCGCTGATGACGAGGTATACTCGAACAACATTATGTGATAAAGTTTGTTAGTCCTTTGCCACAGGTCGGAGGTTTTCTCACGGTGATCAGGTTTTCCCACAAAAAAAAAAAAACAAAAAAAAACAAAAAAACAAAACAAAACTGACCTCCACGATATAACTGAAATATTGTTGAAAAGTGGCATTAAATACCATAACCCACCACCTTCCAAGTTATAGATGATTATTGTCGCACTATGGTCATCATCAGCTGGGTCTGACAACACTGTGGTGCGAAACACTATTTACAGGAGCAAGCAAACAACTTCAATTTATATGGAATAATACACACACAAGACTGTGCCAGTCTGTGGTAAACAAACAATCATTCGATGTACTTCAAAAGAAATTTACTGAATTAAAATTAGATGTTCGTTATTGAATTAAAGTTGGATTCAAGCTGGAATATTCCTTAAATGAAGGAATTAAGATACAACATGGTTATATTAGGGTAAAAAAAGATGAAAGCGATTGCTGATATAAGGGAGATAACTACTGTTACTTAAATAAATGATATCCAAAGTAGTCTCCCTTAAAGTAGCGATATAACGTCAATCTACGATACGTTCAGCATAAAATGGAAGACTGTTTGTTTAAAAAAATTATCTTTACTCCAGGAAAGTTAAGATTTATTTACTTGTAATTTAGAAATAAAGGTTTTTGTTTAATCGATACCAACTTAGACCTAATATTGAAAAAAATGTGGCTAATAAATTCTGGGTGGGGAGGCTGTATTGCTTTGTCTCTTTCTGTTCAGGGTTCAGGGTTCAGGGTTATGGTGTTTAACGCCACTTTCAACACTATTTCAGTTATATCATGGCGGTTCTTTCTGTTCAAATTATACTTTGTAATACATATTGTTGTATATTGTTTATTATGTATGTTCATGTCACAAAAACAAATATAACAGCTATGAAAATTATATATTTAAAGATAAATGAAATAGAATAAAGTCCATTGTTTAGTACTTAAGACTCCAAAAATCATTTGGATGAAATTTATAAATAAAATAGGAGGTACACATACACACACACAAAAATGACATTAGTTGCTTTATAATCTCGAGTTGCATTGGAATCCATTTACTGATTTCAGAGGAGTTACGAATGTTGAATGCTTACCCCTTGATTGTTGTTATTAGAATTGTACAGCTATATCAGGACGAGAACATGTTACACTGGATGATGAGAAAGTCACCGACCTACCGCAAATCACTGACAAACTTCATCACATAATATATCGAGAACATATCGCCCGAGCGGGATTCGAACTCACAACGTTATAGTGGTGATAGGCACTTACTGCCTAGGTAGTTATAAAACCAACTACCATGCGATCACGACCACGACGGCCCAACAACTTCCATACCAGTAGGATTACAATACACACATAGAGGAATGGAAACGTTTTTTTTTTACGTTTAGCTATATATACACTGTACAAAAATATATTCATAAAGTTATCATCTATAAAAACCTTTCCTTCTCAGTTCGTGAACAAATATTTACTTTAAAAGAATTCCCTTCCAAAAGATTTGAAAACTATGCTTGATTTTCAATTTACAGTAAAGTTAGTTGAAAAACATGAAGTTTAAAACGGAACTTTAGAATTTTTTTTTTTACTTTACCGAAATTTCGAGTAAACCTAATTTGACATAACGCTATTCAACTGTACTTGGATATTCGAATGAATTAGATGTTCTAACACTGAGGAACATGACAATATTCCCATCGGTTTTTAGGATCTGTTGTATAACACCATGGTTTATATTCGTATGGTGGTCCAGGATCCCTGCAGTAATTACTGTGCAGATCAGCGGAGTTTCTAGGTATGAGCTTTCTGTTTCTCTTATGAGGATAATCTCTGTCCCATCGTTGACACGTGCGTCCACTCCATGTACACGTGTTTTTCCCGCTATACGCATCCCCGTGTGGACCGTTAGTGTAGCATTCAGTAGCTGTAGAAATAAAAAAATAAAGCTTTTTTTTTTTTAATTTTGGACTTGTTCAGAACAACTTCACCTGTTTTTTCTTTTATATTTATTCTATTATTAATATAACAACCTCCTGCTTTACAATAACCTTAGCAGCCCAGGCTTGCTGGTCCCTTGGATTTACAACTGCCTATGCAGTCAGTTCCTACCACCACTAATGTTGTGAGTTCGAATCTCGATCAGGACGAGGTGTACTCGATACAACATTATGTGAAAAAGTTTTCAGGGACTTGCAACAGATCGGTAGTTTTCACCGGATCCTCCTGTTTCCTCCACCAATACAACTGACAGCCATGATATAACTGAAATATTGTTGAAAGTGGCGTTAAACACCATAACCCTAACCCAAATAAACGTGTATTGTGTACATTATATTTGTGTTGTGTCAGATTGTGAATGATATCTTAACATCCATATCTTAATTTAGATGAGTGTTATTACTTTAGTAATACGTTACCCGCTAATGAAACGCTGAAGAGACTCCACTTATTCATACCAGTACAGTAAGACACAGGGCAATGATCAAAAGTCGGTATGGAATCCTTTTTAGTCAATGGGGAGTATTTAATTGAAGTCCTACCAGCTGAATCCAGCATACACTCCATACCATACACCAAAGATGTACATCCACCTTAAATAGAGAATTAAGATTTAACATCATAAATTACACACTTTCATTTAAAATGGGGGGGGGGGGGGCTCATAAAACTAATACCATCCATCGAATTTGGTGGAGATGTACAACCACCTGAAATAAAGAATTAGATACGGTATCATAAATCATATACCTTCAATACAGCATCGTTTCACTAAAAAAAGGAGGGGGGTAATAAAAGTAATTTATCCTCGTCACCTTTTATTGAGGTGAATATACAGATAAATGAGAGTGTGTGGTCTAGTATACGTGTGTTCAGGGTTTTCATGTTGTATCTGATTCTATGATTTTCCTTTTGAGTTTGGAACTGTTCTGTCAGTGTGCCAACGCAGTGTGGTACATTTTGTCTGCAACTTTATTCCGTCATCTTTGCCACTGACAGAATATTTATTACTTTTATGAATATTTGAACACGAATACAAAAGAACTCAGACTCCGCATAAAAGAAGATGTGTGGTTCGTCTTTACCTCAAGTTGTTTGTAGGAGGGCTCATGGCTTATTTGCGTTATTTGTGTTTGTTTGGCCTGTCTTTTCCTCCAGTTGTTTTAGGAGGGCTCATGGCTTATTTACGTTATTTGTGTTTGTTTGCGTATATTGGTGTCCATCACATAATTATTGTGTTGTCTTTTTGTTTTGTTTTTCATTGTCTTGTGTACCCTATGTTGCCAGTTTCTCTGGACTGTCCATTTTCGATTGCCCTTTCGGTATTCTCTACCGTTTATTTATCACCTACATTGTATAATTATCCTTTGTTTAATGACACGTTGTAACAATATTTAATGATGTTAATTAATAATGGAATAGCGAATAGTATATATACTGATTTTTGACTACCTGAGATCTGACATTGATGGAACATATGTGGCTTAGGAGTAGTAACTGTTGTTGTCAATCTGTTGTAATATGTTCTGGTCACTGGAGTAGATGTCTGTCTGGCTCTAATTGTACTAGTATGAGTTGTCAAATGTTGCAATGTGTTAAACATACTATCAACAGAACCTGAAATATTTATAAAAAATATAATCAAATGCATCAACTAAGCCGTGTTCTGATTGCATTGGTATGAATGTTGAGAAAATAAAATGTGATATTAATTACAACGATAGTGTTATGTTCAAATTTAACAAAGATCATCAGTGGTGTAATGGTTAGCGTGCTCGCCTCTAGTGTGATAGATCGTGGGTTCGAGTCTTGGTCGGGTCAAACCAAAGACTAAAACAAATGGCCTTTGCTGCTTTCCCGCTAAGCACGCAGTATTAAGGAGTAAAGCAATGACTGGTTGGCTCGGAATCAGGATAATGTGTCCGAGTAGAGTGAGATGTCTACCCACAGGCTGTTGTTTCAATGAACTAGCACTATAAAATTCCACAATAAGTGTATTGGCCTAGCACAAAGCGGACATCATCATCATTTCATAGAATGTAGCTTGTTCTCGCCATGACATAGCTGACAAATTGCTCATTTCGGCGCTTGAGCAGTAACAATAATTGTACTGCTTTGCATACGACCCTTACCATTTGGCCTACTGTGTAGAAAGCAACAATCTCAATATTTGGTCCATATGGTGTAGTAAAAAAATATACAACACTGGACCTAATTACACGACTCTGCAAAGGACCCTGTATATTGGTTCTGGACATTATCATCTGGTCATTGATGTGTAATATTGTTCTTTCCATGATAATATAGTTGATAAATTGTTTACTTGGCGTTAACCAAGGATTAGGGTTAGGGTTATGGTGTTTAACGCCACTTTCAACAATATTTCAGTTATATAGTGCCGGTCAGTTTTATCGGTGGAGGAAAAAGGGTTTCCCGAAGAAAACTACCGACCTGCCGTAAGTCACTGACAACAATCATAATAAAGTTAACACTTAAGAAATATAGGGCATTCTTGTCTAGAGCGGAAATAATAACACTTATCACTGTAAATGCATCAATTTAAATGTATACATTTTTATAGTCATTAGCTTATTATACCTTATCCAGCTATCGTGTAATTTTGAGTACTTGTAAAGGGGTAAAATAAACTAATGTTACATGTATCTATGGAAGCCAGGAGCGTCCATTTCTTTTCTTTTTATCTTTTTTTTTTTTGCCATTTTGCCTTTTAATTTTTATATATCGAACGCGTTTTGGCTTTGTAAAAATGAAAAGACGAAATCACAAAATGATCGCCATAAAATATTTTAGATTTTTACTTAATGTTGACTAATTTCCCAATTATGACTTGATGGACTTGTACACTGTCGGCTATCTTTAATAGAACTAATATTATATATGGCAACTTCTTATAATATGTATGAAGTTCAAGATTAGGTTTCAGCAATGCCTGATTTACTATTGTGCTTAGGTGTACTTAAGCACAGGGCCCCGTTGGCCAGAAAGGGGGGGGGCATCTTCCTGCCAAATTTTAATTTGAAGGTGTTCGGTTTCTGATCGAATCCACACATAATGATAGAGTTGTTAGTATACTGGGTCTGCCTATTTCAGAGTCCAAGTAAAGGACCTCATAACTTAACTAGCACAGGGCCTCATTTGTCCTAAATCCGGCACTGGGTTTCAGCGTTCTCTGCTGGCCCAGTTATTTGTGTCTGGAGGTTGGTCTATTACTCACTTATATGGCCGCATCAATTCACTAAGCATCTTATTCATCCATAGTTTAGGACGAACAGGAAACAAAACAAACCTTGTACGTACGATACAATTTAACCAAGGTGTTTTAGAAACTTATAATATTTTGACTCACTAGTGACTACTACGATTTTGCTTGAAATTTATGATGATATTTTTGTCCGTGGACAGTAATTTTCCATTTTTAATGGCCGATATTTAGTTACAAAAAGACATTAACGTGTCTTTATTTAATTACAATTTTATCTTTTACAGGTCGGGATTATGTTACAATATAATGATCAACAAAAAATACCACACGATCGGAATAATTTCAAAACCCAGTTTAATAATCGATACCCTAACAACATACAATTACATGACCCCTCAGTTTCCTGGCTTGGTACAGGAACTTCATTAAAAAAGTGGCGGAGTTATGCTAGTAAAATAGACCAAAATTTTGAAATTTTATAGACCAATAAATGCTACAATTTGACTTTTTAAATATTAAACAATTTTACTATAGGCCGAAAATTACAGAGGTTTTTAAAAATAGACAAACAATTACATATTGATATTAAAATGGAAGTGAAAATTAACTATCAAAAGTGAGAAATTTTTGTAGCCATAAGAGACAACTATCTTTTTTCGTAAATGATTAAAACTAATATAATTTATATGCTTTTAAACATTAATTTACTGTAACGTGTATAGTCCGTTTGACTTCTATATATGTCCAGAAAAAAATTCTTAAAAATGCAGTTTTCACATCAACAATTGTTTTTTTTCCAGATGTACACAATGTATATTAAATATATGATATATACGATTTTTACACTTCAGAAAATATCATTAACATAGAGACCTAATGGATAACGTTTTTAATAATGGACCAACAATTTTAAAATTAATTGTCAGAGTTGGTATATATCCTATATTAATATACATCTAGAAAAAGAAATTTTGAATTGAAAACTGGATTTATAGAAGTTAATGGACTATACGCTCCTCTAAGATTAACTCCGGTTTCCTCCACCAATATAACTGAGATATTGTTGAATGTGGCGTTAAATACCATACCCCTAACACTAACCACTCTATGGTTATATGAACAGTAGCAGGTTCATGACCATTCTCTGATCACTGCGTTATTGAAGATCTCCTTTAGCTCTGTTGGTAGAGCGCTACCGTGCGATGCAAGAGGTCCCGGGATTGAATCCCATCGGGTGTGTTACGTTTTTTCAGAAATACAATATTTTGTTACAAGTGTTTTTTTTCCACTTTATGAAAAACGATATATAACGATAATGTACGATACAATTTAACCAAGGTGTTTTAGAAACTTATAATAATTTGACTCACTAGTGACTACTACGTTACTCAAAATAATAATTTAAACTTTGAAATTAGTTAATTTACGTTGCATTACATTTCAAGTAGAGTTAAATGTCAACAGACTACGTACTACTTGGTATCAGACACAGGAAGACGTATGTCTTAACAACAGCTTATTATAGCATAAAGCGCCAAACAATTCACGAGAGTCTCGTTACCACTTAGTCCTGATTAAATCAGGCTGAGGGCATCTTGACATGAAATGAATGTTCCTGGACTGGATTATGATTACGATTATAGAGTTTAACGTCACATTCAGCAATATTTCAGTTATATCGGTGGAGGAAACTGGAAAATATTAAAATATTAAAATGATTCTTAGATTTTGTACATACGATATCAGGCCAAGTGTCGTCTTAACGCATGGACAATCAACCTGTGCAGTTGCCCGGGGCCCCATGAGCATAGAGACCCATACTAATATATGTATGTTGTGTACATCATGCTTTTTAATGTTTAAACACTGATTTTGTTGGAAGAGCCAATACAATACATATATCTAATTTTATCGACCATTTACGTTTTTATTCCTGTGAGTGGTTGTGTAGGTAGGGGTCCAAGTGCATTTCTTTGCCAGGGGATCCTCTAATGCTGTTAATACGACCCTGATCAGGCCAATTATGTCAAATGATGTCGTTTTCGTATACAGAACTGATCCCCACAAGGCCGACGTGTAATATCTTGTGTGACACCTTAAAAGGATTAACAGCTTCAATTTTGACTTTGAAATACGGTTAGCTAAATAACTGACATATGGAATAAAGTGTTGTAAGACAATTAATTACAGCAAACTAGACAATATTATAAATTAATTATGAGTAGATAACTAATAATTTCCCATCGAAGATTGCGAAGCATATTATTGTTAAGAGGTCTGAGCATTTTGAAATGTTCCAAAAATGCTTAGTCCCGGCTTTGGAATTACATAGCCCTCGACTGACGACTCAGAGTATGTAATTTCAACGCCGGGAATGTGACATTATATATCACATCCATCTAGCACCTGAATAATGTATAATTCTGAAATTCCCCAGACAGTTGCATTAATTACATTGATATTTAAATGTCTGATATGTTCTGCCCCACATATTCTTTGACGTTTATTTGTACTTATACAAACCTGACCTGCTGGAATCTAATTGTCCGTTATTATCTTCCCTCGTACAAACCTGACCGTCGGAATCCAGGCAATAACTACTTGTCCGTTATTACACCCCCGCCCCCCCTCCCCCCTCGATCAGGTTTGCACGAGGGGAGGTAGTAACGAAAAAGACACTCTTGCCCGTGAGTCAACACTTTATGTCGGGAGGTAGTAACGAAAAATACACTCTTGCCCGTGAGTCAACACTTTGTGTCGCCGGGGCACTCATTGGATGACTTTGTTAAATCCAAAATTTATATCATTGACCACAATCCAAGCTGAAAAGAGAATCAAAGACAAAAAAAGAGAGAGCTTTTGGATCCGCGAGTTACAAACATTACATCCGGAGGGCATAAACAAAAAGGCCTAAATCTTTTGTTGTTATTTAAATATTTACCAGTGCCTGGTCCTTACCTAGTTGTTAAATTTCATCATTGCATTCTCTCATTATTTTCATATTAGTTCTAATATTATGATTTTTACGTCACGATAGCTAGTTGGTAAATTTTATCATTACATTTTTTCATTGTTTTCATATTCTTTATAAATTGGTGTACATATATACTCAAATAATATTAAGTATAAAGTTCAAGATTATGATTTTAAAGTTACGATAGCTGATGGTCACGTGACAATTTTTCAAATCAGGTTACAGACGTTGAAGAAGTTTGTCGGTCAAGCGAAATATCCGTCAATTTGATTATAATTATAGTCTTTTTGTAGACTTATAGTTATTTTTTGTTATATTTTAACATCTTTTTATGACCCGCGACTGTGTTTTACCCTTGTCCGTCCGATCGTCACACTATAGTATGCATAGTTTGTCCCTCTAACTCCTCCTACAGTTTTGGAGCTACAGCTTTAATATTTTGTATGATGTTTATACACATAATGGAGGTGTGCATGTGCACATGATTTTGATTTTCATCAAATATTCTCAAGATGACAGGTAGTTGGACTTTTCATTTATGCCCCCATATAGGATATATGGTTTGTCCGGCTAACTCCTCCTACAGTTTTTGAGCTAGACCTTTTATATTTTGTAGACAGTTAGTACATACACTGAAGGTGTGCATATTTTATGGATATTGACTTTCAACAATTTTTTTTGCAAAATTATGGATGCATGAACTTGGACAGATTTTTGCTAAATCCATATAGGATATATGGTTTGTCTGGCTAACTCCTACAGTTTTTGAGCTAGACCTTTTTTATTTTGTAGACAGTTAGTACCAACACTGAAGGTGTGCATATTATATNCCGCCACGATATGGCTGAAATACTGCTGAAAATGGCGTTAAACCCCATTCAATCAATCAATCGAACATCACATTGTTAGGTACAGATTCATTTATTTCAGTCATTTCTGCTTGATGCTGAATAAGCAAAACATTGGTTTACCCTTTTGCAATTATAACCGCGGGGGCATTGTATATGTCTTACAGACACAAACTAAGACACAAACCCCTTTTAAAGTCTATACATAAGTTTTCTACATCATGCCCGATGAATAATATACCATTCCTTCAAATTAAGTTATATTGAAAATCCATTTTGGCTCTTCAAGACGTTTTCTTTGCATTATACCCCTACACATTCCTCAGGTGGATAAGGTTGAGACGGGGGCATTCAATTTTCTAGTTTGATGTTGTTGTGCTACATTTTAGACGTTTTTCTATTATCTTTGTTTGTTTGCACAGACTCGTTAACACTTGTTTCCGATCCGACATCCTGTAGGTTCTATACGTTGGCTACTTTTTCAGACGTTTATATATATATATATGCAATATCTAATTGTCCGTTATTACATCCCCTCGTATAAACCTGACCGTCGGAATCCAGGCAATATCTAATTGTCCGTTATTACCTCCCCTCGTACAAACCTGACCGTCGGAATCCAGGCAATATATAATTATCCGTTATTACCTCCCCTCGTACAAACCTGACCGTCGAAATCCAAGTAATATCTAATTGTCCGTTATTACCTCCCCTCGTACAAACCTGACCATCGGAATCCAGGCAATACCTAATTGTCCGTTATTACCTCCCCTCGTACAAACCTGCCCGTCGGAATCCAGGAAATATCTAATTGTCCGTTAATACCTCCCCTACATATAGACGTTTTAAGAAATCGGTGATTACCTAGTTATCGTTCGTGGACGCTAGGTGGTGTTACTATCGTCCGCCATTATGAAAATACAACAATCAGTTGTTTATACTAGTTACGATTAATAAGTATTCATAATTGGATTAGATAAACACGCTTCATGTACATTTAAGAATCAACCCAATACATAAATTAGATTTTTGTGTTTTAGTGATGTCTTTGCCATAACTTGTTATGCAATACACAGTTAACTATCAGTTATAATGATAGTTATCTTTCTACAATATGAATTTAACACCTTTGTTGCAAAATGACACGACTGTCTATTCCCCTAAGTGCCAAACACAGGAAGCAGTTGACACAGTCGACCTTCAGCAGACTACAAGTCTAGAAAGCGCTACCTCTTCCCTAACACGTCAATATTAAATTTTAATTAATCTTCAAAAACATATAAAATTAAAGAATTTATCAATATAAAACTGTGAAATCCTAGCAAAGATATTTAGAAAAGAAGACAAATGGGGTGAAAAATGCCCGTCCGCTAATAGGTATATTAGGTTTCTCATGAAACTTTTTTAATTTGATAAAACTAAAATTCCTTTTCATCTTCACAACAGATACATGTACCTATAAAGAAATTGACCGACAAAAAGTTTAAATTTGTTTTACAATTTAACAAAANTGAAAAATGCACCTTAAGATGTCACATTCAAAGTACGATTTTGACCAAAAAAATACATGTTTAAGAAATTGGTAAATAGCTTTAAAATGATGAAATAGAGGTAAATATTTCACATTAAATAGCTAATCGAACCACTTTCCGCCTTTTGAGAACGAAAACATCGATTACTTATTTGTATTTTGTCGCTTATTAACTGCCAACTTGCATGGTTCTTTGTCCATAATTAACACTGACTAAAGATTCACAAAAAATAAGCGAATAAGTGCATTGTTGTACTGATTTAATGACGATTCGACAAACTCCCTAAACAAGGTGATAATTAATAAGATGACGTCCATTTCTTGATCGATCTGAAAACACGAGCAGTTGCAGGTTTTTTCCCGATGCGCGTACGTACTTCTCATAACATTTATAAGTTACAGAAACACGTTTTATTAAGGCATCAATCATATCTGATAGTTTTTATGGGTAACAAAAATTTACGATTTGGCAGAGAATGCCCCTT
>MJUT01032512.1:86329-126471 GCA_002080005.1 Gigantidas platifrons
TATCTCAATTTTGAGTTTGACATTTAGATTAATTATTTAGTGTGTCAATCGCTTCAAACATTTACCTTCATCAATTTTTGCCAGCTCTGGCGAAATGAATATGTAGGTACCAAGAGGTCGTCGTCCCTGTTTGCTAATTCGCACTCTTTTTGGATTAGCTTGTTTCTGGCTAAGTTCCTTGATACTATCGTTGATATTTAACAACTGTTTCATCAGTTGCACGTCTTGGTCTCTTATCTCACTAAGTTCACTTCTCAGCACAGCAAGAGCACTATTTACTCTCTCTGTAGCGTTGTCGTTGGCCATTATGTCGTTAGGAAACTAACTTCGTCTTAGTATATATTCGTTGCGTGATATGGAGCGGTTACTGCTGAACTAGGCAGCCTGGACTTTATATATACTGTTAGAACAATGGATCAGGTATGGCCGTTTCAGGTTACAATCCATTAGTAGATCACGTGTCAAACCTATAGTCACATGACCATATTATGGATTTTGTTGAGGTAGAACACATAATAAGGAAAATAATACAATTATCAAATGGTATAAAAAGAAGTATTTTATCGGTAGAAACTGATTGATATATTTTTTTTTATGTCATCCATTTTAGAATATATCAAATGTAGTTATAAAACAAACAGTTTTAAAATTCATTTAATATACTGGGTAACATTATAGCTAAGATGATAGTATCTTCATTGTAATAGTAAGACAAAAGGACAACGTAATAAATTGTATTCATGTGACCTTTAAATTTGTTGGGATCATATCTGAGAAGTAATGCACAAGTCATCTAAACATCTAAGCTCCCATTAACTTCAAATACGATCCGTATGTTTTATGTTTTATTTCTAAGGGTCCTGTAGGTGTCTAAGTTATAAAAAAAATTGTTCACGCCACGATATAGCTGAAATATTGCTAAAGTTGGCGTTAAACACCAATCAATCAATCAATCAAATACGATCCAGTTCCACGAAGTTTTGCTACAAAATATTGTATACGTCGTATATCTCATTGACAAAAATACTTATCTTATGCAATACAGACAGATGTATTACATTATCTAAAAAAAATCCCAGAGAAGATCAACTGTAAGACGATATAAGCTTAAGATAAAGTCATGTTTGCATTTAATTTATATTTGTCAAAGAGAAAGGATGGATAACATATTGGTTGATATTGATGAAATTGTTGACCATCACTGTTTAAACTTTGGTGATATTGATGAAATTATTGATCATCACTGTTTAAACTTTGGTGATAATGATGAAATTGTTGACAATCACTGTTTAAACTTTGGTGACATTGATGAAATTATTTGACGATTACTGTTTAAACTGTGGTGATATTGATGAAATTGTTGACCATCACTGTCTAAACTTTGATGATATTGATGAAATTATTGAACATCACAGTTTAAACTTTGGTGATATTGATGAAATTGTTGACCATCACTGTTTAGACTTTGGTGATATTGATGAAATTATTGACGATCACTGTTTAAACTGTGGTGATATTGATGAAATTGTTGACCATCACTGTTTAAACTTTATTTTCATAGCTGTTTTATGATTAATCTATGATTGTTTTTGGAGTTAATTGTCACGTATTTCAGTCTGTATGTAGAGATTTTTACCATCACAACAATACACTGAAATCTATTTTGTTTTCCTGAAATATTTCATTTTGTTTCTTGATGAATATCGATAAAGATGGTTTGTTTTTCACGATCCAGTAGTTACAGCTCATAAGATATTCCACTGATTGTTGTTCCTGTCAGGATTTCCTTGATAGAGTGTCGATACTAACAAGGAAGATACTGAACTAACGGTTCTCAGTGGTTAAGCTACAGTCATCACACCCTAACTTAGATAAGAAAAAGATACCTTAAGGACATTCAGAAGCCGTGACGGAATATCTATAACCCAAGCGACCATATATATCTTGATCACCGGATTTGTAGGAATAGTAGCACGATACGTGTCACTAGCAGAGAGATAACAGTTAATCCTTCCGGAACATCTGCTTTAGCACGACACGTGTCATTAGCGGAGCGGTAACAGCTAACCCTTCCTGAACATCTGAGTTAGCACGACACGTGTCATTAGCGGAGCGGTAACAGCTAACCCTTCCTGAACATCTGATTTAGCACGACACGTGTCATTTGCAGAGCGGTAACAGCTAACCCTTCCGGAACATCTGAGTTAGCATGACACGTGTCATTAGCAGAGCGGTAACAGCTAACCCTTCCTGAACATCTGAGTTAGCACGACACGTGTCATTAGCAGAGCGGTAACAGCTAACCCTTCCGGTACATCTGAGTTAGCATGACACGTGTCATTAGCAGAGCGGTAACAGCTAACCTTTCCGGAACATCTGAGTTAGCACGACACGTGTCATTAGCAGAGCGGTAACAGCTAACCCTTCCTGAACATCTGAGTTAGCACGACACGTGTCATAAGCAGAGCGGTAACAGCTAACCCGTCCTGAACATCTGAGTTAGCACGACACGTGTCATAAGCAGAGCGGTAACAGCTAACCCGTCCGGAAAATCTGATTTAGCACGACACGTGTCATTAGCGGAACGGTAACAGCTAACCCTTCCGGAACATCTGAGTTAGCACGACACGTGTCATTAGCAGAGCGGTAATAGCTAACTCTTCCGGAACATCTGATTTAGCACGACACGTGTCATTAGCGCAGCGGTAACAGCTAACCCTTCTGGAACATCTGAGTTAGCACGACACGTATCATAAGCAGAGCGGTAACAGCTAATTCTTCCGGAACATCTGAGTTAGCACGGCACGTGTCATTAGCAGAGCGGTAACAGCTAACCCTTCCGGAACATCTAAATTAGCACGACACGTGTCATTAGCAGAGCGGTAACAGCTAACCCTTCTGGAACATCTGAGTTAGCACGACACGTGTCATTAGCAGAGCGGTAACAGCTAGCCCTTCCGAACATCTGAGTTAGCACGACACGTGTCATTAGCAGAGCGGTAACAGCTAACCCTTCCGGAACATCTGAGTTAGCACTACACGTGTCATTAGTAGAGCGGTAACAGCTAACCCTTCCGGAACATCTGAGTTAGCACGACACGTGTCATTAGCAGAGCGATAGCAGCTAACCCTTCCTGAACATCTGAGTTAGCACGACACGTATCGTAAGCAGAGCGGTAACAGCTAGCCCTTCTGGCACATCTGAGTTCAAGCTCGTTTTAATGGAATTCGTATTTTTCAATTGTTTTGGCTTTGTGTGTAATACCTTGTTTATCTTTTTTATCCTTTTGTCTGTTTTCGTTCGGGTATTGTATGGCATTATTTCTTAGAATTATGTCTACTGATTACCCCTTTAGCATCTTCAAGCTTTTCTTTTTATGCAATATATGTGCAAGACCATCCCTTCGATTTGTATGAATTATTTGTCGATCTTTTTGTTATGCCATGCATGCATGTTTCACACGCTTTCCTGTACATCGATATTGTGGCTAAGCTACATTTTCAATGTTTCAGACCCACCATCATGTTTATTTACATCGATCATGTTGCTATGCTGTGATTTATACCTATCCACCCAGTTGGTATGAATTAGTGTTGTCGTTTTCATCAACATTCTGGTTCAATGTTCAAACAGAAATATCGTAAATCTGCTCATTTATTATATTTTTCTTGTAATGAAATAGATATAAAAAGTAAAAATATATTTATTCATGATTTTAATTTGAGTATAAATAACAATTGTATGAATAAAAACAAAATATAAAGAATAAATTGATCACGTCTCGCTACATACAGAAGTATAGCAAGACACAGAACGGAGTCACTTGCTTTTATATTGTTCATACTAATATTAGTGGTAATATCTACTGTTTATTAGTAGCTTCCTCTTAAAGTCATTATAAGTAAAATTATAATGTCTATATCTGGTGTTTAAGCATATATAGACTTTAGTCTTAGTAGAAGGTTGAAAGTCACATTTTGTTTTACTTAAGAAAATACTAAGGGCACATTTTGACATGAGATGCAGACTGGTCATTCACAATGGGTCAATTACAATTTTAAAACTCCTTGTGATAGGAATAAAACATATATGCATATCTGAAGAAATAATGAGCCCACTGGATTGTAGCGACTTATCTCTGATCGAAGAGTGTTAATATCACTGAAAATAACCAGAAAACACTCAACTAAAATAGCAAACAGAACAAAATCCATCTTTACAAGATGAAGTGTAGCGGGAAAATGTTTTATGCATATATGCTTTTTTTCCGCAAAATAAGCTATATCTAGCAATAGGTAAGGCTTCATAGTCGGTCAGCTTGATGATTCTGAATTGATAAGGCTTGGACCCATAACAGTAGCTTATCCACGCGACTTTTAATTGAAGTGCCTGTACCAAGTAAATGCCGTTTGTGGTCCTGTATTGGTGTGTTCAGAGGTACCGGTATTGACTCTTTTTACGATTTTCTATTGGACTTAGGAATTGTTGCCCCAGTGTGGTTTTTTTCTGGTTTTCCTTGTATTACTAATTGTGATGATTAAACTACTGAAGTCTTTTCTTTCTCCATTTTCTACAATCTGTTTATAACGAATTGTTAATGTGATTTTTGGCGTAATGACTGCTTGGGTGATCACTCAAACAAAACAGTTTTGTCGGGGTCTAGCAACTGATTAATCTGAGAGCCCAAATACATTTGTCGTTATGCGATGGCCCCACCAACAATTGTAAATAATAATCCTTTAATCACTTGTACTCGATCTTTAGATTTATACATTTTCTGTAAATTTTACAATTAACTTAACAAATAAGGGTAATAACAAAATTACTGAACACCGAGCAATCTTCCAAAGGGAAAGGCAAAACTCACAAATCAACAAACAGACAAAATCAGTCAAAATGATAGTTTGCCTTTGAAAACTAAATAAATATGCAATAACACCAACCGTATTGAAAGGCCGTGATCGTATGGTAGTTGGATTTACAACTACATGTGCAATAAGTGTATATCACCACTCAAGCTGTGAGTTCGAACCCCGCTCAGGCGAGGTGTACTCGATACAACATCATGTGATAAAGCTTGTCAGTTACTTGCGACAGGTCGGTGGTTTTCTCCGGTTTCCTCCACCAATAAAACTGATTGCCACGATATATATGATATATTGTTGGAAGTGGCGTTAAGCACCATAAAACTAAGCCAAAGCATACGTATTGATGAAACAACATACCAGGAACGTCCAGGTTTTCTTATGGAATATAGATAAATAGTAAAAACAGTGATGGCGTTTTGTGGGTATATTTTATGTAACAATTGTATAGATAACAAAAAGATAAAAACAGCTGACAAAATCTTTGGAAAAGAGGGACTTTTAAAAGAAATGTTAACCAATGAAATATACGGTGTCTTTGTCTGCAGCATGGAGTAATATTAGTCTCTATCATCGTGAAAATAATCACAACCTTTAGTCATCAAGATAAGTTTCCTTCGTCGTATATTATTAATACCGTAGAATAATACACGTAATTATGTCTCGTTTTGATAATGTTTTGCAGAACACCGTGTCCATTGAAAACAGTTCCTCTCTGACAAGTCGTAACATCGATGAAGTTCATGAACCGACTCAAAAATTCAATTTCTATCCTGGAATTACTCAGTCAATCTCAATGATCTTTGATGGACCGACTCAAACATTCAATTTCAATCCGGACATAGCGCCATCTCAATGATCATGTGGATTACAAATAGACAAATTGTTAAATTCGCAACATTTCTAACCAATCTTGCAAATGAATAATTGAGTTGGTCCATCCATGACAATTGTCTGAAGAAGCAGACTTTGAAATGCAGCAAAGGTGTCAACAGTTATATACTTTTGTAGCTATACCATTTTCTGGTATTTTGTAGGTTTATGCTAAGCTATCAGTGCTTGTTGTCGTTATATTCTTGACTTAATAACTGTCACATCCCACTATATCTTCTACATTTCCACAATTTAACAATTGTTCTGAAAATGTCTTCGTTTGTGGATTCATCGCTGTCACAGTCACTGTCAGATGAACTATTTGATATAGTATCTGCAAAATAAAGAAATGAACATAATATACTTAAAAAGAGTTCGAAGATACCAAAGGGGTAATCAGAATCCGTAAATCTAAGATACCAAAGGGGTAATCAGAATCCGTAAATCGAAGAAGAACAGACAAAGCAATGGCCAAAAGAACAACAATCTACAAAACATACACATAAAACTAAAGATCGAGAAACACGAACCTCACTAAAAAACCGTTTGTTTGTTAATCTAATTGAATACTAAGCTAAATGTAGCAGATTTTAAGAAATAGATAGATAATGGTTATCTAATGTATTCACGGCTTGTAATAATAAAAAAAAACCTCACAGCTCGTCAATAAGAAATATTTATCAATAATGGTATACATATAAACTTTATTCACATACTAAATGTATGGTAATTGCCATATACGTTCCGAATATCATTGAACAAACAGATGTTTACTTCTTTTTAAAGTTATTATTTTGTATCCATGTAGAAACCAGTTCATCTATTAAAGCACTGCTCCTTTCTATGTGTAACGTTGGATAGTCGTCTCTCGGGTTAATTCACATCCACCTCCTTTCTTAATAATTTTTGAACATTGATAATATAATGTTGTTAGGCATTCGTTGTTTCTATTGCTCATATTAGTTATTTGTAATTCGTATAGCATATTGCTTATGTTTTCCGCTTACATTAAATATTTGTCATTTAGTATCTCAATTTTGAGTTTGTCGTTTAGATTAATTATTTAGTGTCAATCGCTTCAAACATTTACCTTCATCAATTTTTGTCAGCTCTGGCGAAATGAACATGTAGGTACCAAGAGGTCGTCGTCCCTGTTTGCTAATTCGCACTCTTTTTGGATTAGTTTGTATCTGGCTAAGTTCCTTGATACTATCGTTAATATTTAAAAACTGTTTCATCAGTTGCACGTCTTGATCTCTTATCTTACTAAGTTCACTTCTCAGCGCAGCAAGAGCACTATTTACTCTCTCTGTAGCGTTGTTGTTGGCCATTATGTCGTTAGGAAACTAACTTCGTCTTAGTATATATTCGTTGCGTGATATGTAGCGGTTACTGCTGAACTAGGCAGCCTGGACTTTATATACACTGTTAGAACAATGGATCAGGTACGACCGTTTCAGGTTACAATCCATTAGTAAATCACATGTCAAACCTATAGTCACATGACCATATTATGGATTTTTTTGGGGTAGAACACATAAAAAGCATAAAAATAATACAATTATCAAATGGTATAAAAAGAAGTATTTGATCGGTAGAAACTGATTGATATCTTTTTTTTTATGTCATCCATTTTTACTATGCATAAAATGTAGTTATAAAACAAACAGTTTTAACATTCATTTATTATACGGGGAAACATTATAGCTAAGATGATATTATCTTCATTGTAATAGTAAGACAAGATGGAAACGTGATAAACTGTAATCATGTGACCTTTTAAATTTTTGGGGGTCATAGCTGAAAAGTAATGCACAAGTCATCTATATATATAAGCTCCCATTAACTTCAAATACGATCCAGTTTCACGAAGTTTGCCATAAAGTATTGTACACGTATAACTCATTGACAACAATACTTATCTTATGCAATACAGACAGATGTATTACATTATCTAAAAATCAACAGAAAAGATCAACTGTAAGACGATATAAGTCATGTTTGCATTTAATTTATATTTACCTACGACAAAGGATGGGCAACATATTGATGACATTGTTGACCATCACTGTTTAAACTTTGGTGATATTGATGAAATTGTTGACCATCACTGTTTAAGCTTTGGTGATATTGATGAAATTATTGAGTATCACTGTGTAAACTTTGGTGATATTGATGAAATTGTTGACCATCACTGTTTAAACTTTGGTGATATTGATGAAATTATTGACGATCCCTGTTTAAACTTTGGTGATATTGATGAAATTGTTGACCATCACTGTTTAAACTTTATTTTCATAACTCTTTTATGGTTATCATGTGATTGTTTTTGCATTGAATTGTCACGTATTTCAGTCTGTATGTAGAGATTGTTACCATCACAACAATACTTTTTTGTTTGCCTGAATTAGTTTATTTTGTTTCTTGATGAATATTTATAAAAATGGTTTGTTTTTCACGATCCTGTAGTTACAGCTCATCAGATATTCCAGTGATTGTGGTTCCTGTCAGAATGTCCTTGATAGAATGTCGCTAGTAACAAGGAAGATACTGAACAAGGGTTCTCAGTGGTTAAGCTAAAGTCTTCACACCCTAACTTAGATGAGAAAATGATACCAAAGGGATATTCAGAAGCCGTGACGGAATATCTATGACCCAAACGACCATATACATGTATATGCCCTGTTTGTCGTAATCACCGGATTTGTAGTAATAGTAGTACGACACGCGTCATTAGCAGAGCGGCAACAGCTAACCCTTCGGAACATCTGAGTTCAACCTCGTTTTAAGGGAATTCGTATTTTTGAATTGGTTTGGCTTTGTGTATAATACTTTGTTTATCTTTTTTATCGTTTTGTCTATTTTCTTTCGGATATTGTATGGTATTACTTCTTCGAATTATGTCTACTGATTACCCCTTTAGCATCTTCAAGTGTTTCTTTATATGCAAAATATGTTAAGGACCATCCCTCCGATTTGTATGAATTAGTTGTCGATCCTTTGCTATGCCATATATGTTTCAGATCCATGTGTGTGCATTGATATTGTAGCTATGCTAAATGTTTATATGTCATAGACCCCTCCGGTTTAATTATATCGCTCATGTAGTTATGCTGTGATTTAGACTCACCCACCCGGTTCGTATGAATTAGTGTTGTCGTTTTCATCAACATTCTGGTTCAATGTTCAAACAGAAATATCGTAAATTTATTTTATTTACTATTTCTTGTAATGAAATAGATATAAAAAGTAAAAATATAGGATTTCATTATTTTAATTTTAGTATAAATAACAATTGTATAAGTAAAACAAAATATGAAAATAAATTAATCACATGTCGTTACATACAGTAGCATAGTACGATACAATAAATCGTCACTTGTTTATAGTGTTCATGCAAATAATAGCGTAGTATCTACTCTTTAGTAGTAGCCTCCTCTTAAAGTCATCATATGTAAAATTATAATGTCTATATCTAGTGTCTAAGCGTTTCATAGCTAAAGTTCTCCTCTGCTTAGTTGTAGCATCAATAAATGTTTGTAGCACCATGCTTTATTCTTTGATCAAATGGCAGTATGTGGTTTTGGAACACTCCAGAATATTTCAAATTCGAAATGCTATAGCTCGTTTCCAAATGCAATTATCCATATTGTCAGTAAGCGATACAGTTTGCCGTATCTTGTTGCTTAGTTGAATGCAGTTTTTTTTCTCTAACTTGTTGCAAATTCTTCTATGGCTTTGAATTCTTCCAGAGTTCTACGTTTGTTTTAAGTGTGTTTTCGTCTGAACTTGGATCACTGTCATAATCACTGTCTGATGAACTGCTTACTGCATCTGCAAAGATAAATATAAAAGAAATATTAAGACACAATTCACAATAATATGATGTTCATTATAAAACAAATAAAATGTGAAATGCAAAACTGTGAGTACTACAAGGGTTGTACCTTAACTTGCGTCTAAGTCTCTCATGTTCAATTACGCCCACATCCTTCCTTACTACTATACATGATATATGAAACCTAATATATTTATTGAAATTATATGTTTTTATTTAAATAGTAAATAAATTGTTAAAAATATTTAACATAAATGTGTGTAATTACCTTCATTTATTTTGCTGAGTGTTGAAGCTCTGATAATTTCTTTAAAGCTTGGTATTTGACTCCTGTTTCTTCGTTTTGAACTTTTCTGTTTCTTCGTCAGTTGCTGGATACTATTGTTGATATTGAGTAATTGCTTCATCAGCTGAACATCTTGGCTCTTCATTTCGTTTAACTCTGTTCTCAAAACAGCAAATGCGCTGTTCATTCGTTCTGTAGCGTAATCATTGGCCATATTTAGCGGTAATCTACTTGTCGTTAATATGTGTATGAACATACAACGGACGACTTTCCTTTTTATACCCTGAGACACAATAGAACACTTAGGGGTATGTTGACATAAACCGGATGATTGGGTTTCCGTTATTCATAAGACCACCACTAACATGATCAATTTCTAAGGCCAACAGAAAGACTATTGTTTAATCTACCCCATTAGTGAAAAATATGTAACACACAGTGAGGAAATGAAGTTAATTTATTGCATGAGTAACCAATGTATCACGCTAGTAAATATTAGTATGCATAATGTACTATTGAAATAACTAATAATTTTTTGACGCATAAGTACCCGATGTCACCATTAAAACAAATTTAATGATGCTCTTTTGTATTTTGTACGACCCAAATAACTAAAATATCTATTTTGACACATAAGTACCCGGTGTCACGGTTAATTCAAATTTGATGATATTTGTTTTGTATTTTGTGCGACATGTGAAGTACAGTTTCACAAATAAAACATAAATAGATTGGGAGAAAGAAACATTTGTTCTTTTTGACTTACTCTTGTACCTCCACGTTCACAGATACTTGTTGCAAACAGGTATTGTTAACATTTCATATTTATCAAAATGCTACAATGCTACAATAGATATCACATATGTCGATATGGAGGATCAGAATATAAGCATGATTTGATACGCGCATGGTACATGTAGTATTACTTATATCTGTCAGCAATGGGGTTTGAGGTATGAACACCTCCTCACAAGCAAGAAGCATTAATAAAGCAGATGTTTTGGTTTGGCATATGACAAAGAAATTCTGGATTCCGTGTTAACTATGACTATTAAAATCGGGATTCTGACCATGGTTTCCAGGTCATCTCGCATCGGATACGGACCTGATATTGAGGAAATGCATAACTCTCCAAAATAATCCTGACAGTGCATACTATCTCTGCCACTCTATGTTCTATGTTGCTTTATTACAACTACTCGATGATCAGTACTTGTTCTATCCCTTTGGTTATTTTGACTTTACAATTATTCTGATTTGACCGTACCGGATTGGAGCTCGATTACCCGTACATGCGATTATTTCAATAACTCACCTCAATATATTTATACACACAGAATTGGAATCCTGAGAAAAACGGGATACAATACACATTCTTGTGTAAATACACGCATAGATAGATTGGGTAAATGCCTGCCTCCAAACTCATTTTACAGAAATGGGCCTTGATGTTGTATTGTTAATGTCTGTGTCCAATCCTATTTCAGTGTACTGCCTTTTAATGTCACAGTTTATTGATGAACACATACATTTACAAGGTTCAAAAACGTGTTACATTGTATCTAAGCATAAATGCATATGCTAAGAAAAGATTGAAGACGCCAAAGGCCCATAGATCGAAGAAGGATAGACAATACAATGACCAAAAGAAAACGGACAAAATGTACCCTACTAATATAAGTACAGGAAGATTCTAATTAATATTATTTTCAATCGGAAAATGACATGCACGTATGACTACGTGAGTATAAAGGAGAATGATGATATACACGATTACTCAGTAGAAATTATGTACAATTTATATTTAAACAAACCACTTCACTTTATTGTCTGCCTAACATGCACAATTTTACTGATGTGCATTTAAAGTATATGTATCTTCATAATCTTCATATATACGTTACAGTAATACTGTATATTCATAAATATTTGTTTTTGGACTTTAACCATATTATGTATTGGGCTCACCTTATTAACGTTGTCATTGTGCCATGGATATTCGGTGTAGAATTTCAACTTTCTCTCCCGCTTTGCATTATGTTAACAGGCGCTATTTATAACGTGATAGTGCTTCGTTGTGCCGCATCATCAATTTATTAAGACAAGTGTAATCATATGGACTCCAGGAGAGGGTATAGTTTCATTGTTGTTGGTTTTTTGTTCTGTTTTAATATGGCCATTGTATGTATTGTTTTGTTGTGTATATTTTGTAGTAAACAAAAGTAAGGCAACAATTGGAATGGACATAAAACATTGATGTGTATGTTTTGTAGATCATTGTTTGTCCTTTTGTTATTTTTATTTTGGACATTGTGTTGTCTGCATGGCCATCTTCAGTTTACGGATTCTGAAACCCCTTTGGTGTCTTCAAATTTTTCTTCCAGAAGGTTTTTTTTTTTACATATTCATATCCATTACTGTTTTATTCTGATGTGTTTGCTTTCACAGTATATCGATCCGGAAACCAAAAAATAAAACAAAAAGCCAAAAAAAAATAAAAAAACGAAAACACCCGATATTTCACCCCAAGATAAAACAAGACTTTTCAACTGACCAACACAAGAGAAACTTGGCATTGGTACCTGGCACAGCTTATGTCAATATATGGACATAACCGAAATCATCAAAAATAAAACTATTGTTAGCAAAATGCAATTGGCTATAGCTCAAAATTGTTTAATATAAGAGTTGAAAGATACTTTCGGAAATGCATTTCAGGGAATTATGTAAAGCGAGATACATTTAGGATAAATAGTTTTGTATTGAACTAAATGGCATAAAGTAAATGAAAATTGTGTCGTTTCTTTTTCTTTTTTTTATTTACTAATAATAACGATTGTATAAAATAAAAAATAAATAAACAATCAATTGATCTAGATCACTAGGTCATGTGTCGTAAATTGTTACACTTTTAGAGGTATCGTAGTCCATAGAAAATAAACACAAGGTTGGAAGTTATTAATGTTCGTTTGTTCACTGTACTTAAATTGTTCATGTACATATTCTCAATCGTTCAGGTTCTATAAATACATTATCAATCCTTCAGGTTTCATAAACACATTATCAAGCGTTCAGATTCCATTAATACATTATGAAGCGTTCAGATTCCATAAATACATTCACAAGCGTTAAGGTTCCATAACTATGATTCCTCTCTGTGAAGTAACAGCACCAGAAAATGTTTATTGCACTAAAGGTTTTGAGCAAATGGCAGTAGCATATATCAGATAGTTGACGTCTTTCAGCGATACATTAAAGTTGTATCTTGTTGTCTTTGGCAGTGTATTAAATAATATAATTGTTCGTATATCTACTCGCTATCACCTGCCTTTTGAGTATTTCCAAAGTTTTACATTTGCTCTGAATATTTCTTCATCTGAACTTGAGTCGCTTTCATAATCACTTTCTGATGAGCTGCTTGCTACATCTGGAAAGACAACATAAAATAAATGTTTAGTTACATCACATATATATATTGTTGATTTATTAACTTCAATATATTTGTATTAGAACAAAAAAAGTAAATATGGTGTGTGTCTTTTATATATAATGAAATGAAACATTTACCTGTTTACATTAAAAATACTATTTATTTGTTTAATTGATTCAATGAAACAATTTTTTAAGCATAATACGAACTATTTGGAATAAACAATTTAAAAAGTAGATACAAATATTGAAAATTAAATTCAAATTACCTTCAGATATTTTGTTGAGTGTCGTAGCTCTAATCATTTCTTTAAGGTTCGTTCTCTGACTTCGGGTGCTTTTGCTTCGTTTTGAATGTTTCTGTTTTTTCGTCAATTGCTGGATGCTGCTGTTAATGTTCATTAACTGTTTCATCAACTGGACATCTTGGCTTCTTATTTCGCTCAGCTCAGTTCTCAAGGCAGCTAAAGCAGTGTTGACTCTTTCTGTAGCGTTGTCCATTGCCATTTTAACCTTCAGTACACAGTTTTATCGAAGTAAGCGTATGTAGTATGTAAAAACGTATGTTGACAACTAATAACAATGTTTTCCTTTTATACTCTCAGACACAATAGACCACTATGGGGTATATTCTTAGTGGGTGATTAAATTTCTAATATCTCTTAAACCACCACGGTGACTATCGATTTCATAGGCCAACATGAACAGTATTGTATTCACCCCCTTGAGGCATTAAGCACTTAAGCAATTAAGTGGAAGAGCGTGTTTCTAAAATAATATAAATAAACACAAAATACGTCACACCTAATTAATATAGTAAATACACATCCGTTTCTCCTTTTTGTAATATAGATATATATTAAGTCACACCCATAGAGAAAGGATATAATTGTTATCTATTCGAGTGTATTGTCTTCGGGGTAATTCATTTGCATAAGGTTTGTTGTAGTACTTCATTTTTTGATAATTTGATAATTTATTTTTAAATTAAAACTGAATGAAACTATCACGTACAGTCTAGATAACGTCAATTATGTAGATCTACAGATAAAACCAAGCTTTGGGCCTTCGTGACATGATGTTGTAGAAATAATGTACCGCACTTATACCAGCAGTGTCACACGTAGATATAAACATAACTCCATTTATGAGTTTTATAGATGTAAGCGTTTTTCTTTCAATATATTCCATTATTCTTGTTTCATTTGTGTATTAGTCTTCTACATATAACTGTTCCTCCTTATGTATAATAGCGAATGAGTGTTGTTTAATACCAAACGAGCCTATCTTACCGAAATCTATGATCTGGATTTTTTTGTAGCTTACAATGTGAAATTGTTACTTATTCCTTATAAAGGTGTGCGTGATATTCATACAGATTTGAGGCTTGTGCGTTATTAGAAAAATGCATGTGTTTTAACTCCTAACTTTTAATGTGGTTAGAGTTGTTCAGTCTTAATTTGTTCTGAGTAATGTTCTGTTATTGTCTTTTCTTCTTCGATTTACATTTTCCGTGTACCCATTTTGGTATTTTCAAACTTTTCTTGTATTGCTGAAATATTGTTAATAACCTTTAATGCAAAACGCTATCAAAACATTATACAGCAACAAATTGGTAACACTCATTTGACTATAAGCGTATCTTTAAAGAAGATTTGTCCAGAAACTCATCATGCGCACTATATAGGATATCTAGGTTTTCATTAATAGCTTACAGTAGTATGATATTCATCAATAAAACCCACTAAGGAATCACGTTGATAAATTATAGGATATAGCTGTGTAATATAACTCCTCCGCTATATGCAGAAAAACCAATGGTCACTGTGGTGGGATGTACATGTGTGTGTGTGGTTATATAAAATGACTTGCTAATTTGACAAAAAGAGCTGTTTATTCTGAATGGTTCTTTGTTTATTGAGAGGGGGCTTTTGTTTCCAGATACATGGAAAATAGGGAATGATTCGATATAAGACAAGACAGGCAGTAGTTCCGTGTGGCCGGCCCTTTACAGGTGGAAATTATGATTGGTTGTTTGTTACCCATAGCAGAGCAATATTGAGAGTGGCTCTGTGTAACCCGTTCAAGGGCATGTCTGGAAGTCGTTCTTTATGGTCCATTACAGAGGAAGGTTGGGAGTGGTTCTATGTAGCCCGGTAGAGGGCAAACGTTTTTTCATATCCTCTCCATGATATCAATTTTTCCATATGACAGTAGTTAACTGTTTCTTTATATCTTCATATTTATATATGGTTGTTCGTTTGCGATCGTTATACATGTATGGATATCTAATTCTAAACCAGCTTACCTAATGTTAAAAATCCTAAACAATAATAATTCAACCTGTAATGTAATTGACGCTCTCGAGTTTTTTTTATCGTTATTTTGTTCATTTATTGTGGTTTACCTTTTACCACAAATCATCTTGCATTCTTGGACATTCGCTATATAAATCAATAAAATAAACATTTATCTAAACAATACTCCCATAGAAAAAGAAAGTTGAGAGTGCGACAAGGTACATGTAAACTTCGACTGGCGCTTACATGACACCCACAGAGAGATGACATCTGAAACGTAGTATATTGTTACAGATCAGAAACATTGGGCGGCCGGACACCGGTAACATCTCTACATTAAGCTGAATCATGAAGACCCGTAGTAGTCGACTAATTCTAGGTAACGACAATGCAGCTGTGATAATACCAGTTGAGTGTTTTTGTTAGCTTGCTTGAGTACCTTGCATGAAAAAATTAATCAACCCCGTCACCTTTTTACAAAAACAAACGGGTATCAGTAGATATATTTGTTAAATATATGACAAAATTTGTTTTTCACTTAGCGCCAAGCAGTTAGATTCTGGAATGGACATTGATTCTCTGTCTCTCGTATTTTTTCTATATTTAAACATTCCATTGACATTATAATAAAGATGTATGTAATTTGAAATTCCATCCAACAAGTAATTGTTTTCCTTGGCCATACATGCACCTTATGCAATTTAAAGTATTACTTTTCAGTTGTTCTCGCGTAGTACATTACTACCACGATCTCAAGACAGTAGCTACAATGTGTTCAGGAACCGATTGATTGCACGCTATTTTTAATTAGTAGGTTCTTCTCCCCTGTGGTGTATTATATGTCAAACCAAGTCATTTGGTCAAACTATTTATAAATCTTCCGTTCTATTTATATATCTTCCGTTCTATTTATATATATATTTCAATTTCTGTATAATGAATACGTGCTTGTTAGTCGATGCATCAAAGACAAATGTCTTTTTCTGAAACATGCTAAAACTGACGCAGATGTCGTCATTCAACACAAATATGTAACTAGAAATATGCAACAACTTTGATATCTAATTTAGTGCGAGCGACTCGCTTCTAGAATAACCATTACCAGGTAGGCTGAAAATAAAGAGATGGGACTATTTGGGGGCAAGAAAAAAAACAACAAATCTACGTTATTGATAGTGAATAAAAGGCTTCTGGAAACGTCATCCGTACTCGAGTGGCTGACATTGGAATAAATGCAATACATACATATATAATAGTGTGGGTGATTGGTTGTTGCTTTCCGCCAAATGAACAATCTTTCAGCTCTTTTTTCTTTCAATTTTTAATCTAACAACTCATACAAGCCTATCACCAATACGGCGTGGGTTCGCGCCTGGCTTTGTAAATTACAAAAAAGGATGCACTCTACTCGCAGCCGCATGTGATAAAGTTTACCAGTTGCTTGCCCATGGTCTGTGGTTCTCTCCGGGTACTCCAGCTTCCTCCACCACTAAAACTGGTCGCCATGATATAGCTGAAATATTGTTGAATGTGGCGTTAAAACACCAAAAATCAAATCAAATCAAATCTAAATGAATTTTTATATTGCTAGCCCACTGAAACAATGGTCAGCTGGTAGATATGTAGCTTCACTCGGACACATTATCCTGATTCCGATCCAGCCAGTCTTTGCCCATTCCCCTTAATGTTGCGTGCTTATCGGAGAAGCAGCAAATACCAATTTCATAGTCTTTGGTTTTATTCGATCGAACTCGAAACTACGACCTACCATATTCATTCGATGTTTGCCGCAAACAGCATTGTTTTTCTCTCCAGACAAAAACATAAATTGAACTTGCTTTCAAATACCCTAACAGAACCCGAGTTAGGTTTATTAAATTACCATCACGCTATGCTAATGTTCACAGTTTTCTGTAGTGGAAAATGATAAAGATAAATGATTTTGAGAAATTATGTTTATTTCGACGCTATATACGTAACAAATAAGCTATAAAGAACAACAAAATATGGAACAATAATACCAATATTAAAATATGTAAACCATCGTTGTTTGAATAACAAAGCATAACGTATATGTTTTTTTCTAGAATGTCCCCTGAGTAGAAAACAATCATAACACACAGAACAATACATATATCAAGCTACTTAAACCATCGTTGTTGAACAACAAGGTATTTTAATTTCTGTTAAGCCTCATGCTTAAATCTTTACATTATCACCGATTTCTAGCTTAAAATATGAAATCAGTAGAGAAGCACCTTAATTCCAATACTGCATAACACTAACCGGAGATTTGAGGCCACAAACGGCGGCCGTAGGGTACCGCTTGCTGTTCACATACATTGTCTTTTTTCTGTGTGACGTAGAATAGACTTCATATCGCGAATCCTCACTCGATATTGCATGCACTTGTTCACTTAATCACTGTCATAACTTTTTGCATATTTCCATAGTTTAATATTTGTTCTTAGAATTTCCTCATCAGAACTTTCATCGCTGTCTTCTTCACTTAGAGGCTGTATCGATAGAGTATTAGTGCGAAAATTACATGCATCAGATTTTGAAAAAATGTCATCTTCTATATCAGAGAAATCACTGACGTAATCTGATAAGTCGTTATCTAAAATCAAATAAGGAGAACACATTAAACAAATCGTGGAAATATATTTGATTAAATGTGAGGGGTATAGGGTTATAGTGTTTAACACCACTTCCAACAATATTTCAGTTATATGGTGGCGGTATATAATGGAAATTTAATATAAATGAAACCTACTGATACAGTACTATAATTAATCATGATATACACACAATGAGCAGTTAATGAAAGCGGCAAATGAATGCAATTTTCTATTAACACCCCCTCCCTCAGGAAACGATCCAATTCTAATTGACGATAAGTACATAAAACAAGTGTGCATGTACATATATTCTTAATATTAACATTAATCTTATTACAGGCGAAAATTCATAAAATTGCAATGAATAAAATTTTATTTTCCATTTTTATTGATATTTCAATTTCAATGATGCAAATGGTATTAGTTTCGATTCTGTGAATACCAACTACTTTATTGTCCATTACCATCATATTATTGTTATCGATGGTCGACTTTGCATAGGCCCTATCCCTTATATATATTTGCCCTACACCCTTATATAATTGTCTACATGTCTACAAGGAGTACGACACATACAATATTTGTGTGAACTTATTAAAACTTTATGCGGGCACTATCACACTTCATATGCATCTCGTCATATGATATTCATGTATATTTTGAAAGCTGAAAAGAGCATTTCTTTACATGACCTCAAACTATTTCTCTGTGATTGAATCAACACGTTTAAAGAGAAATATTACGTGTCTTTTATGTACTATTCTTTTACATTCTACGTGTGTTCAAAAATGTACAGACAAACCTGCCTTAAAGGACGCCTATATATTACAAATCATGCTCTATATAGGGCAATGCCGTTTTTCCAATGAATAGTGCATATAATTTTAACCTGCATATAAAATGCAACTGTTCATAAAGGCCACATTTTCAGCTTCCATTGAGTGGTCTTTATATACATGCTTGACTGTATTTGAATGGCAAATATTACCCGCAAACATTCATATGTTTTGAATACAAGTCGCATATCATTGTGCATAGGACTATTACCGTCAGTGCTGGATGATGATAAGATGTCCCGTTGAAGCCACATGGAGGGTGGTGCACTGCTTTGTCGCTTTGTGGAACCTCTCCTACTACTCTGTGAAGCCAATCTAAGAGATTGACCTAGACGTTCATTTGTCATCTTCTGAATAGTGACGTTAATATTGAGTAGCTGTTTCATTAGTTTTATATCATGAATTCGCATTTCAATCTGAAAAAGATAAAAAGAAACTTAGCTATTTTTGGTGAATAATTAGAGATTGTTTGCTGAATGATTAGCGTCGAGCGGCAAGCATGTCATTCATATTAAGTACGGTACCGAGTTCAACAATATTTAAGAAATTATTCCGAAAGGAGAAATAAATAGGACAACCTTGAGAATGGATTTTAGCTGCCACTATGAAAGTTTTGAAAGTTGAGGCGGAACGAATAACATATTCTTTTGTGGCAGCTACCACGAGTCTACTCATTTCCGAAATCTATGATAGCGGCCTTGAGCATGCAATGAGTTTGGCAATCTTTACTAAAACGTAGACATATAATTTAGTACACACAATGCACTTCTGATATAACACGGCACTATATATATATAAACCTTACTCAGGATTTCCCTTGTATAACATTACAATCTCGACCGAGAGGGTATCTACACTTTGAAACCTCTGAACGTACTGGGCAACTCTGTGTGTTTAGATAAAAATCGTCGCGGAAAACCGAAGGAACAGAATCAATAATAGACAATCCAGAGACACGTGCATCATTGGGCACAAAACACAGAACGAAGACGAGCAAAGCAAAAGTCACAAAACAGAAAATTAAAAATATGAGCAACACGAACCCTATCAAGGATCGAGGGGGATTGGAGACCAGGCTCTCGCGAAGGGTAGACAGTTCCTATTTCTTCTAAGATACCTGCTGTGTTACTCATAGTTAAGTCCGATAGAAGTCTTGTCGATGAAAGAGGGGAAAAATACTATGATATGGGAAAAGATCGATTGCCATTTGCCAAATGGATATTTCGTAACGGTCAAATAGTTATACCGTACAATTTGTGTATTCTTTGGAACCATAGCCAATAACAGGGAGGGAACACAATTGGAATAGTTATTTCATAGTGTACATTTTATAAATCCATGTAAAATATAGATAATATTGTGTATAAATCACTATAGCACTTTACGAATCTTATTAAATATACATTTCCTATTTCATATACACATATTCAACATTAATAGTATAATTATTATATTGTAAAAATACAAGAACAATTTCAAATATATCAAACAGACCTACCAAATCATTCCGCAATGTCGTTATTGAATTGTTCAGCCTTTCAGTTGCACAAGTATGTTCCATCGTCTTAAAACTACCAGAGGCAGTAATGAATAATGACACACTGATATAGTTCTCTTGTGTATATTCGAACACATGTTAGTTTAAAGAAGAATGACGAAGGCTTTGGTTTCTCTTTCTTGTTCTGACAACAATAGCATGAATTACAAATAGATCATATTATTCCCCCTGTAATGTCTAAATATGTGTCACACATGCGGTGTATGTGGTATATGTACTTGCAAAAGATAACCAATGCATTGTTCAGCTTTCCTAAAAATGAACCACAATGGTAAATATTTTGTGTGTTGGCTGTGAATATATCATTGTATCTATTAATTGACTTATTATGTAAATCTTAAATATGATGGATATTAAACATCACACACCCTACTTGTCAATTCACCAGAAGTGTCTCTATCAGCAATCCATGAACAAAAACTGGTTCCATACAATTATGTACATCCTTTAAGGTTTAGTTTAAAAAAAGGATATGGATGTAAATGAACATGAGAGACTATCCAACATTACACTTAGATAAAAAAAGAATCAAGAACAGAAACATCGATTTTATTGCTGTTCTATTCACAACAGGGCCTTTAACAATGACCACAACTCATACCCTAAATTGAGTGTGAAACATCTCCTAGCTTCCAGTTGAGTGGTACATGTTATTTTTACCAATAAACCATACGTCTCCATGTTATTGGGTGTATATGATTTAATATTCCACATGCGAGGTTATCAACATATATTTTCTACCTCTTACATTTATTGATCATCTCTAACATTTGTAGTTACATTTGATATAATCTGTAGTTTTATTATTTTATTTGTTTTTATTTAGCAATGACCACGTCTTGACTTGTGATGCATGCTAATATTATGTTATTACTGGTTATGGTGGGGGATGTCCTGTTACAACGAGAATATCAGGGATTAAACATAAGAGGTCATCATTAGCCCAAGACCACTAATATGTGGACAGCGGCCTCTGAAAATTAGCAAACAATAACCCAGGTGGCAACTGAAATATTGAATATTTCATGCACATTTATTTGCGGGATCCCAAGAAATTGTTGGCTATTGAGATTGTTAATGTATGGAGCTCAGCAGGCAACTGCTAACTTCTGTCTCTGAATATATAGAGGCTATATGTCTATTTTTACTTCTGTGCCAAGGGTTTGTTCTGAAACTATGCCCTCCCACTCGTTTTGTCATGTTAAAGTTCATTTTGATAAAAATCCAAATAACCATTGTCAATTGTATTTTCTTACTAAAGGACGTTTTGTCATATTCCCTGCAAAGAATTTCTCTGTGAAATTGATATCGCCACGGGAGATTTGTAAAGTTATGGTTGATCAAGGTCGATATGCACCATTCACTTTTATTTAATTAGTAAATATATGTTAGATCATGGAACGTTTTACAATGTTGTGAAATTCGTTCATTTAATGTGGTCTATTCAGACTCAAAATATTCCCTCTTTTAAAAATGGGATTGCGTATACATGGTATTTTGTCTCAGTCTTCACGTGAATGTCTGTTTTTGGTTAGAATGGTTGACGTTTGTTTATGTATTTGTCTGTGTTTTAAGTTTTTGTAGTTTACTGAACGATTGTATAGCAGTTCAATATACAAGAATAATATTTGCCCATTCACTTCATATTTAATGGTAAGCACTTGGTGTCTTATTTTGAAGTGTATCTCAAGTTGTTTTTTTTTACTTTCAATATTTGTTATGATTTTAGAGTATGATTATTTTTTGTGAATATAATCATATTTGCCACTATTGTGTATTTCGATTTCAAATTCTAGCCAAGCAATTTTCAAACTGAAAAGGCAACCACCTCACAATAAAAGCAACACAGGAATTACAAACGAAAACCAAAAGCCAATAATACAATTCAAAAATCCATAAGCATGCATATCGTAGAAGAATAATTGTTTATTTTTCTATGTTATAGAATATGATTATGAAATTAAGAAGGCAAGCACTGTAAATATTAAAACTGCCACAGATAACAACGGAACAAAACAAATTCCGAACGAACTACGTCTCCATACCAAAATCAAATATACCAAAATGCCCTTATTCGATTTACGGATTCCGATTACCCCTTTCGTACCTCTAACAAATTCCGAATTACCTCTCCATATGAAAAAAATATATAAAAACGTCTTCATTCGATTTATGGATTCTGGTTAACCCTTTAGTATCTTCAAACTCTTCATGCAAAAATGACCAGTAAAGGAATGCATTCTAGACTATGAGTTGAAATGAATTGATATGACATTTTAGCTTGTAACCACTACCTTAAATAGCATTTGCTGTTAGGAAATATGTATGTTAAATGCTGACGTATATCAAGGATAGATACATCTTGGTAAAACATAAAATGAAATAATCTTCATTAATTTTACATATTTTATTGAATACTGTAATATCAACACATTTTGATAAAGTTCAGTATATCCGATTTTTACATTGTTTATCTTCACCACTCCGTTGAGTGTCAACATAAACCTCCATCAATACATAACACTAGTTTACGTCTGTCCTCTGTGACATTTGTTTTCTCTTCAATTACGTTCATGTCCAACGTTAAGGTTGTCTAACTTTCATGTAGCTTAGCTCTCCATCATATTCAGTACTGATCATACTCCGTATTAGTCGTACTATTGTGACATATAGTCCTTCAATTCCGTGCAGAATATATGAAAACGCTTTGCTTGTGTTCATACGTAATCATCATCGGAGTGTTGCTCTACAACTGAATTTTTCTGTTCTTCAAATACTTCGCAATCGCTATCAGAAAAGTCATTTATTTCCTCAGCTGATGAACCGTATTCTGAGCAGGAACCCGTGCTGTCCAGAGACATTGAACTGAATGTTTCAATTGTCTTCCTCAAGGAAACTGGACTGTCGATCTTCCTCATATCTGACGCAGAGATAATCCGTTTACCTCCACAGTTCTGACTTCCACAGGTACAGAAGACTTGTCCACATCGCTTATTGGCTTTACTTCCTCTGTTTGTCAATTTCATAATAGTAGCGTTGATATTGAGAAGTTGTTTCATCAGCTGATCGTCCTGATTCCTGACCTTCATCTGAAAAGATTAAAGATTAAAACATAAGATGGCGTTCGAGATATAAGACAGTATTAATAAAATTATCTTTCATTCTCATTACATGAATTCAATCAGAATGTAATTATCCAATGTATTGGTACATGTTGAAATATTCATACTAAATGAATTGATTTGATATCTTCATTGTTATTATATGTGAAATGAATAAAGGAATTTACGATTTTATTTTTACAAATATCCAACAAGAAGCTGTTTGTCAGTGACTTGCGACAGGTTGGTGGTTTTCTCTTGGTACTCTGGTGAAACTCCATCAATAAAACTGACCGCCACGATATAACTGAAATATTTTTGAAAGTGGCGTTAAACACCATAAAAATAATCCTTCAATAAGAAACTTACCAGATCATGTTTAACTGTTTTTAAAGCTTCGCTGACTCTCTCTGTTGCTAATTCATACTGAAATTCCATCCTGAGTTAAAGTAAAAATGGTTGTCTAGCTTCGATGTGAATGTAGAGAAGTAAAAATTGTTTATGAAAATATCTGTTATTTCGCTTTTATTTATACTATTTCAAAATGTAAACACAGCCAGCATGGGGTAATTACTTGTCTATCGTATGATTAATCCTTTGTTTTGAACAAGAACAAAGAAAAAGATTCCCTTTGGACTATCATATTCCATACCTTTTGTTTGTGTTCAAGACCACTGTCTCTCTCGCACAGTATGGGACTCTCTGTGTGAGATAGTTAGCCTCGAGTCAAAGAAGTACACAAGGTAAACGACACATATAAACATTCAAAACAAAATTGTTTGTTGCTGAATTAAGATTGATTAAGACTGATATACTGTAAAAGGGTTATTTGTATAATATAGTATATTTCTTACATTAGTTTTAGGAAAGATGGATATTTTATCATGTAAGATTATGTTTCAAGCGGTAAACAAATTTGTATATTATAGTATATTTCATACATTAAGAAAGATGGATCTTCTATCATACAAGGTTATGTTTGAAACGGTAAACAAATGGAAGCAATCGTTCATTTTCAGTTAACATTATAAACACCTGCAAATAACTATGAATTGACAGTACATTTGAATGCAAACTCATATATCATTAAGAATTTTATAGTTTATTTTTGGAAATTTCATAAATAATTTGTTGTACTTATAAACCATGTGAAAAAGAAAGGCATAATTGTATAATTGGAATACTATTTTTTATACGGAAATTTAAAATATAACTGACAAATATAAAGATATACTTAGTGCTAGATATAAAAACCCATAACAATATCATATTTATAAATACCCATATAAATATCATATTGATAAATACCCATAAAAATATCATATTTATAAAACCCATATAAATATCATATTTATAATATTGATTCCAATATTAAATTGCTCTTACTTATTACTTTGTGAGTAATTACAATTTTGAATTCCGACCACTAATTTGTGTACTACAATTATGCGATTACCTGCCTGTTCACTATCGCAACAGGTTGATAACAAAGTAACAGCTTCAACAAAGACTTTGCCTGAAATATGTTGCCAGTTTCTCTGGATTGTCCATTTTTCATTGCCCCTTCGGTATTGTTTAACGTTTATTTATTATTTACAATGAATAACATTTCTGTCTTGAATAAATACCGGTCATTTAAACTTTAGAAAGGAGGTTATGTTTTAGTCACACGAAGCAAAAATCAGACATTATTAAATTTAAAAATCTGTATATTTTCTTCACATTTAACCATTTGTTTTTAATGAAAACATGCAGAGTCAAACAAAATATCTTTTGCATCTTGGCTTTCAAAATAAGATTTCAATAAAATATGGCAACATATTTTTTTTTAAGTCATACCCGAGTCTAAAGCGTAAATGTTCGTGCCCTCAAGACATGTAAAAGGACAACAATTCTAATAGTATTAGAAACGAAAATATTTCACAGCTTAGAAGATAAGATCACTAATAGTCGTAATCCTAACACAAATTAATAACACTTAACAGGTATATTTGATTAGTACCTTTATTACATAGTCAATATTAATACTCATGTTTCATTTGGCAAATATCTTATATCATATACATGTAGATCTCGTGACATTTATGGAAGTACGTGTGTACGTTCCTTTGGATCATATATCTCCATTGACCTTGCTATGTAAGAATGTGTGTACGTTCCCTGAGAGTATATATCTCCCCTGACCTTGGTTGTCTGTGTTCGTCTATAAAATCACCATTGTCCGTAATTGTGTAATGGTGGACAGTCATTAAACCTTAAGTAAATAGGGCAAAGACAGAGTAGTCTAGACCACACGTTATGATGTAACAAAAAACTCCTTTGCTCATATAACTCCTCTCACCTTGATTCTCTGGGTTCGTCTAAAATGTCACCATTGTCCTTGATTGTGGACATTAAGCCTTAAGTAAATAAGGATAGTCTAGACCACAAGCTATGATGTAACAAACAATGAAGCACCTTGTTAATTTTATGATGGTTAATTAAATGGCAATATGCATAAACAGTTTTTGAGAAAGTGCTTCTTTGTTAAGCTCCAAGTTGGCAGTTATTAATAGATATATCACTGCTATCCTAACTACTATTAATACATGATGCATTTCCCTTCGTTTTATCGATAATTTTTAGAAAGATTTAGATGGAAATTTAAAAAAAAAAAAAAAAAAACTAACAGCAAAGATAATTGTCATTGATAAGTTTGGTTTTGTAGAAAATCTTGAAATCATTTGTAGGCTCTTTAATAATTTTATACACAAAAAAAATCCTAAAAAATTATTTAGTTATCAAACAAATCGCCGTTATCCATAAATAGCTAATCTTCAGTACTATTTGCCTTCGACCACATGTGATTGTCCACGACATTCTATGTAAATAAACCCCATAAAATTCAAAATGACAAAGGCATGATTGGGAAAATTACAACAAAGTCCTAAGTATGACATTTGACCCCCTACCAAAGAGTGTTGCTAAATATAAATGTTTTCTAATCGAAGAAGTGTCACATTTCAAGGTTCTGTTTACCAGCAAGTCTCGAATATCAAACCCCCTTAAAGAATTCCCTCTGTGAAATGAATTCCTTTGTTTCTGTAAACATATCTAAGGTCATTTATTATATAAATAGTCAATAATGTACTACTATTAGGTTATGTGTATGTCAGTTCAAATATCAAGTTTCTTCGTCCGTTTTTAACCTTTAACGTTGTATAATATAATAGCGATATGGAATGTATTGCGAAACATCATGCAAACACTGAATTAAAAGCTACCAAAATGATAATCAGAGGTTGCAATCCGAAGAAGGACATGTCTATAATGCATTGGCAATAAAGGACTAAAACACACACAATAGTCCATAAAATACCACAAGAACACCAAGGACTGAGCAACCAGAACTAAAAACCGAGAGTGCTCTCATGTGCTTCATAATTGTAAGCAGTTCCTGCTTCATGAGTGGTACACATTGTGTCACTTAGTTTTCGCTTTAAAGCTGGTCATAAGTCATATTATGTGACAAGTCATGAAAGAGGAAAGACGGACGAAATTGTGACCGCGACAACTAAGCGGAATCTATCAGTTATCATATGTTATATAGACACTCCACAACGGCCACCACATCATGGTGGCAACATGAAATTTGTCAATGTAATGACTTCAACTTAAATCTTGTCTTCATTGTTATTGCATATAAGGGACCAAAATAATGCCAAACATTTTGAACTAGTCCGAGGTTATAATGATGAACAGCGATGTTTCTATAATCTATGTACATTTTAATTTGTATATTAGTTTGATGGTTTATGGTGTTTAACGCCACTTTCCACAACATTTCAGTCATATCGTGGCGATATTTTAGTGTGAAGAATTAATTATCAGTGCATTTTGAAAATCAACTATCCATGTTTTTCTGCAAAGCAAATTGTTTATCATTCAATACTAATTTTCAAGATGGAAAAAGTCCCAACGCGATGTCTTGAAGCGTTAAAACAACATAGTTATTAATTCTTCATGAAAATAATGATGCGTTAAATTGTTTATTGCAAAGTATTTCAATAGTGGAGCAGGAACTGCCTACTCTTTCGGAACACCTGACTTCACCCTCCAGTTTTAGTGGGGTTCGTGTTACTCGATCTGTAGTTCTATGTGTATGTTTTGTAGATCGCTGTTTGTCCTTTTGTACTTTTTCTTTTAGCCATCGTGTTGTCTGTTCTTTGATTTACGGATTCTGGTGATTTACATACATTGTGTTACTATACCAATTAAAAGTTTTGAATGAGAATCATATTCAATGTTAATCCAGTCTTCATGTTCAATCTGCATTTCTTTTTCATGGTCTGTTTGGAAAGTATATATGATATACCAATCTATGGAGAACACAATATTAAGATGAAAATGAAAAACGTAATCCTTTTGTCATTACTTAGAGTGAGTGAGTGAGTGAATGAGTTAGTGATTGTTGTTTAACGCCAATTCCGCATATTTTCAGCTATGTCATGACGGGAACAAGTTAATTATCAAACAGATGATGATCAAGTCCGCTTTGTTCTAGACCAACATGCTTAGTTGGATCTGTTTAGTGCTAGCTCACTGAAACAACAGTCCGCAGGTAGACATGTCGCTCCACTCGGACACATTATTCTGATTCCGAGCCAACCAGTCTTTGCATTTTCTCTTTGAGGCTGCGTGCTTAGCAGAGAAGTAACACATACCAACTTTATATTCTTTGATTTGATCCGACCGGGTGTCGAACCCACGATCTAACGCACTCGAGGTGGTGACATTATTTAGAAACTAAAATATGCTTATATAAATACTAATCTATCTTTACACGAAACCTTATGAAAAGCAAAAAACAAAATCATGAGTTGATAAATAGACAAATATAATACGCAAAAGGATTCACAATTTGTAAGCTACTTTATGGATTGAAAAAACAATCACAAATAATGAAAGAAGAACTGTTTGGCTAATGCACTGTTTTATAAACGTTAGAGAAAACCGAAGGGAAAATAAGAATGGACAATCCAGATATACAATATTGGAAACACAAGACACAGGACGAAGACAAACAAAACACAACACAGAAAACCAATCAGATGAGCAACACGGACCCCACATATTCATAATTTTCATTTTTGATATGTTCGAAACGGTAAGATAAGATGTATCTATGCTTCAGACTTTGAAGATCAGGAATGACAAGATATACCAAGTTTAACTAAGGGAGTACTTGTACTTTACTATTAACAAAGCCACCCAGGATGGTATGTGTTAGTTATAATGTCGTGTTGTTACTTTAATTATTAATTGTACTATAACTCCCCGGGAATCAAGTCATCAAGGTAATATTGAGGGTAAAGCGGAAATTTAAAAACCCTAGGTTGTCTATAACAGTAATACCAAACACTATCATGTACTTTTAATACAATCTTTTTGTGGTTTACACATACCAATTTGTATTCCGTTTGATGTTAAAATGCTGACGGTAACAGGTAAAATGTCTTCTTTGATACAAATTATAATGTTATAAAGTAGAAAAAACTAGTTTAGTATTATATAATAGACATGTAAAATGATAAATCGTACATAAAAATATCTCGTCAGAAACAATGAATATTAATTCGACAAAGTGTGTGAAGTCAACCATAAATGATATTACATGGAGAAGTAAATCAAAGGGAAATAACTCTAGGTATTTCATGCATGTGTATATTAGTCTAACGTTTAGAAATAGCAAACTGACATTTCATGATTAAACACATTTTTTTGCACGCAACATTTATTTCAAAATAAGACAATATTTAAAATACTCATTAGAAGAAAAGGTATACAAATTCAATTTGACATCATTATAGATGTTTAATGTCGCTTTCATTCATATTCAGTCCAATCCAAGACACTGGTCATAAACATCAGTATTAAATAAGATGAGCTTCCTATTAAGCATATATCATGGGTGGACATAATATACGTAATTATGAAAATAAATTAAACCCGCCACTTTTTATTGAAGTGTTTGGACCAAGCCAGGAAAGTGAGCGGTGTGTTACAGATATCGATTTTGCCTCTTTCTATTATTTTGATTTTGAAATTGTTCCGACGGTATGATATTTTTAATTTTTCATTTTATTTATATCAACTCGCTATGCAAAAAGTACTCGTATAGCACAACCTCAAGAGACGACATTAAGAAATTTTGAATATAACAAATGGGTAATCAGGATAAATCGAATGACATACAATACAAGGACAAACAATAGTCGACAAACAAGAAACCAATTCTAAAAAGTAGGAATGAACTCAGAATATACATTTAAAATGACTACGAATGAAAGTCTTTCTCATTGCAAGACGGGGTGTGGTAGCTGGATTTACAACTACCTATGCAATCAGTGTCTTTCACTACTAACTTTGTGAGCTCGAATCCAGTTCAGACGAGGTGTACTCGATACAACATTATGTGATAAAGTTTGTCAGTTACTTGCGGCAGGTCGGTAATTTTCTCATTGTACCCCGGTTTAATCCGTCGATAAAACTGACGGCCACGATATAGCTGAAATACTGTAGAAAGTGGCGTTAAATACCACATCCCCTCTTTGCAAGGTTAATGTTGGCCATCTGTATGCGTATTATATTTATTGACCTTGATCGGCGTCTTACTCACTAGACAAAGTACATATTTTCTTTACACATTTTTAGAAGACAGATCGTTTTTATCAGTGCATCTGTACCTTGTACATATCAATACCACATCATGTATCATTTTCATATTTCTTATTTAATTGCAAAAATTAGAAAACGAAAATAGTGCCTATCACACTTACTCCTACATAAACATGCACATGCATATAACTTGTCTTTATTAATGTATTAATCATAAAAAAAGGGATTTTTGATTAAAAATGTAATTGAAGAGGGATTAAAACAGTGGTTGAAATAGAACATTAAAAAAGAAGAATTAATATTTGAATGAATAAGTTCATGAGTATGACCGTCGCGGAGACGATGGTAATGTAGCTGTTTGCAGCTGTCAGTTATATTCTTGTTCGCGCATGGGATGTTGAAGTTTAAAGTGACTTGTAGCTGCTCATTGGTTTTCTTCTGTTCTTCCACAATAACACTGGCCGAAACTATTTAAATGAATTATTGTTAAAAATATCATTAAGCACCAATACCATTCCTAAAGGATCATCCTATTATTATTCAAATTAATATCATTCTATCTCAGACATAGGTAACCTTTTCATCGATTTTGGTAATCCTGTTTAGGCCCTTTTGGTTTTCTTACTTCCAAATATGTTCATGTTATTAGGCTTTCCAATCTACTTTCTGTAAGTTATTACAAAAACACATAATGAGCAATAAAATAAATATCTAAGTTTTTATAGCACTTACACAGACAGTAAAGTGTCATATATCATTCGGTATTCATAAACTTACTACATTTGTTTGTTGTATCTAGTTGTTTGCACACACCTACAGTAAGGTAATCCTAAGCAAATTATTGATACCCATATGAACATGACAACGGTACCATATACAAGTTTAGCAACCAAGGCGAAAGGAGTACTCGACTGACAATTATGTGCCCTTTCACTTTCACTTTATTGCATAGAAACAAAAAGTGTTGTTCATTTACAAGTATAACGTGGGATTTTCGGGATCATGTATCAATGGCCAAACATAAAAAAAGAAGACGCAAAATATGGTCCACAAAACACTACACAGAAAACGTGTTGCAAACCTAGTATTTAATGAGTAACGGAATTATTTAGGTGCCACAGAAAAATACTAAAAAAGTGGCAGTTTCGATTTTAATATGATGCATTTATATTTTATCACAATTTTCTCTTTTTAAATCCGTTCTTATTAAGAAAGAACATGCAATGTACTTTATTAAAGTTCGCTTGCTTTCTAACTCTGCTTCTTATCAAAAGAGCGTTCGGAAAGCCGAATAGGACCACTGACTGTTAATACCCTTTCATCTTGCTTTAGACATTCGATCCCTTCACTTGTACAGATGTACGAAAATATATTTAATTTCCGTTTTGGGGTAGTCGCGGCATTATTTTTGTTATATTTACATAGCTATTTCGTCTATATTCTACGCTAACCACAACATGTCTATATTAAATGTTTTGAAAAGTTTTATATTATTATAATACTGTGGTGTGTACTTGTTAACATATCAATAATATTTCATGAATACAAAATAAATTCAACTTTAACATAATCGAATGATACTGGACTGTTTGTGGCTTTCCTTGTACTTCATTTTTATCCGAAACAACCCCAATCCTCCAGAGTAATATTGGGTAAGAAGGGATTCACTGAGCATCATTCTTTAAATTTTCAGTATCAATAATCAGTTTCTAGATGTTGTAGCGAGTGATGTGAATATGATATTAACGTACAAGAATTTTAGAAACAAGTAGGGTGTCAATTGCAAGAGTTGTACTTTTATGCTATTAATTTCTTGGTTTGTTTTTGTGTATTTGCATCGATAAAACAGTATTAAGAGTGATATCAATGAATACATTGTTAATACTATATGGTCGCATTGCATAGATTGCAGTTGTTCTTATGATGTTTTAAAGACTGCTAATTGTATGTATATATCTGTTATAGACTGGTGATAAACAATAATTCAGACAACAAATATTTGTTTCGTTCGTGGTTAAACAATAATTTATTGTAAATTCCAAAATATTTCACATGCATATGTAAATGTACCACCCAAAATATAAATATAAATCATTAATATTTGACTTTTACGTTACAATAGAAAATAAGTCTGGTGAAGAATTGAATATATTTTTATTGACATGAATATATATTTATAAGTTATTATTGTTTAAATTAAAAAGTTATATTATGTCTGTTTTATTCATTGATTACTTCCACATATTGGGGTCATATATGGAGCAGGAACTCTTCATGAGCACGTGTGTTTTTAGTTGGGTTCGTGTTGCTCGACCGTTGGTTGATTGATTGATTGATGTTTGGTGTTTAACGCCACTCACTTTCAACAATATTTCAGCTATATCATGGCGACCAGTTATAGTGGTGGAGGACGCCGGAGAGAACCACCGACCGCAGGGAAGCAACTGGTAAACTTTATCACTTGCGGCTGCGAGTCGAGTGCACCCTTTTTGTAATTTACAAAGCCGGGCGCGAACCCACGCCGCATTGGTGATAGGCTTGTAAGAGTTGTTAGATCCAGCGACCTAACTCATTATGCCACCCAGGCCACTCGATCGTTGTTTTTCTGTTTGATGTTTGGTATATCTTTGTTTGTCCTTTTGTCCGTTTTACCCCTTTAGTACCCTCAGACTTTTCTATCAATGAATCAGTTTTATGTTTATACTTTCTTTAATGACATTTCAAAAATGAATCAAAGCAATCATTATTCATAATAATATAGCTTGTTTGTTTATATGTTTGTTTTTTATGGTTTTTAACGCCACTTTCCACAAAATTTCAGTTATGTTGTTTAGGTCAGTTTTATTGATTGAATAAACCGGAGTAACCGGAGAAAACTACCGACCTGTCGCAAAACCGTTATCACATAATGTTATATAGAATACACCTCGCCATCAGCGAGATTATAATATTAGTGGTGATACACATTGATTGAACAGGCAGTTGTTAATCCAACCACCATACGATCACAACCTCCACGGTTTCCTAGTTTGTTATCATGTCTAGTTTATCCATTTGAGTTTTTATTTATCACATGTTCAAGAACAATTTAAAACAATCAATATTCGTAATAACTTAGCATTGTGTTTAACATAATAATCATGACAGACCTGTATATGCAGGGTTAAGGAGCACATTATTCTACAATATTACAAATATAATATCAAGGAAATTGTGTTTTTACATGTTTTCACTAAGTTTGGAGTTTACAATTTATATGACTTTTTACACTAACAATATTCAACAATGTTTTTAGTGTGTAATATTGAACAGATTACATGTTGGCGGAAATTGGGTACCCGGAGAAAACCACCAATTGCTGTAAGTCATTGGCAAAATGTATCACATATTATCGCGAACACCTCACAACGGGCGAGTGTTGAACTCACATACTTTAGTGGTTGAAGGCAAGGATTGCCAATACGAAGTGCCGCCTCAACGATGTAATGGTTAGCATGATTCCCTCGTAAGAGGAAGGTTGTCAGTTCAATCCCAAATCGAATCAAGCAAGAAACTATACTACTAAAAAGTAATAATTTTTTTATTAGAATAACGAAAAATCCAAATATCTTTTAAACTATAGATTTTTGAACAGCAAAATAAACGAGAGTTTTATTTAGAATTAGGAGTGCTAACTAAAAATGTTCAGTAATGCTTCTTATTGTTTTGGCTGAGGCTGCACTCAGATGGAATTTGGTATTTTGGTTCTATTTTGTTGTCATTTTTCGGTGGGAGTAGATGTACTTTATAGAAGAGTCATCCGTACGATGATATATTCTTCATATTATATGATATATGAAGACTTCATTTTTGCACTATTAAAGACAGAAGTGCTATATATTTAGTGAAAAAATAAAATAATGAAAAATGTCCCAGTCCTTTGATTTGGCCAGAAACACTAAATCGCAGCCGTCAATCAAACCCTCACTTCGCGTACCTGCATGCAAAATAATCAAACGTTTGCCTTTACCCGAGGGTATTTTTGGGGCATCAGACCCATCATTTGGAAGCCACATATAATCTGTGCAGTGATTTTGGTTAACCCATGTTTCATCCATGTACACGATATCATACCCTGCTTCCCTAAAAGATTTGATCTTTCTCAGATAATTACACCTATCATTGATAATAGACACTTGATCATACAGAACTCTTCGATTATCACCTATTTTTTTATAAGTACAATATGTATATCCAAGATAAATGAGAGTTAGAGTAAGTTTAGACTTTGATATTTTAATAGAATCTTTTATGTCCTTATGTATTATTGAGACAGTCGGAGCAATTTTCCGTGAATATAAACCATGGATTGTTATTTTAATAACACAATGATCAAAGTCGTCCAAAATTTTAGCTCTTTCTTTGAGTCTATTTGGCCTCTTACCATTCATAATACGGTGCACTGAAGTGTAAGAAACACCCAAAGTTTTAGATGTCCTTTGATATACCCTATCAAATGAGACAATTGGCTTCTTCGTTGCCTTTTCCTTACTAAAAAAAGCAAACAACTTTTTTACAAACTTTTGGCATTCCGGAGATAAGTCAGACTTTTTACCCATTTTACAAAAAATGCAAAATATAACAATAATTTATGAGAGAAATGCTTGTCAGGTTCGTCTAAAGTACACGTGGCTGAGAGAAAGATTTTACATGTAAGATACCTGACGTACGGATGGCTCTTTTATAAAGTACATCTACTCCCACCCTAAAAATGACAACAAAATATGATCAAAATACCAAATTTCATCCGAGTGCAGCCTCAGACAAAACAATAAGAAGCATTACTGTAACATTTTTAGTTAGCACTCCTAATTCTAAATAAAACTGTCGTTTATTTTGCTGTTCACAAATCTATAGTTTAAAAGATATTTTGATTTTTCGTTATTCTAATAAAAAAAAATATTACTTTAGTGATTAATTCTATGTATAAATATATATATATATCCAGGTCGGAAATGCCAATGAAATGTCTTGTTGTGTAAATGAATTGTAATGTCTGTGTTGTATGTAAAAATGGAAAATTACAACAACAAAAAAATAGTAATAATGAAAAAAAAATTAAAAAAAATTACTTGTTTAATTTTTTAACAAAATTGCTAAGTTTGCGGTTAGTACAAGTATCACGAAAGAAGATGTCCTAAAATTGATGACTAGATAAAGAATTAATGTAATTATGATATGTGATACAGTTTGCCAATGACTTACAACAATTGGTGGTTTTCTCCGGGTACCCAATTTCCGCCAACATGTAATCTGATCAATATTACACACTAAAACATTGTTGAATATTGTTAGTGTAAAAAGTAATATAAATTGTAAACTCCAAACTTAGGGAAAACATATAAAAACACAATTTTCTTGATATTATATTTGTATTATTATATAGATAGGTGTGAATTATGGGGATTTATCCGTGAAATAAATTCCGGTATTTCACATGTGGAATATCAGTTTTTTTCCCGCCGGAACTACTTTTGCAAAACTATAAGTGTGTTGGTTACGTCCCTTGTTGTACAACGGTGAATACACATACGATTGTAAGCTGAAGAAATTCCGCGAAATGTTATTGATGACTTTGGCACATAATCAAGATAATCAAGATGACGTCATTGACGTCATATGAAGACTTGCAGTTTGAAACGTAAAGATTAGACGCTATTTGGCTTCGTATACGCTTCAATTATTATTTAATTTAACTAAAATAAGCTTTCAAGGTAAGCATTTTAATTATTTTTGTACATTGTTGTAAATATTAAAAATAGGATTTCGCATTTACAAGATGGCAGATCCTTCCAACTGAACCCCGTAGTATCATTGCTCGTAGATTAACACGCGTGCAATCAAATATACAAATAAAAAAAATAATATATAAGAAATTTTGAAAGTCTATATAATAAACAGTATAACTAAATCATACATTTTGAATATCAAAATAAGACCACTCGTGACCGAAGACGCATTAACGATTAAACTCGTGGACGGAACAAGTTCCGCCCACTCGTTTCATCCTTATGCGTACTTCGGTCACTCGTGGTCTTATTTTGATATTCAAAATCTACGATTAATTATACTATATATATTGTAAAATAATATGCTCCTTAACTCTACATATACAGGTCTACCATAATTATTATGTTGAACATTGTCTACAATGCTAAATCATTACGAATATTGATTGTTTTAATTTGTTCTTGAACATGTGATAAATAAAAACTCAAATGGATAAACTAGACATGATAACAAACTAGGAAACCGTGGAGGTTGTGATCGTATGGTGGTTGGATTAACAACTGCCTGTTCAATCAATGTGAATCACCACTAATGTTAGAATTTCGCTGATGGCGAGGTGTACTCTATATAACATTATGTGATACAATTTTTGGGACAGGTCGGTAGTTTTCTCCGGTTATTCCGATTTTATTCAATCAATAAAACTGACCGCAACCAGATAACTGAAATATTGTGGAAAGTGGCGTTAAACACCATACAACAAACAAACAAACAAACAAGCTATATTATTACGAATAATGATTGTTTTAATTCATTTTTAAATATGTCATTTAATGAAAAGTATAAATATAAAACTGATTCATTGATAGAAAAGTCTGAGGATACTAAAGGGGAAAAAAGGACAAAATGACAAACAAAGATATACAAAACATCAAACAGAAAACCAACGGTCGAGGGGCCCGGGTGGCTCAATGAGCTAGGTCGCTGGATCTAACAATGATTACAAGCCTACCACCAAAACGGCGTGGGTTCGCGCCCGGCTTTGTAAATTACAAAAAAGGGTGCACTCAACTCGCAGCCGCAAGTGATAAAGTTTACCAGTTGCTTGCCCACGGTCGGCGATTCTCTCCGGCTTCCTCCACCACTGAAACTGGTCGCCATTATATAGCAGAAATATTGTTGAAAGTTGCGTTAAACACCAAACATCAATCAATCAACCAACGGTTGAGCAACACGAACCCAACTAAAAACACACGTGCTCATGAAGAGCTCCTGCTCCACATATGACCCCAATATGTGGAAGTAATCAATGAATAAAACAGCCATAATATAACTTTTTAATTTAAACAATAATAACTTATAAATATATATTCATGTCAATAAAAATATATTCAATTCTTCACCAGACTTTTTTTATTGTAATATAAACGTCAAATGTTAATAATTTATATTTATATTTTTGGTGGTACATTTACATATGCATGTAAAATATTTTAGAATTTACAATAAATTATTGTTTAACAACGAACGAAACAAATATTTGTTGTCTGAATTATTGTTTATCACCAGTCTATAACAGATATATACATACAGAACATTTAGCAGTCTTTAAAACATCATCAGAACAACTGCAATTGTGTGCAATGCGACCATATAGTATTAACAATGCATTCATTGATATCACTCTTAATACTGTTTTATCGATGCAAATACACAAAAACAAACCAAGTAATTAATAGCATAAAAGTACAACCCTTGCAATTGATACTCTACTTGTTTCTAAAATTCTTGTACATTAATATCATATTCACATCACTCGCTACAACATCTAGAAACTGATTACTGATACTGAAAATGTATAGAATGACGCTCAGTGAATCCCTTCTTACCCAATATTACTCTGGAGGATTGGGGTTGTTTCGGATAAAAATGAAGTACAAGGAAAGCCACAAACAGTCCAGTATCATTCGATTATGTTAAAGTCGAATTTATTTTGTATTCATGAAATATTATTGATATGTTAACAAGTACAAACCACAATATTATAATAATATAAAACTTTTCAAAACATTTAATATAGACATTTTGTGGTTAGCTTAGAAAATAGATAAAATAGCTATGTAAATATAACAAAAATAATGCCGCGACTACCCCAAAACGGAAATTAAATATATTTTCGTACATCTGTACAAGTGAAGGGATCGAATGTCCAAAGCAAGATGAAAGGGTATTAACAGTCAGTGGTCCTATTCGGCTTTCCGAACGCTCTTTTGATAAGAAGCAGAGTTAGAAAGCAATCGAACTTTAATAAAGGGACATTGCATGTTCTTTCTTAATGAGAACGGATTTAAAAAGAGAAGAGTGTGATAAAATATAAATGCATTATATTAAAATCGAAACTGCCACTTTTTTTAGTATTTTTCTGTGGCACCTAAATAATTCCGTTACTCATTAAATACTAGGTTTGCAATACGTTTTCTGTGTAGTGTTTTGTGGACCATATTTTGCGTCTTCTTTTTTTTTTTTTGCTTGGCCATTGTATTGTCTCTCCAGGCGATATAGCCGTAATGATATAACTGAAATACTGTTGAACGTGGCGTTAAACACAATAACACCCTAACCCTTCGTCGATATATGGCCTCCGTTTTCCTCTTTGGTTTTCTCATAACCTGTTTAGACATTCACCGTACTTTTGATAACACAGAATAGTACAAATTCATTCGAAAAATGATATAGAATCTTGATCTACCATATAATGTTAATAAAGAAAACAATGGAAAATATTCTAGAGGAGTAAACAAAGTGAAAGTAGAAATAAATCAAAGTTAAAAATAGCATATGTTTGTATATGTTTATTTTATAATGTGTCATTTGGATGAAAGTTCAATGCACTTACATGTTTTGTACACTTAAAAGGAAAATAAACTCTGTCTGAAATTAAAACTACCGGATGTGTCTTGTGCCCATTATGTCTCTGTATTGTATATTCCTGATTGTCCCTTCGGCTTTCTCTAAGGTTTGTTAAACTTTAAACTTTAAACTTTAAACTTTAAAATTTGATTAAACGCCTATTTCTACACATACAATGCATATTCAATGGCGTTTTACAATGCAAAATAAAATAAAATAAAAAGATAAAAATATACAATGAACATAACTGTACAAAAACAATATACAATACAATATTACTGACATCTTAGGCTGTTAAAGCTACAGCTATCAAGATTGTTAAATACACGATCGCGAAAATCCCACGTTATACTTGTAAATGAACAACACGTTTTGTTTCTATGCAATAAAGTGAAAGTGAAAGGGCACATAATTGTCAGTCGAGTACTCCTTTCGCCTTGGTTGCTAAACTTGTATATGGTACCGTTGTCATATTCATATGGGTATCAATAATTTGTTGAGGATTTCCTTACTGTAGGTGTGTGCAAACAACTAGATACAACAAACAGATGTAGTAAGTTTACGAATACCGAATGATATATGAAACTTTACTGTTTGTGTAAGGGCTATAAAAACTTAAATATTTATTCCAGTGCTCATGATGTGTTTTTGTAATAACTTACAGGAAGTAGATTGGAAAGCGAAATAACATGAACATATTTGGAAGTAAGAAATCCAAAAGGGCCTAAACAGGATTACCAAAATCGATGAAAAGGTTACCTATGTCTGAGGTAGAATGATATTAATTTGAATAATAATAGGATGATCCTTTAGGAATGGTATTGGTGCTTAATGATATTTTTAACAATAATTCATTTAAATAGTTTCGGCCAGTGTTATTGTGTAAGAACAGGAGAAAACCAATGAGCAGCTACAAGTCACTTTAAACTTCAACATCCCATGCGCGAACAAGAATATAACTGACAGCTGCAAACAGCTACAATACCATCGTCTCCGCGACGGTCATACTCATGAACTTATTCATTCAAATATTAATTCTTCTTTTTTAATGTTCTATTTTAAGCACTGTTTTAATCCCTCTTCAATTACATTTTTAAT
>MJUT01032512.1:142826-157537 GCA_002080005.1 Gigantidas platifrons
ACACAAGACACAGGACAAATAAACGTTAGAGAAAACCGAAGGGGAATCAAGAATGGACCATTCAGAGAAACTGGTAACATTGAGTACACAAGACACAGGACAAAGAAACGTTAGAGAAAACCGAAGGGAAATCAAGAATGAACAATCCAGAGAAACTGGTAACATTGGGTACACAAGACACAGGGCAAATAAACGTTAGAGAAAACCAAAGGGGAATCAAGATTGGACAATCCAGAGAAACTAGTAACATTGGGTACACAAGACACAGGACAAATAAACGTTAGAGAAAACCGAAGGGGAATCAAGAATGGACAATCCAGAGAAAATGGTAACATTGGGTACACAAGACACAGGACAAATAAACGTTAGAGAAACCCGAAGGGAAATCAAGAATGAACAATCCGGAGAAACTGGTAACATTGGGTACACAAGACACAGGACAAATAAACGTTAGAGAAAACCCGAAGGGATATCAAGTATAGACAACCCAGAGAAACTGGTAACATTGGGTACACAAGACACAGGACAAATAAACGTTAGAGAAAACCGAAGGGAAATCAGGAATGAACAATCCGGAGAAACTGGTAACATTGGGTACACAAGACACAGTACAAATAAACGTTAGAGAAAACCGAAAGGAAATCAAGCATGAACAATCCAGAGAAACTAGTAACATTGGGTACACAAGACACAATATGAAGACAAACTAACAAGAAGAAAAACAATACATTATGTCTTGGACACCACTATACACAAATAATGTTAATAGGATATGAGCCCTTCTTCAAACAACTGGGGATAAAGATGAATCGAACATGGTTTATATAGGGAAATCGTAGCGGACATCACAACACAAGAATAATTTGAAGATACCAAAGGGGCAATCAGAAACCGTATATCGAAGAACAGACAACACAATGGCCAAAAGAAAAAGTACAAAAGGACAAACAACGATCGACAAAACATACATATAAAACTAAAGATCGAGTAACACGAACCCTTCTAAAAACCGGGAAGGGAAGTTACAAAACTCAGAACGTAGAGACATTTGATAGGACAACATGTTGAACATCACTATGCGCAAATATATTCATAAAAACACATTAAGACAAAGTCATGATCTCTCCTACAAACAACCGGAGTTAAAGGCGAACCGAACATCGTTTGTATGCGGACATCGTAACGGACATCAACACGGGACTCAGAATGCAAAGTCACATAATAGGACAACACGAAAACTAAAAAAATGGGCAACACGGACCCCACCAAACAACAGAGGGTGAAATAATGCGCTCCCGAATGGCAACCAGTTATTGCTTCTTATAAGACACACACTGTGTTACTGATATATACAGTCATGTCCGGTAAAAAAAATTCACTGATAGAGGAAAGAAAAAAATCTACGTAAAAAAGTAAAAGAATCATTGTTATTTGAGATATGGATATGTCGTAAAAGTCAACAATAGAGTGATGGCGATCGTGCAATTCTTGTAGCGATGCTTCCAACGTAGGAGCAACGTGGCCTTGTTTGAGTAGATTTTAAAGGCCAGTTACCATATGTAGTGGTGTAAAAAAACAACTGATTTTCTATCCCACATGAATATTGAATCTATTTACATTTATAGTACTACTGGAAAACATCTGAACGCATTAAATTCATAAATTATGATTTTTGCATGATAATCTGTTATTCTCAAAATAAAAAGCACATTCTGATGAATTTTCAAAGAAAGAAAAACCTTTCCAGAAATATTATTGACAATGATAATTTTTCTCTAAGAAAAGCTTGAAGATATCAAAGGGGTAATCAAAATCCGTAAATAACAGAAGGACAGACAACACAATAGCCTTGAGTACTTTGACATACCACAGGTGTCCAGATTGTGAAGTAATATAATCTTATAATCTTCAAGAATAATCAGAAAATACTTAAGCATAAACTATAGGATATATCTATGCATAAATCTTAGCACTTACCAAGTAAACAGATATTAATTTTAAATGGACTTTAACACCATAATAGATGACCATGGCCCAGTGATCTTTGTATCCTATTATATTGACGTCTTACACGACGTGAGCTAGTGATGATATTAATAATATAATACGATTGGTTCCATACTAAGCCTTAATAACTCAATTGCTATTCAATAGTAATGTCAAGTAGATATGTTAGTACTTTATCTTAAATTTTGTTAAATTAATAGCTAATTGCATTGAATTCCAGGTAATAAATTTTACAAAACATGGATGACAAAGTTCATGGATTTCATTTTACGTTGATCTTATATAAAAGTCAGTATATCATGTACCGAGTCATCATCAACCACTCATAGCAAACTGCTAATTCTATTTTTTTTTTCAAATACCCCATCACTGACCATTTAGCGTCAAGTAAGCAACATTGCAGAAAAATTGATGACATATCTTCGTGAAAGATGGCGTTTTGCCAGAAATGGGGACGAAAAGAGGGATATGATGGAAATTGTTTGCACATTGTGATCATGATGTGTAATGGGCGACTGTTACAACGGTCATTCGTTCCTATCTGTGCCATTATGATATTTTGTTTACTTGTGTTTTACGTGCAATAACGTACAAAAACAAACACGCTTTCATTTGCAATCCGTCCTATGGCAAATGTACTTTTAAGATTTTTACGTTTTTTATATAAATTTTATAGTCTAACACAATTAAATTAGTTTTCTATTTTGTGCAGTTGTAACTATAAATAGACTAAATTATTCATTTTTTCATAATATGGTAAAGATGAAACGTATCACTCAAGGATTTATTTAAATATATCTTGAAATGAATATGCAAATCATGTTTTATTTTGACACATTTTAATATTTAAGATAATAAGATGTCCTTTTTGACAAATTTATTAAACCGGTTTCTCTTCTAATTTACATAATAAAACCGTAGATATCTAATTTAGTGCGCACGACGCGTTTCTAGAATAATCTTCAATATCGAAAGAATGGAAAGTCAAATAATTTAAAGTTTTGGGAGTAATAAAACCAAAGCGCCTAAATAGGATATCCAAAAACAGCTAAGGTCACCTGTGCTATGCGATCTTCGCTGTGATAATCAGAACATTATTTAGGAATTGTAGATTTCAATAATAAATATATCTAATAAACACTATCTGTGCCGAAATACTGACTACTGGGGGGAGGATACCATCTGGACGAGTAATAAGTATAACAACATTCCTATCAAAATTAAACTTCAATGAGATCTTTTACTTTGAAAGGGATATCTCAGTCAATTTCACAATACGAAAACATTTACTAAGCTAAAAATTATTCCCCGGAAATAGATAATATATTTAAAACTAAAAATAGATTTTCAAAAGAACATCAGTGAAACATATACGGAACAAATTCACGGTAGATCAGATAAAACGAGGGGAAAACAGTAGTAACGTCCTGTTACATTAAATGAATAGCAGAAAATACCACACTGTAGAAACAATTTCAAAATCAAATGTCAAGACTGTAGAGAGAGGCTAAATAAACACCCCTAACACACACATACTTGACTGCTCACTGTCCTGCCTTGGTACAGACACGTCAATATGGACCCAAACCTACCCATAGTTAATGTGTATATTGTGTAAAAAATGCATCAGGCTATTTTCAATAACCTATTCCTAAACTACCTACACAATATGTCATCATTGTCAGTTTGAGGATAATTCATTGTGATAGTCGACGATCCAATAAACCATGATAAACTTGATGATGATGATTTTTTATGCTTAACGCCACTTTCAGCAATATCTCAGCTATATCATGGCGACCAGTCTTAGTGATGGAAGAAGCCGGAGTACCCGGAGAGAACCACCGACCATGGGTGAGCAACTGGTAAACTTTGTCACTTGCGGTTGCGAGTCGAGTGCACCTTTTTTGTAAATTACAAGGCCGGGCAAGAACCCATATGATAAACATGAGCCATACCAAAGATATATATATATATCCAGTCCAAAAACAAAACCACTAGAAAGATATAAAATGCACACAACAACAATCCGATAATTTTACGTACATGATTAGATTTTCGTTAATGTAGTAATATATTTTAAGAAAGTGTGTTAATTATTATGTCATATTGACTACATAAGACTTACATATAGATTTATGGTGTTAAACGCCACGTTCAACAATATTTCAGTTATATCATGGCTGTCAGTTGTATTGGTGGAGGAAACCAGAGTACCCGGAGAAAACCACAGAACTGTCGCAAGTTATTGACAGCCTTTATGACATAATGTTGTATCCGTACACCTCACCATCAGCGGTATTCGAACTGTGATAGGCACTGATAGCACATGTAATTGTAAATCCAACTACCGTACGATCACGACGATCCCCCGTTCATGATTATATTTCCGTTAAGATAGTAATATATTTTTATAAAGTTTGTTAATTATTATGGCATATTGTTTAATTGACGAAATCAGAACCATATGAACTATTACATATCTCTTATCTAATGTAAATAATTGATAAATTATTACTCTTGTCAATCAACGCCTTTGCTATTTTTTTTTAAATTGTATTTTTAGACAAGTAACGTAACAGGGAAGTACATTGACGTCTCTATGACAGAAATATACATATCCAATATCATAGCTGTGTGTACACTCTGCAAAAGGTCGGATTCGTTTTTGATAATGGAAAACAAGGGTATGGCGACATCAATATTTCTTAATACATCTAATCTCTATGCGGCAATCATCTGCACTCACAACTGAATATTTCACATATATATTACTTTGTAATGTTTTAATACCTTTTGTTTGGGTTCGGTACGGGAGTCGTGTTGTTATCCCCTCGCCATCCTTGTGAACACTGTAGAATCAGCATCATTCAATGGATTTTGACCAAACTTGGTACATATTTAGTCCTAGGAGAATCTGGAACCCTATTGATTTCAAGGTCATAGGTCAAGGTCACCGGGTCAAATTATTAGGCGAGGGAATACGCCACGCTTTGTGTTGCCCTTGTTAAATCTTTAGTTTTCAGTATAGTATTGTTTATATCATTGTATGTATGTTTATCCTGTTGTCTTTTGGCCTTCGATTGACGGCCTCTGATTACCCTTTGGGTATTTTCTTGAAGGGGATATATAAACATTGTAATGACGGTCTTTTTCGTTGATAATATTTCATTAACTAATGTCATCTCTAAAACAAGGTATCTTTGTTCTTGTTTAGTGAACACTATTATTTGGTCTGCTTGTAAATAAACGCTAGGGAACACCGAGGGGGCAATTAAAAATGGACAATCCAGAGAAACTGACAACATATGGTACACAAGACGAAGACAAACAAAACAACAACACAACATAATATGTGTTGGAAACCACTATACACAAACAAATACAAATACAAATAACGTAAATAAGATATGAGCCCTCCTACAAACAACTGGAGTGTAATTTTAAGTGTTTCATTAAAATTATCAGATTGTCGAATACAAGTAAGTACGTATCCAAAACAAAGATTGTAACCTGAATTTCGTAAGACCTTGCCATGCATTTAAATAGACGACATTGATATACAAATTTCCTTCCGGTTACTACACCCTGTTTGTACAATTAATTATGTCTGTGTTTACCCACGTCTTAACCATGTATTTGTAGGTATATGATATGAACAAGACGATATTGGTATTTTGTTCTGTTTGTCACTTCGGCAGTAAAAGGTGCTTTCCGAATTATCTCCATATATACATGCACTTATGTATTGAAGAGCAGTAAACAATATGTGTGTTTTAATAAAAAGAAAAAGGGTAGATAATATCGAGATTGTACTCAGTACAATTGTACTTTAATTTAAAAGTAACATACCATAAACAGATAGTTACATTTACAACAACCTGTGCAAGCACCACTAAAATATGTGTTCGAATCCCGCTCTTGGCGAGATGCACTCGATACAACATTATGAGATAAAGTTTGTCAGTGACTTGCGACAGATCGGTGGTTTTCTCTGGGTTCTTCGGTTTCCTCTACAATTAAAACTGTCCACCACAATATAACTGAAATATTGTTGAACAAGCCTAACCTAAAACAGAAGACCTGGGAGTCAGACCAGATAGTTCAAATGAAATTAAGTTTCCTGTTAAAGACATGCCACCGATGAAAACAATATAAAATATCATTATTATATACTACAGTTGTAAATATACCATTATGCAAGTGACTACGAAAATATTGACGCCATCAATCTATTTTATCATATGGCGTATGAAGAAGTTCATGATAGTCACCAAAAAAAAAACTGAAAAAAATGTTACATAATATTGGGATCGTTTTATTTAAACCAGGACATTATCAAATTCATATCGTATCATAAATAATATTGTGCTTCTGCTTTTGTTTATTACTGTAACTACTGTGAAGACATATACCGATTTTTTGGCGTTTAATGCCACTTTGAACAATATTTTATTTAATATATAAAGTTATGAGGTCAGCTTTATTGTTGGGAGAAAACCGGAATACACAGATGAAATATCTAGTATTTCATATCACTGACAAGCTGTACAATAGAACAACAGGTTTTTTTTCATTTAGACGTTGCCACAAGATGGATTTGAACTCATAAATATCAGCGAAATATACACTACTTAAATCGGTCAGAGTCAACCCAACAATGGTATCATCGATACCACGGAGATGTCATACTGGACAAGATATATTCAAACACGTATAAAAAACAGTAACATATATTTATACAGGTTGTATTGTTGATTGATATATTGGTGTGTATAAAAAAAGAAATGTGTTACAAAATCTAATTTATTGTGAAATTTAAAATAATGTTAAATTGTAAATGAAATTATATTTTTATGTTACTTTATCACTTGGAAGCCTGGTTCAAGATGATATTTGTTAACAGGCAGAATAAGACAATAAAGAATTAAAAAAAGAAACAATAATATTGAAACAAAAGAAGTTGCCCGTATTTCTTTTGTTTCAATGGTAATGTACCTACATGTACAATAATGATGTCGTGAAAAAAATGTCATGGCTACAGATTTGCTTGTGAACGGGTTTGCCTATTTTTCCTATTATAACATTGATAAAAAACATCGGTCTCTAACAGCGGCCTTTTACTGATATTAGAGGCCGCATTTACAATAGCATTGCTAGTGGTATTATTGTACTATAAAAAAAATTGATTGACCTAGACATAGCTATTTATTTTCTTAGTAATTTGGTCTATTCTATGTATACCTGTAAACAACAGCAACAACACCATATTATTGATTTACTCTATTAAGTGTGTAAAAAGTAATAAAATACATAAGTACTGTCATAATAACCCTAAAAACATCAAAACACATAGGTCAACAATTGTGACCGAAATAAGTCACATGTTTGAAAATAAATAAATAAATAAATGAAATAAACAGTACATAAACAACTACGAATATTTTACGTTACATTTTTCGACATTTCTTCTAGCATTTTCTTTAAAAAATAACTAAATAGATTATTCTATATAGTAAATAGTTGAGAATAAAAGTTAATATATGTTACTTGTATTTATTTACGCATGCTGGTGACCAACACGATTTCTATATCAGATAATGTTCGTGTCGTCAGATTCGATTTACGACTGATTATTATTATTGCCCCTTTGGTATCTTCCAATTTTTCTTAATCTTTATTGACATATTTGTAGGTAAATTATGAAAAATCAGTATTTATGTAGTTCTTTAGAAGCTTAAGAACAATATTACGGCATTATTAAAATTCTTGTATATGGTAGATATTTCATTTAGTGCAAATGGCGTATTTCTGGAATAACACTCACAGTCAAAGGATTAGAAAGCCAAATTTATCAAAAGTTTTTAGAAGCAAATGAACCAAATGGTCTAAGCGGGTTTTCCAAATTCGGTTATGGTTTCATGTTCCTGTACCTGGGGGAGATTTTGGTTATGGTTTCATGTTCCTGTACCTGGGGGAGATTGTACTTTTTCAATTATAAGTTTAATAAATTACATTATTTAGGAGCTGCACGTTGCTAAGATACATATATATATAATATACCAACTACTAGAAACATGAACCCGACGGGGAATAACAGAGGTATTGCCCCAAATGATAGTAATAACAGCGTTGAAACATCTAAAGCTTATTTTTAGTCAATGATTATATACCAAAACAGTTCGTAACACATTACTCTTCTCACAGTATGTGTATTTGTCAGTTTGGAGGAACCACATCTGTGATGCAATGGTTATCGTGTTCACATCGAGTGTGATATATCGTGGGTTCGTGCCCAGATCGGGTCAAACCAACGATTATAAAATTGGTATTTGTTGCTTTTCCGGTAAGAATGCAGTATTAAGGATGAAATACAAAGACTTGTTGCCTGGGTATCAGGATAAAGTATTCCGAGTTGGATGATATGTCTATCTGCGAACTATTGTTTTAGTGAGCTAGCACTATAAACGTCCAACTAACCGTGTTGATCTAGTACAAAGTGTAGCTCATCATCACCTCATTGAAAATTAATTTCTTTGAGGCATGACATAGCTGAAAAATTGCTGAGTTGGCGTTAAACAACAATCACTCACTCATGTACATGACCATTAACTTTTCTAACTAGGTACAGGCACTTCAATATAAAGTGGCAGGATTTAACTAGTTTTATAGGGTCACACCATTTAATGAAGTAAAAAACAAAAAACAAAACTCCAGCAATAACTGTAATTTACGCCATATGTAGAAAAATGTATTTGTCATTTTCAACGTGCTATTAATTGTGTATTTGATCATTTATTTTGGGTTTGTTTTTTAAACCGTACTAATATATACATTTATAAAATGACATCTTTATTATATTAATAATCTTACTGATTGTAATCAGATATTGAATTATGATAAATGTCCAGTCATTAATTAAGCAATTTCAAATCAAATTATTAATACCTCAGCTAGTAAATAAAACAAGTACAAAAAGCACATGTTGAACTAAATCCGAGGGACCCTGCGCTCGCGTCCCTGAGTTTACCCCCCGCTTTTTTGGTGGGGTCCGTGTTGCTAGTCTGTTTCGTATTGTGATGTCCGTTACAATTTCCTCATAAAGCGATGTCCGGTTCGCCTCTAACTCCAGTTGTTTGTAGGAATCCTCATGTCTTACTTGCGTTATCTGTGTTTGTTTCCGTGTAGTGGTGTCGAACACATATTGTGTTGTGTTCTTGTTTTGTTTTTCATCGTCTTTTGTACCCTATGTTGCCACTTTCTCGAGCTTGTCCTTTTGTATTTGCCACTTTCTCGAGCTTGTCCTTTTGTGTTTGCCACTTTCTCGAGCTTGTCCTTTTGTGTTTGCCACTTTCTCGAGCTTGTCCTTTTGTGTTTGCCACTTCGGTATTCTCTAACGTTTATGTATAGTCGTTGCAAAACTTTCATTTATACCATCGTTCGTGGTAGTTGGTATTCTATGCATCCTTAAATACCGAACGACAATTTGATAACAGACACCACCGCGCAATAATTTAATACTGTGAGCCAGCTACCAATGAATCTGACTGCCAACATGTATCATAGTGACAGTGTAAAGCAAAACAATGCATCGAACCAAAATACTGAATGCTCTAGTATACATCGGTTGTATCGAGTACACCTATAGAAACGAACAGAAGTGGTTGTAGGCAATGCTTGTATATGTAGATATACAGTACATCAACCTGTCATATGATTGTAGCCACTGAGACTACATAATTAAGCATTAAACAAGACTAGCGCGTTCACTGTACGAGTTTGATTATAAATAAGAATCAGTGCTTCGATATATCTGAAATATTGTTGAAGGTGGCGTTAAACACCATAAACACATAACCCAACCCCTATGCTCATTTGTATTGTTACGTTATGAAAATGAAAATAGATTGGTATTATTCAGTTGCATGCATAGCGCATTGTCAAATACCGAACTGATTATTTTAAAAGTAGTAATATTCATATCATTTCCATATATGGAAGTATAACTATGACAAGTAATTGATACTATAGAAGCATAAATTAATTTCATGTACATTTAAGTAATGTTAAGTGCCAATTCGGTTTGAGCTACCAACGCATGGGCACTCTAATCAGACATTGGAATGAGGTTACACCTGATTTCCATAGAGATCGTTATTACTCCAATCAAGCTATTATCGTCTTGTTCATTCATAAATCAATAATTAAGGGAATGTCCGTTTCACAGCTAATTGCAAACTTTCATGAATAGGTAAATAATTCGAGTTTCTACTATTCACAACCATGAATGTAAATTGTGGCTTTATTATTGGTAGAATGCAAGGAGTAATCGATGCGACGGACGGACATCGATCTTATGAAATTCGATTCTGCCTATGGAACTGAATTCGGGATTACTGCCAAGTACAATGTAAGCTAAAATTAAGCAAAATCGGTAGTTAACCTGTTCAAGAAGAATAGTTTGAAGATACCAACGGGGTAATCAGAAGCCGTAAATCTAAGATACCAACGGTGTAATCAGAAGCCGTAAATCTAAGATACCAACGGGGTAATCAGAAGCCGTAAATCTAAGATACCAACGGGGTAATCAGAAGCCGTAAATCTAAGATACCAACGGGGTAATCATAAGCCGTAAATCGAAGAACAGACAACACAATGACCAAAGAAATAAGGACCAAAGGACAAACAACGATCTACAAAACATTGCACAGAAAACAAAAGCTCGAGCAATACGAATCCCACTTTAAACCGAGCGTGAATTCATATTCTTCGGAGGGGTAAGTAGCTTCTGACATCCGTTGTGTTACTTTAGTTACAAACCTGATGATAAGTCATGAATGTAACTGAGATGAGTTGTGTTTTATTCTAAATTTCCTGTTAGCAAAACACATGTTGCATAGTTATGTAAAACGCTACTTTCAGATGAGGGATATTCTGAACAGAAATCAAAATGAATTTCTCAAGCATGGAATTACTTTAACAGTCAGTGTTTATCATAGACATTTTGTAACCAGGGCAGGTTTGTGCGGATAGCAAGCAGTACATAGCTTGTCATGTATGAAGCTAACAAAACACAAGAATAGATCCCACACCAAAGTACACACTACTGCATTGTCATCTTGTCATTGTATAATTTATGATGATACACTATTATACAATGCATAAGTTATATTTGTAATTTATAATTTAAGTAGCATATGATATCACATTAATATTATATTACGGTCGATTGTAATATGCAATCATATTTAATTATATGCTAAATAAGTTGTGCCAAATGTTAGGTCAAGTAAGCATGGAATAGAATGTCAATCCTGACATTATCAAATATCCAGTAGTATCCCCGTAATACTATGTATTCTAATAATCAATCAGAGATACCAGTAAAACGTTATATAAATCCTTCATTGATGTCCTTCTTTAGGTCTTTTTAATTAAGTTACTTACGAAAATTACAAGATTGTTGTTAGTAACATGGAGTATACCTAATACGATTTTTAGGAACCGTTGTGGACGTGATCGTTTGGCACTTGAATTTGCAACTACATATGCAATCAGTACCTATCACAATTAACGTTGTGAGTTCGAATCTCTCTCATGGCGAGATGTACTGGATACAACATTATGTGATAAAATTTGCAAATGACTTGTGACAGGTCGGTGATTTTCCCGTGTACTACTGTTTCCTCCACCAATAAAACTGATTTTAGTTTAAACATATTTTATTTGCCAACTAAACAGACAAACTTGATTAGACACAATGTAAACAAACTGATGGTAACGATATATCTGAAATATTATGGTTAACGACACTTTCAACAAAATTTCAGACATATCGTACCGGCTAGTTGTATTGGTGGAGGAAACCATCCCTTGTTTAAATACAATATCGACACCTATGATTTGTTATTATCCCCAGGTTTAAGTGAGGTAAGTGTTACTCGATCTTTAGTTTTATGGGTATCTTTTGTAGATCGTTGTTTGTTCTTTTTTCTCTTGGTCATTTTGTTCTCTGTTCTTCGATTTGCGGATTCTGATTACCCCCCTTGTATCTTAGATTTACGGATTCTGATTACCCCCCTTGTATCTTAGATTTACGGATTCTGATTACCCCCCTTGGTATCTTAGATTTACGGATTCTGATTACCCCCCTTGGTATCTTAGATTTACGGATTCTGATTACCCCCCTTGGTATCTTAGATTTACGGATTCTGATTACCCCCCTTGGTATCTTAGATTTACGGATTCTGATTACCCCCCTTGGTATCTTAGATTTACGGATTCTGATTACCCCCTTGATATCTTAGATTTACGGATTCCGATTACCCCCTTGGTATCTTAGATTTACGGATTCTGATTACCCCCATTGGTATCTTAGATTTACGGATTCTGATTACCCCCCTTGGTATCTTAGATTTACGGATTCTGATTACCCCCCTTGGTATCTTCAAACTCCTCCTATTTCGTGAAAAGATATTGGACTGACGACCCTGTCATCTCAGACATACGCTACATACAATTCTTGCATTTAGAAGCCTGCCATAACCTAATACTCTTATCTCCCTGAGCAATACAAAACCGGGATTCACCTTTCCCCCGTATGAATTAATCTACGACATATTACTCTGGTTTACTCCAATGATTGATGACAGTTGCGTAACATTACCATTGGACCAGGGACAGATTATCTTACGAACTCGTGTTTTTCGTTCACGTAACGCGTCATCACTCCTTCTCGTTAATTTGTGGTATGGTACGCACATGATGTACGCTTGATTGGACAACATATAAAACATTGCCAAGTTTTATTCGGTGAACCATTGGGTTTGTTTTCCATATATTGTTTTTGGTTTTTACAAATGAATATTGTACAAATGTGAATTTAATGCCGTTCAGCATATTTGTAAGTGACAGAAAACAAATGCAAGACCTTGCTCATTACATTCAAAGCAATACATAAATTTTAGAACTGTAAGTATATACAGAATAACCGACTTTTGGATCGTTGATGATACAATGTCATTTACGATACCAGAAGGTCAAACTCTATTCTTTTTTCAAAGAAATTAAAAGTTATTCCAGTATAACAATACTAATGCAATGTACTAGGACATCATAGCTACTAACTCAAAACTCTAGCATGTTGTAACAATATGTCAAGTTCTAAGCATACATGTAGTCATCTGTATTTATGCTCCAGCTGTTTAATATTTGTCACTTGACAAAATATTATTCAAATTAATTTTATGAATTTATTGCACAAAAACAACTGACATTTACAAAAAAACAAAAACTTAAAAAAAAACACACAAAATAAAATTCACATATTTATCAAAGGGCCACTTTCCCCTTATTTTGTTTCACTAGGAGGGCCAATTTCAAACATAATTATTGACGTGGTATTAAATGATGAACTTAAGAAGTAAAAAAACTATTCTACATTTTTGTGTACAATTGTTATATATTATGGTCATTAAAACGGAGAAAAACTATCATGAAAAACCAACAAAATCGTAATTTGTACATTTTCTAAGGATTTCAGGCACTTGGAACAGGGAATCCCCCATGAAGCACATATACAACCAACATGAAATATGTTTTTTTATCATCGTCTATATGTCTTTTAACCCTCCACAAAAATTGAGTTTGGTTGTCAAGGTCCTAGATATAGAAAAATCAACTTTTTAGAAAAAAAAAATGCACAGGGCACTTACCTATGAGCTATATATATATATATATAATTTCGCTAGGTTTAGAATGAGTTTTGTAGATCAATCGGTATGATGGGTCGATGTCATATGATTGCGAAGTGAAGTATGATTTTTGTTATGGGTTTGAGTCTTGTCAACAGCTGTAATTGTTTTTGCTTACAAATTTTATATTTTTGGTGAAAATAAAATAATTGGTGAGCACTTGACTTTATGAAAGCTAAGCAAATACACCAGTTGGCATGAATTATATTTATCTTGTTTATATTTATAGTAATATACCCGGTCCTTATGTATATCAAAGCATACTTCCTATTCCCGTGAGTTTGTTTACAATTACATTCTGCAAAACTTTACAAATATAAACAGTAAGTTTAATTCCATAAAATGTCGACCAAAACATAAATATGTCTGTGAAAATCAAGTGTTGTATATGCCATAAACATAAAAAAGGCCAAACCACGAATATAACTGAGAAATAAATAGAATATTTTCAAAGTCAAGGAAATTATGTTCTTGAAAGTGGAATTATTTGTAATCAATGTAGACAAGTTTTTTTTATGGTAATGGAAAAATCAAAGAAAAGGCGAAAAATGATCAGCATAAATCACCACCCTCAGGTGCAACTTCTACATGTATTACACTTCCAATCGTTACTGTTGGTAAAACTACGAGAATTTGTGTCGTATGCAGAACAACTGGAGGTCCGTTTGTAGCTATACCTGAAAAGGCCAGAATGTCTATATTTATTAAACAAGGTCTGATTGTACCAGTTGGTGTCCGGTGTTGTCCATACTAAGAATATATGACTTCAGTTGTCGGCAGGTGCATATATTGTATCTTGACCTGTGTCGGTCTAATATCTATAGAGTGCCATGACGCTGCAAATTCCATTTGGTTGCGGCTCCATAACAAAACTTAACCTGACAAATAATTCGATTTGATTCAGGACAAATGACAGTGTACACACCGTTTGATCATCTGTAAAAAAAAAAA
>MJUT01032512.1:184798-195090 GCA_002080005.1 Gigantidas platifrons
GATACATCAATCGGAAACTGGTATAATTGAGTTATTGAGATAATATACAGTATGGATACATCAATCGGAAACTGGTATAATTGAGTTATTGAGATAATATACAGTATGGATTGTTTAATTTTGTTGGTTAAGTGAGGGTAATCATTTGTGTTCATGTAATAATTAATTTCTTCTTTTAATCAAGCATTTCTTTGTAAAGTATAGATGCACTGTTTGTGTAATAATTAATTAGCTACCTGATTAGTTTTTCTTTTGTTATTGTTGTTCCAATCGGAAGCATATTAAGGAGACCCAAGCCAATGATACATATTCTTGATATTTATATACATGTATATTGCAATAAACACTTGTTGCGAAGCCATAAGCTTGTCCAAGGTGGTAATGAAATTATTTAAGCCTGCTACCATCATGACTGGCATTAAACACAATGGCCAGTGATTGCATAGAGTGCAAGCAGGTTGTCGGACACAGAGAAGAAGCAATCCAATGCGATGGTTGTGAGAAATGGCAACATCGAACATAACACTGAATATTGAAGCACATTTTATAGAAATATTTGCAATTACAAATAACATCATTCACGGATAGACATGTCAACCCACACGGACATATTATCCTTCTCTTTAATACTACTGCTTGCTTAGCGGAGAAGCAACAAATATCAATTTTACATTCTTTGGTTTGATACAATCGGGGCTCAAACCCACGAACTACCGCACACGAGGGGAGCACGCTAACCATTACACCAGCGATGCGGTTAATATTTCAATTAAGACGCCATAAAGATACACAAAATATGAAAGATATTTATTAAGATTATCAAACTGATTTACAAACATATATACAAAAACATCATAGAGGGCAAAATTATTGTACACATCTCGATTTTATAATAAAATTCATTTCTGCATTACATTAATTATTGGGGCCGATTTTGATTATTGTGGGGGCGATTTTGTATTGGGGCGATTTTGAAGTGGGGGCGATTTTGATAAATGTGGGGGCGATATTGACGAGGGCGATTTTGCAGTGGGGCGATTTGACTTGCATTCACATACTTTATATAAATAATGGCGGGCCGAGTTGGTAATGGTCCGAGATTGTTTGGTCCGATTTTATAATGGACCGAGTTTGTTATGGTCCGAGTTATCCAGTAACGTACGAGGCGGCGTCGTAGTTTCTCTCCCCGATACTCTTTACACTCCTATGTAACAACAAAATTATGAAGCATTTTTGTTAATTTTTCATCAACATGTCTCTCGAAGACCCGTTCTTTGTTGTTAGAGAGTAAGTTATATAACCCTGTTGTTGTATGGAATCTGTCTATATGCGGTTGGAAAGAGGAAATGTTGAACTGTTGTGCTTATTTGAAAAATAATTTAGATTATTATTGAGAGAACGTGTATCCCGGTATTATGATCATTGTGTAATAATATGAGTAGGCATGGCCTATAGAGAGGACTTTAGTATTTGAAATTAAGTGATACTATAAATACCTTTATTAATAAGGTAGAGCAACGGTAAGAAGCTATATATAGTTTGGTAACAGTATTCGTGCAAATAAAATATTGTCTATATTGTCTATAATAGTAATAATAACAGTAATAGTATATCACGCGGACGCAGAAGAGGGCACCCTCGGAAACGATGTTTACCTTAGCGACTGGGACCTGTTAATTTTAGGAATACAAATAACCTTGGACGGGAATTGTGCTTGGTAGTGGCAGGGAATTATAAAACAAGTTTTAGTATAATTCCCTGGTAGCGGATACGAAAACTGTCCGGAGTTTGGATACAGACTCAGTTGCAAATGAAATAGATGTCATTTTGAAATTTATTGAGTTGGGAATGAAAATACACTGAAATTTTATTTAACAAAAACAAATCAAAGTAGCTATTATTTAAATCTTTCTCATGAAAGTAATTTACTTTCGTATCTAAGCTGGCTTACACATCCGGGTTTCATGGTGTCACTACCGAAGCTAATCATTTCGTACCATAACCGTTTCGTACTGGTCATAATGTATCGATCTGTATATGGTACGAAATGATGATAATGTGTCGATCTGCCTTTGGTACGACTGTATCAATATGCATTTGGTACGAAATGGTAATAATGTATCGATCTGCATATGGTACATGTACGACATGGTTTTCACTGTAGTGCGAAATGGAATGTACGAAATGGATATGGTACGAAATAACTATTATTCGTCAGCACCCCAACATTTAAATCTCGGCTACGCGAGAAATAAAGCATCAGTAGGTTGTCTATGCGGGGGATCCAACCGACGTGGTCTACAGTAATGAGGACTAAAGTCCTCTATAATAATAATATCGGGGCATGTAGGGTAACTGAGGGTGGAAGTTCGGCCGATGTGCACGAACATTTGACTACTACTAATCCGAGATTCCTCTGCCGTCCAACGGCTTTTTGTTCGACTTGCTGGAGGCGTGGGACGTCAGATCGCTCTCCATAAGGAAAACAGCGGATTTGCCGCTCCAACTCTGGGTCGGCACATTTCCACGTTTCATGGCTATCGGATTTTATTTTCTATCCGAAACCCTTATATAAATCGCTTCACCAATCATTTTTCTATTCATTCATAACCATCTTACCCTCAGAAAGTGGTGTTACACTCAAGTATCCTCTCGTCCGTTGAAATCGGTCAACACCTGAAATCGGTCACCATTTTGGAATGCACTGTCACGTGAGTTCAGATGTCGATGACGTCATTTATCCTTCAAACTGCGTCCAGAAATAGATATTGAATTTACTTTCACTTTGATCAAGACAACAATGAGATTTAAACAGATAAGAAAAGATAGCTATGGGTTTTGGTACCAAAATGGTGCCATTTTACTATTACCATTTTGACTTAATAATCAAAGTCAAATATTTCTAGAAAAACACAGTCCATAGTGGATAATTTGCATATCTTGTGTTTGTTTACATTCCACTGCACATCTTGACCTATATTTATAACTCCATTAGGCAACGGAAATGACATTGTTTTTGCTTTGAAATTAAGTAATTCCTTAGACAATTTTCAGATTTTTAGCGGGAATTTGTGGGTAATAAATATATGATTTAATATGAATTACATGGAATTGGACATGGATAAAATTGTACGTGAAAACAGAGATATTATCTGCTGAAAACAAGTGACAGCAAATACAATTTAATGAAAAAATGGTGAAATATAGAAGAAGCAAATTAAAAAATATAATGTAAAATACAATCTCCTAGGCCTATTTGTGTTCCACGCGACTATTTTATGGTTGACCGATTTTAGGTAACGTGACTTGGGTGCCATTACAAAACATATGCAAGCAAAAAAGATCAGCGAGCCGACATTTCTTCATCAAATTAAACGATGTTTTGGCATTATATTTGGCTTAAGTGCCCAAGTAAAGATGGCATTTATCTTTGGTATAAATACCAATTTGAATGAGAATTATAAGGAAATGTCCGATTTACTGACCGATTTACGGTCACATGTGGATACAGCACGAATTTCACATAGACCCTATCATTTCACCATTTCAGTTTCACTTTCAAACAAACGTGATCTTGCAATACTAACTGAATGATGACAGTAACGCATTGCATGATGGGAGCTACTTAATGCAGCTTGCCAAATTATTTCATACGTAAGCAACATACAAATCACATGGAAGACGATATAAAGCGTATTCTGCAGGACAAACAGTTCCATCTACAGCTCAAATCAGAGCAGAAGGAAATAATACAAAATGTGTTGGAAAGAAAAGATTCAATGGTAGTGTTACCCACAGGCTTCGGAAAGAGCATGTGTTACAAATGTACGTTCTCCTTCTCTCATTTTGGACAAGGTAAGATCATATATGCAAATCATCTCCCATGATACATTGCAGTACGGAGCTGTCCGGTGTTTTGGCGCACCTAAGGGTTTACCGTTTATTTCTCGGGATATGCCGATTTCCGAAATCTTTTAATTTTCATTATTAAAATATATAATCCTTTTACTTTCAATCTATTATTTCAGTTTTTCTGGAGAAAGTCATGGAACTGTGCATTTAATCGTTAAACACAGGTACCCCCCTTTCTGCAAGATTGTTTACATGTCCCCTGAATTGGCGCATGCGTTCTTCAAAGTTATCTTGTAACGAATAAAGGAAAGATTTAACTTTAAAAACCACTTATACTTGGAGCATAATGTATAATGGTGCTACCATATAAGTTTGAAGAGGAAATTGTGAATATTAAAATAAATATAGACAATACTTACAGACTGGTACCCTTTTCCTTAGCTTTTCTGTATAAACACATAACATAGGACACGACTGTAATCGTAGTTTTCTTGAAGTCACGTGACAAATGTTTGAAAGTGAAACTGAGATGGTGAAATGATAGGGTCTATGTGAAAATTGTGCTGTACTCGAGTGTAACACCACATTCTGAAGGTAAGATGGTTATGAATTAATAGAAAAATGATTGGTGAAGTAATTTAAAGGGTTTTGGATAGAAAATAAAATCTGATAGCCACGAAATGTGGAAATGTGCCGACCCAGAGTTGCAGCGGCAAATCCGCTGTTTTCCTTTAAAAGGAGAGCGCTCTGACATCCCACGGCTCCAGCAAGTCGAACAAAAAGCCGTCGGAAGGCAGAGAAATCTCGGACTAACTACTACAGTCTCGTGGAAAATGGTGGACGTCAAGATTGAGTTGTCTCGCTTTGGCTATTTTGAACTTAGGAAAAAGTAAAATAAGCTAAAACAACTTACCTTTAATACAATGTACTTCGTAAGGTGGCCTTTGGATCTTATACAAGCTAAAACTCGTCTTGGAATGGATTGATACAAGTTCTGAACAAGAATGGCGTCGAACAACTGGCCAGAATTAGTAATTCCTCCTGCACGATATTGCAGAGTTCTCTTAATTCTCAACCAACAGTTTTCTATGACATTGATATCTGGTGACTGGGCTGGCCATACCATACCATGAATGTTGTTATCATACTTATACCGCTCCACAATCATAGCCATATGGACAGGGGCATTGTTGTCCTGGAACACATAAGAATCATCCGGAAAATGACGGGCAATAACCGGCCATAACTGACTATCCAAAACTGAAATATACTTCTCTGCATTTATATTTCCATTAACTTGACATAAAGTACCGACACCATACCATGTGATACAACCCCATATCATAACGGAAACTTTGGGCACACATTCAGCAGTCATACATTCTGGACGGTATGCTTCATGAGCGGTTCTCCAAACTTAAACCCGATTATTCTGGCCAATAACAATTTGTGATTCATCACTATATAATATGTCTCCAGTTTTCATTTACAGTCCATCTTCTTTTCTGTAAGCACCATGTCAATCGCTTTTTTCTGTTAATTTCTTTCACAACCATTCACTTTTTCACTATTCTCCTGTAAATACGGTTTTTGTGTAAATATAAATATATCGCTGAATAGTCCTTTCACTCACACTATGATCTCCATTTCCGATATTAAATTCAGTTGCTATATCCCTCAGAACTTTTTCACTTTTTTTTTTTCACCAAGCGCTTTAATCTGGCTTCACTCCGAGCAGACATTTTTCTTGGCTGTCCAGAACGAGGAGCTTTTTCAAAACTTTTCCGTTCGTTATAAGTCTTGATAACTGACCTGCAGGTACTTTAATTTCAGGTATTGACAACATCCTGGAAATTTCACTAATCTTGTGACCATTTGACTTCAGATTAACAATTATTTCTTTCTTGTCTGGTGACAATTCTTTCGACTTTCGACCCATCTTTGTTTACATAGGAAAAATTACACTGTAAGTATTTTTAGCAGACGATTTTATTACGTCATCTTTTTGGACTGTATCAAAATTATAGGGACCGTCTCAAATTAAAAAATAGATGGGAATCGACATTGAAAAATCAATTTAAAAAGCAGTGGAAATGTGCCGTTTCAGGACGTCCATGAATAATTTTGGCACGAGACTGTAGTTCCACAACTTGCACATGAATTATGTACATGTACCATTATAATCTTGTTGTCAGTTATGTGACCAAAGTATTTCACATTTACGACGTCACGCTAAGTTATTCGGTTGAAGTTTGTTGATGTTTGAGAAGCTATAACTTTATAATAAATAAAATTATACTCGCCAAACATTCAGTATTTAGTAGCATGACCTTTAGCTTCAATTACATGTCTTATTTGTGTTGGAAGAGATTGATATAAAATTGAAAGGTACACACTTGATATGGAATACCAAATTCTTATGAATGCCCGGACTAGGACACCCTTGGAATGAATCGTGTTTTGTTCCTGTTGTAATTGTATTTTAATTGATCTGCAAATGTTTTCAATTATATTAAAGTTTGATGGTTGGGATGGCCAATCAAGACAATCGACATCATTGTTATTTTTCTACAATTTTGTCGGTATGGACTGGTGTACTGGGGCGTTGTCATCTTGGAAAATCCACTGATTAGTTTCTAATTTTGCAGCGACTGGCCAAAGATTATTGTCAAAGATGTCTACGTAATTGGCTGAGTTAATATTTCCTTCTGCATCTGTGATTGTACCAACTCCATCTTTGCAGCTACACCCCAAAACATTACAGACACACGGGCACCACCATTACGACTTCCATACAGTCCTAAGCATTGTGTGTTCCACCTTTCCTCTGGTTTTCGCAACACATACACACATTAATTTTTCCCTAATACCACCTGCATTTCTTCAGAAAATATTATTTTATTCCATTGGTCTTGTATTGTCCAGTGTAATCTATTTCGGCACTTATGGCACACAATTTTTAGCTCACCTGACCCAAAGGGTCATGTGAGCTTTTGTTATCACTTTGCGTCCGCTGTCGTCGTCGTCGTCGTCATCCTCGTCTGTAAACTTTTCATACTTTCATCTTCTTCTTTGAAACTACCAAACAGATGTGGACCAAACTTGGCAGAAATGTTCATTTGGAGGTCCTCTACCAAATTTGTTATTTTGGTTTAGATCGGAAAACCAACATGGCCGCCAGGGCCAATAATGTGTTCTGATTGGTTGAAACTTTGAAAATCTTCTTGTCAGAAACTACTCAGCCAATGGAATTGTAACATTATAGAAATGGTGACTGGATGATCCTCTACTAAATTTTTTATTTTTGTGCTGATCGCATATCCAAGATGGCTGCCATGACTCGACTTAGTTTTAACATAGGACCCTATGGGAAAAATGTTTAAAAAGTTTTTCCTCTGAAACCAGTAAGTCAGTTTAAAGCAAACATGGCATGAATGGTCCTTAGGTGGTCAACTTTCAAAAGAATGTCATGTGACCCCGATCTCCATCCAAGATGGCCACCGTCAGTGAACATAGTTTTAACATAGGACCCTATGGGAAAAATGTTTAAATTTTGTTCCCTCTGAAACCAGTAAGCCAATTTAAAGCAAACATGGCATGAATGGTCCTTAAATGGTCAACTTTTAAAAAAAAATCTTCTCCTCTGAAACCAGTAAACCAAGATAGCAAACATGTCATCGATGGTCCTTCGGTGGTCAACTTCCAAAATTGTGTTTAGTGACCCCAATCTCGGTCCAAAATGGCCGCCGTCAGCGGCCATAGTTTTAACATAGGACCCAATGGGAAAATTGTTTAAAAGTCTTCTCCTCTGAAACCAGTAAGCCAATTTAAAGCAAACATGGCATGGATGTTCCTTTGGGTAGTATATACTTTCAAAATTGTGTCCGGTGACCACAACCTTCATCCAAGATGGCTGCCATGAGCAGACATAGTTTTAACTTAGAACCCTATGGGATTTGAATAGTAACTTAGATGTATTCGGCATGCAGACATTCTGAAGAGGACTTATTTATATCAGGTGAGCGATACAGGCTCACCTGAGCCTCTAGTTTCTATTTTGCAACGAAATTGTCTTGTGTTTTCGCAACAATTCTCCTGTGAAAGGCATTTTTACTCAATCGCCTTTGAATTGACCTTTTACAAATTGGAACTGGAAGAAGTGGATTCAATTTATTCATCAAATCGTGTAAGCTTCTTGTACGATCCTGTTTTACAAGCCTTATCAATGTATGCTCACCTTGCTTGTTGGTAGATCTGGGTCAACCTGTTTGTGGCTTGTTTTCTATATTTTCCTGTTAATCAAATCTTTTCAAATATTTAGACACTGCAGATCATCTAAATCCAAATATCTTTTTTTTTTCTTTTTTTTCTTTTTTTTTTCACAATTAATATCTTTAATGAAATCTTTACATTTGTTAGTGGTAAAACATAAGTACCAGTACCTTATCCTGGCTTCGTTAATATTAGTAACATGTCATAGAAATATAGTGTTAGTCGTGTTAGTACAATACAATTAAATTTATCAATGAAAATGAATACGGATTTTGAGAGTCATTTCATAAATACATAAGTGTTCAGGGATTCAGCCAGGATTTTGAGACCATTCGTCAATTTCATGGAATATATTGAGCTTAATCTTATAATAATTTACTTTTGATCTAATACCACACAAGTTGTAATAACCCCCCCCNATTCCGGGCATTTTTTTCTCTCGTTATTTCGGACATTGTGACGAATCGTGCAATGAATGACGATTACAAAAATATGTCCACTTTCAATACATACTGTGGCATTTTGAGTACATGTCATAACTATAAAAAAAAATCATTATCGTTGATTGAATTCTTTGTCGGGATCATTATCTTTAACCAGGTAAATCAAGCCAGGTGAGATCGAAGATTACGCAATCGAAACAAAAAGTCTATAATCCGTTGATTGGCTTGTGACATGTCATAAAATTGTCATTGTAGTGACTAATTAGTTTTAATCAGCAAATGAAGAAGAAAAATGGATTTTTACAAACATTTAAGTGGCGAATTGCTTTGAAAAATAATCGTCAATATTAAAATGCATTCGTAAATTACGAAAATGACGAGCGCTCGCTGAAACACTGAGTGTTTCTAATTTTAGCCTTGTTTGTTTACTTCCTTTTTACTTTCGTAAATCCAAATATCTTTCCAATTTCTGTTTTTTTTTAAATCCATCCTGGTGTAGCCATAATACCTGCCGTTTTTGGTCAGGGCTCATCTCTTTTGTTTTTCTAGCCATTTTGGAAACTCCCTTTTTGTAGCGTTAATGTTTTATGTGCGCATGTGGAAATAATGTCACTAACATATCATATTTTGGAAATAATGGTGTCTTAATTTAGTAGCAGAATTATCAATATCAATAAAGTTATAAGCAACAGGTACATTCTTATCTGGTAGCATGACGTTGTGTACACAAAACGTGAAATACTATACACAATATTTGTACATTGTCGAAAAATACAATGCATAAAATTTATTTGTACAAGCTCTAGAGACAGGTAGAAAAACTAGCCCCTGGCAAGCTTTTCTGCCTGATTTCACAGTGATTGCAAATGAATTTGATATTTTTAGACGATTTATGCATATTGTGTTTATCCTGCAATGTCAAAAAACCCCAAAATGCTAGATTGTCTAAAAAGAGCAGAAACAAGCGTCATTCTAACTGTTTTTGATGGTGTCCTCTGTAAAGTCCATGCTTAAACTGTTACTGTTTCTTACCATCGCTCAACATTATTCCGTTACCAAAAAAATGATATCTTGGTCAGTGACTGTACATTGTATATAACAAAAATTTATCCAGTCAAAGTTTAACTGCTCAAATAGAACAAGTACAAGATAAAAAGGTTTAATTATAGCAAGAGATTAAAAAGACAGTGAATTCATCTTTACATGTATGTCTTTCTTTTATGTCTTAGTGAAGTACAGAAAGCATTGCAGTCAGCAACTAGTTTATATGAAAGATGGAGTGAGCTGATAAATGACCCAAAGAGTGTTTCTAAGGAAGAATATGATTGGACAACTAATGAACTACGAAATAGTCTGAGGAGTATAGAATGGGACCTTGAAGACTTGGAGGAAACAATAGATATCCTTTATTGATTGGATGTATTCAAATTTTATCATCATTTACCAATCAAAAATCATAATTTCATCTTTAACAGCCCATTAAACTGACATTAACTTTGATTTAACACAACACAATACTGTATTTTTTTTATCCAAATAAATGGTAACTATAATTTTTTCTTTCAATTTGAAGCTAATGGTAAATTGTATCTAAAAATTACAGGATTTGATGAATCACAGCAAAATTTTCACACCCATATTTAAAAAGTGTTTATTTGGTTTTCCAACCTTTCGACTTTGAGCTTACCTGATGAAGGTTACTTTGAGCTTACCTGATGAAGGTTA
>MJUT01032513.1:15942-30618 GCA_002080005.1 Gigantidas platifrons
ATCAAAGAAACAAAGAAAAAAATCAAATATCTATACATGTAGTTCAATACCTATTTCAGTTGTCATTGATTTTTACTTGCTAAATAGAGTATACAAAGATGAAAATGGAAAAAAGTCAGAACTGTGAATGAGACATTGTTTTATGCTTTGCTACTTGGCTGCTGCATAAATTTAGTACCTGTGAAACAAGTTCTGCTCCTATATGTTACATCTAAGTTAAAATAAACAAGTGCCTACATCATCCCTAAACTACATGTAGGAACGAATATCAAGAACCACCCTTAGGGAGCAACCATTTAATTCTTATGGGGAGGGGAGGGGAAATCCTGCATGGTTCAGTTGTCAAATGAAGTGTGATATAAACATTTGGTTAAGTAGTAATCAGTTTTTGAAAGTTCATTTAGAGAATCATCAGACCCCTACAAGCCATTTCTGGCCCAGTTGCCATAAAACTTGAGAATTCACTTAAGTCTGAGAATATTCTCAGATAAGGAACTCAGCCAATCAATTTTGAGTATTTCCTTATTTGAGAATATTCTCAGACTAAAGTAAATTCTCAAGTTTTGTGGTGAGGGGCCAGGATATATTTTTTTTTACAAATTTTACACCAAAACATTTGGAATTGTCTATATTTTGTTTGTTTATTTACTCACACGATTTTTCACACGAAATACCTCCAAAATTTTCGCGCTTCCCTCCGCTCGGCGCGATTTTTTTAAGTGCGCCCCCCTCCCCCCTAAAAGTTGAAATCCTGGATCCACCCCTGGATTGGAACCGCCCCCTTGCACGTGGACTGGCTATATATAGCTTGACAGACAGCTGAAAACTCAACCTTCCCCGCGTGAAACTGGCATAGTAGATGTACTATTTTCGCATAGTATATCAACGCTATATAATTCTTTGTGATATAAGCCAAAATATCGTATGAACTTATATTACAGAAGAAATTTACAGAAAGCATAATAATAATTTATATATATACAATATTGGTCTGTTGACAGTAAATATAGAATTTATTTGACGAGGCTGAGAACTTTTGTAAGTCTTTCTCCCCGTTTCGCGCAGAGTCAAATAAATTCTATAGTTACCGTCAACAGACCAATATTGTATTTATCCTGCAATCCACCATGTCCTAAAAAATAATTTTAACTCGTAAAAATGCATTTTTTATGATGCATTATGCAACGGATTCCTCACTATTTGGCGTAGTAAAATACCAGATTGTTTTGCCGACAAAAATTCGCGAACAAATAGTTCTCAAAAGGAAGTGAAATAACTTTATTTAAATGAAGATTTATTGATTAAGATGAAAATCTATATAGAAAATTGATAGTTTAGAACCTGAAATATATATATTTAATATGTTTTTCATAGTTATGAAAACACATTAATTTATCGATCATACATGTACGTCACATACTTAAATACGCCTGCAGTAGTAACCAGATAAATATATACGCCTGTGTGAAAAGGTATACGCCTGCAACTATATGGTTCACTTTTATTTATTTTTTTTTATATAAAATAGTAAACATCCGATATATTCCTTTTACTAGTTTATTTTAAAAAAATAAATAAAAGTGAACCATATAGTTGCAGGCGTATACCTTTTCATAGTATGGAACTAATAAATTGGTTTTCACTCAATCTTATGAAAGCTAACCCTGACAAATTTCAGGCGATAGCCATTGGAAAAAAAAACGAAAAGTCAAAATTTATCTTTTAATTTGAGCGGAAACAAAATTGTATGTGAAGATAATGTAAAATTGTTGGGAGACACTATTGATTCTGATTTGAATTTTGATAATCATATTTCGGAAATTTGTAAAAAGGCTTCCAGACAATTAAATATTTTAAAAAGAATTGGTAAATATATGAACAGATTGGGAAGACTGACATCTTACTATTCGTTTATCCTTTCAAATTTTAATTACTGCCCAGTGACATGGCACTATTGTTCGGAAAAAAATTCAATTAAAATGGAAAAAAATCCAAGAACGTGCATTACGGTTTATTTATGAAGACTATGATTCCTCTTCAAAAATCCAAATTACCATCATTGAAGGTTCGGCGAATAAGAACAATTGCAATCGAAACTTTTAAAATAATACATAGAAAGAGTCCACAATATTTACATGATCTTATAGATATTAAAGCCCAGTATTATAATTTCAGGTCAAAAAATACCACAGCTGTGCCTAGAGTAAGGACCACAAGGTACGGCATAAAATCTTTTAGATACAATGCTGCACAAATCTGGAATGAGCTACCAAACATTGTCGCCAGGAGTCCTCTTTCGATCAATTCAGAAAAATTATACAAACATGGGATCCAGTTGGTGGCTCATGCCAGTGCAGTGCATGCTTGTAACTGATTTTATTTTTTATTTTTTTTAGCTTATGCCTGCTGCGTTCTTGCTTGCTCCTTTTAGTTAGCATCCTTTTTTTATTTTTAGTTCATTATGTTTTAGTTAGCATCCTTATATTTTTAGTTGATGTTTGTACTTTAGCTTTCATTCTGATTTCTAGCTTGATTTTATACTGCTTTTCTTATCAGCGTGTTTGTGTATCAAGTATATGTGCATATGTATGGCTTTTTAAAATATTATGTGTTTTATTTATTTATATGTGCTGTATGTTGTATGCATGTTTGTGTATCAAGTATCAAGTATTTATGTGGATAAGTATATGGCTTTATGCTTTTAAATTATTATGTGCTTTTTTATATGTGCTGTATGTTGTATGCATGTTATGTCATGTATGTGTTGTTCAATGTATAGTCGAATTTAAAAGCTCGTTAGTGCTTGTGTTATGCTTGTTATACATGCTTCGACTTTAAATAAAACTTGTTAAAAAAAAAAAGAAAAAAAAAAAGGCATACACCTTTTCACACAGGCGTATATATTTACCTGGTTACTACTGCAGGCGTATTTAAGTATGACCCAGTTAAATGATTCGGATTTGTTTAAGATTTTTGTTTTGTTTTTCATTGACTTCTAGGATTTTTTTTATCATAAAATATGTATAAAACATATGGAATTTAATATTATTAGTTTCATTTACTAGTAATTAATTTTGTCGGTTTGTATTTAGTAGTGAGAACGAAAACATTTATTAGAAAAAGACGACGGTCGATTATTGACATTGGTTACGATTCATATAGTAACTCCTTCACAGGAGAGCAGAAACACAAAAAAGTAGTACAGGAATATATATAGGCGGGACTTAAAAATTTATTCGTAGGTTTAAAAAGTTATTCGTAGGCTGAAAAATTTATTCGTATACTACGAATAAAGCAAAAATTTATTCGTATAGCATATTTGTACAGCAAATGTACTGATTGCAGGATAAATTATTTTATTTTATCCTGCAATCATGATCAGTACATTTGCTGTACAAATATGCTATACGAATAAATTTTTGCTTTATTCGTACTAGACGAATAAACTTTTCAGCCTACGAATAAACTTTTCTGGTACCCTGTAGCTATGTACAGCGGAGGGCGCAGACAAGTATGAAACTGGTACTAATAATGTAACGCGGACAACATTTATGAAAGGCGAGGAATGACGCTTGTTTCTGTCCTTTTTGTTTAAATCTGACAAGTTTTCCGACTTTTTTGACATTGCAGGATAAACACAAAATACGTACATTGTCGTTAAATATAAAATTAATTTGTACTCGCTGCGAAACAGGCCTGAAAAGCGCACCGACGATTCGCTATTCTGCCTGTTTCTAAAGCTCGTACAAATAAATTTTATATTTACCGACAATGTACGTATATTGTATATTTATTTTCTTCTTTGCGTACGGTCTATTGTATATTTTTTAATCATAGTTTTCATATTAATATTTCAAAGTATATAAAATCCGGATTTGACGGACGTATCATATTTATAGAGGGTGCACGTGATAAAGAGGGTGTATGAGGACAGAGACTTCTGAACGTGAAATAAAACTGAATTTCACGATGAACGAAAATATTTTCATCCTTGTACGGAGTATATTTGTCTGTGCACGAAACACGGTGAATAACGGACATAAAACACGAAAACACGTTAAATAAAAAGGGCAAACACGTTGTATTATAAAATAGGCCTTTAACCCCCCCCCCTCTCTCTCTCTTTATAGATCTACTTTACAATAAATACTTTATAAAAAAAAAAAAAAAACAACTTTAAAGCTTCATTGGTATGGTTGGATCATTCCATCTTCTATTAGTCCTGCACTAGTTACTCCGCCATAGTAATGTCAGTGTAGGCATATTGCATATATACAAACTGGTAGGGCCTATCATCCTAGTTCGGTCTTGCAAATGTTGGGACACCTCTAGAGACCATTAATATGCGCGTGGAAATGATAAGTAATACTAGTATTAAAAAAAAAGAAAGAAAGAAAGAAAGAATTTCTCTATACTTTGACACTTTTAATTCATTTTTCATTTAATGAACCTTTTTATGTCAAGTCCTTGCAGACGTTAATTTAAGGTTTGAGATTTGCTTCGGGCGTTTTTTTTTAATTATTTTTTTTGGGGGTGGGGGATGGGGGCTATGGCGTTTGAAATCATCCAATATTATGATTTTACCAGCTAGGTAATATATTTCAAACTGCATTTGTGTAGCAAACTGTATGATAGCCGTGCATAGAGTGAGACAGTGTAGCAACGCTTAATATCGCACCGACGCTAAATGTCGCACTTGACGCTAAATGTCACAAGGCTGACGCTAAATGTCGCAACCAACGCTAAATGTCGCAAAACCTCCTGACGCTAAATGTCGCACCTTTAACGCTAAATGTTGCAATATCTTGAACTACCGCTATATGTCGCAACATCAACGCTAAATGTCGCACTCTTTTATAAGCCCAAATTAATTATCAATTATCAATTTGATATTTTAAACTTTCACATCTATATATACAGTCCGATAAAAGTTAAGCACCACCTGACTTGTTTCAATAATATCTTTTCTAATAATGAACTTATTTAAAATCGGTTTGCTGTTTTCGTTACCTGTACACACATACTTACTTACCTGTGAAACAGGTTATTGATAGATTTTTATTTATGTGTATATGACAGGGTGTGTAAAGTGCCACGTGTACTTTTCAACATTTGTGTTTGCGAACGAAAGCTGATTTTTTTGTGTGTAGAGTTTTAAGTTTCATTTTCTATTGGTTTGGTATGGTGCGGCGAAAATTAACCATACAAGAAAGGTGGCAAGCTGTTGGCATGCATAACGGTGGTTTTAGCCATAGAAGGGTGGCAGACCACTTCAGGGTTAATCATTCTATCATTGTACGACTGATGCCGCGTTTTCGTCAAACGGGGAATGTTACTGACCGTCCACGTGCAGGTAGACCTCGCAAAACGACGCCGAGAGGACCGGCTCATATCTAGACGGGCGCGGCAACGGCCGTTCAGTACAGCTGGTGCACTTCGTGGTAATTTAGCGTTTGGAGGCCACATTTGCACACGCACTGTAATCAGACGCCCCCACCATCAGGGAATGCGAGCACGACGACCCATAAAACGTCCACAGTTGACATTACGTCATCGACATGCTCGATTTGACTGGTCACATGATCATTTGGGGTGGACAATTCGCACATGGCGACGGATCCACTGGTCTGATGAAAGTCGTTTTTTGTTACGCCCTACCGACGGTCGTGCAAGGGTTTGGCGCCAACGAAACACTTCATTTCAGGACAACCATATTTTGGGCACAACTGCTTTTGGGGGTGGGGGTGTAACTGTCTGGGGTTGTTTTTCCTTTGACTGTAAGTTGGACTTGTACGTTCTTGATGGTAATCTGACAGGCCAAAAATACCGTGACAATGTGCTCGCTCCACGCGTAATCCCCCATTTCGACAATCATGCGTTCGCTGACACGCCAAAGTTCATGGACGACAACGCTAGGCCACATAGAGCCCGAATTGTACAACATTTTGTACAGCAAGAGGCTGTTCAGACAATTCCATGACCTACGATGTCGCCAGACATGAAACCTATAGAGCATGTATGAGACTTTATTGGCCGAAAAATTAACCAACGCAATCCAAAATGTCAAAATATTGACGAATTAAGAACTGCTATCTTACAGGAGTGGCAACAGTTCCCCCAAGAACGGCTTAGGCGTCTTGTGCGAAGCATGACGAGGCGTGTTACAGAACTTCACAATAAACGCGGTGGATATACTCGTTATTGATTTTGATGCCTTACACATACGCACAATAGATGCATTTAAAAGTTCTTAAAATCTGAATACTCTGCATTTTAATGCAATGTTAAAAACTTCCATCAAAGACAAACTGGTTTTACGTTTTTCCAGCGCATGTTTTGAACCCCATTTTTGCCACGTCATAGTCACGTCTTTCAGGATGATAAATACTTCGTAGATTGGTAATTTTAGAGCCCTTGGTGTAGTTTTTTAAGAATTGTAAGACAAATGGTGATATCTATTTTATTGATGTAAAAAAATATATCGATAAAAATATAGGGTGGTGCTTAACTTTTGTCGGATTGTATAGTTAAAAACTCTAAACCATGAAGTACAAAACCTTGAACTTCAGTATTACACACTTCACAACTCCATTAATTCAATCAAAAAACGTGTAGATCGCAAACTTTCACAATTTCATACTTCATGATTTCTCGTTTTGAAAGAAATCATGAATTGTGTACGGAAAGCGAGAGGTATCTTCAGACTTCACACTTCGAATTTCAGACTTCAGATTTCGGAAATCGTTATTTCCGGATTTTCTCCGTCATTGGTTCTTGCATTTTCACACCAAACAACTGGAAAATTGAATGCCCCCGTCTCAACCTTATCCACCTCAAACCTCGCCCCCCCCCCACTCCCCCACCCCAATTTACTACCTTAACTTTTGGTTTGGTTCTGAGGAATGTGTAGGGGTATAATGCAAAGAAAACGTCTTGCAGAGCCAAAATAGATTTTCATTATAACTTAATATTAAGGAATGGTATATTATTCATCGGGTATGATGTAGAAAACTTATGTATAGACTTTAAAAAGTGTTGGTGTCTTAGTTTGTGTCTGTAAGACACATACAATGCCCCCGCGGTTATAATTGCAAAACGGTAAACCAATGTTTTGCTTATTCAGCATCAAGCAGAAATGACTGAAATGTGAGAAACGTTAACTGCCAACTCCTAGTCCAAGGTCAGCGTTGTTCTCCTTGCAGCCAGCTTAGACGTGTACTTGTAGCCAGAAAATATAGACTAGATGAAAAAAGTCGTAAGCAGTCAAGTACCCCAGACTACACTCGCTACAAGAAACAACACACAAACATGTCCAGACCAGAACTCATTACCAAGATAAAGCAACAGAAAGACATTATTAGTTCATTGGAGACTGAGATATCAAGGACCAGACAACAGTTTCAGCGAGAGATGTCAAGTAAAGGTGTCACATTAGATTTATGCCAGTCATTGGAACTCAAAGATACCATGTCAACATGCACATCAGAGGTTGAGCGAGCTTTTCCAGACGAGAACTCCTATCAGCGTCTTTTCTGGTCCGAGCAGCTGAAGTGCATGAATGTGCATTCCCAAAAAGGTATGATATTAGTATTTTTTTAATTGATTGTAAACATATGGCAATTTGATCGGATTATTGTGGAAAGAGTTATTGCCATACTGCAATCTTTCCTGTTAAATTCCCCATTGTTTAGTAAAGTGATCTTTACATCTTTACAAGTACCATAACATTTTTTACATGAATACAGTACAAAAGGGACCATATATACAAATCACCTTGTGGTGTTGACGTTTATCCCTTGTTGAAGACACTTACATGTAAAGCTGCCACACCTCTCTAATAATGCATGTTCTAACTTCTAATGAATCATGTTATTTTTCACAACAAACCTAAAATATTAGTGGTCAGTGACATACAAGTCCAATAAAATGTAAGTTAAATGTTATTATTCACACCAGAAAACACTACTACATATACAAAAATGAATGGAAATTGAATTTGAATTTTGGTGTTTAATGCCACTTCCATCAATATTTCAGCTATATCATGACGACCAGTTTTAGTGGTGAAGGATACATTTAGTACAACATGTACAATAAATGATGTATTCACGAATATAGTCATTGAAAAAAATATTCAAGATAAAACTTATATATATACAGGTATGAATTTAAATTTTGTGCATTTGATTTTAATTTAATGCTACAGAATTTGTTTTATGCATCAAGATACATTTCTTTGGTACATTGTAGGTATGAGATGGCATCCTATGATTGTACTATATAAATCCTTGGTTTGGGTCAGTTTAAAATTAATTTGCAATGGTTAGAGTGTGATAAATTACATAGAAACCACTAAAAACTTTGAAATAAAGGGAGGGAACTCTTTGTTCTGTATATAATTTAGTTAATTGTTAGGGAACTTTGAAATCATATTCTTAGTCATCCTTTCTTGATACAGAAAAATCCCTATTCTTTCTGACATACATATGAGTTCAACATTATATGTACGTGACTGACACACGATTGATGATGAAACGGGAAATGGTTTCGTGATCTTTGAATAGGCCTTAAACATTCAAAGCACTCACACGAACTTCTTTTTCTTGTTTGCTTAAATTTGGTTCAATATTGATAAAATCAACGCTAAAATATTAATATAAATCAACTGTTGATTTGAATACCCACAGTCATCTGCTTTCATGGGCGCTGCCATTTTTATGCCCCCGCGACTATTGGTTGGGGGGCATATTGTTTTACCCCTGTCCTTCCGTCCGTCCGTGCGTCCGTCCGTTCGTCACACTTAGTATGCATAGTTTGTCCGGCTAACTCCTCCTACAGTTTTTGAGCTAGACCTTTTATATTTTGTAGACAGTTAGTACTTACACTGAAGGTGTGCATATTTTATGGATTTTGAATTTCAACATTTTTTTACAAAATTATGGATGCATGAACTTAAGACAGATTTTGCTAAATCCCTATAGGATATATAGTTTGTCCGCTAACTCCTCCTACAGTTTTTGAGCTAGACCTTTTATTTTTTGTAGACAGTTAGTACCTACACTGAAGGTGTGCTTCCTCCGCCACTAAAACTGACCGCCACGATATGACTGAAATACTGCTGAAAGTGGCGTTAAACCCCATTCAATCAATCAATCAATCAATCAATCGAACATCACATTGTTAGGTACAGATTCATTTATTTCAGTCATTTCTGCATGATGCTGAATAAGCAAAACATTGGTTTACCCTTTTGCAATTATAACCGCGGGGGCATTGTATGTGTCTTACAGACACAAACACCTTTTAAAGTCTATACACAAGTTTTCTACATCATACCCGATGAATAATATACCATTCCTTGAAATTAAGTTATATTGAAAATCCATTTTGGCTCTTCAAGACGTTTTCTTTGCATTATACCCCTATATCACTGAACCAATAATAACGGTATCGTCATTATATGATCGTCGCTTTCATCAGTGGCAAGTAACTGATCTATCATGATCTCATTTTTTTTTCACCCGCATCTGTGGTTTTAATAGTTAGCGTGCTTGTCTTGAATACGGTAGATCGTGGATTCGAGCCCCAATCGGGTCAATCAAAGGCAATGAAATTGGTATTCGTTGCTTCTCCGCTAAGCACACAGCATTAAGGAGAAAGAGCAAAGACTGGTTGGCTCGGAATCAGGATAAAGTATCCGAGTGGGACGACATGTCTATCCGCAGAGTGTTGTTTCAGTGAGCTAGCACTATACAAATCCAACTAAGCGTGTTGGTTTAGTACAAAGCAGGCCTCATCATCGCTTCATTGAAAATTAACTTTTTACCGCCATGATATAGCTAAAAATGGATGAGTTGGCGTTAAACAACAATCACCCACTCACTCATGCAATTTGTTTTCTGTGTTATCTGCCTTTTATCCAGGATTAATCTTTTTTCTGCTTTTTTGTATGGGTATCCTGGATTATTTCTGGAGATCGCTATGATTGTTTTATTGTATCATGATCTTGGAGACCTTCTGGACCAATACAGAAGACTATCAAACAAATACGCCCTTGGTTCGAAGTCGCTGCATTTTACATACTTAAGATACCTTAGATTTAAGTGAAAACTTAAGGTGGTACCTAACACTACAGGGAGATAACTCTTTCAAATCAGTTGAACGTTTTGATCATATGATGTTTGTATGCAGATTTCAAGCATCTCGGTGATCAAAACCACAGAGAGAAAAGCTGCTATGTGGCTATTGAATCTATAGCTCAGAGTCTGTTGGTTGGAATTTGTTAAAATTTTGATATTTATTACAGTGGATATATTCAAACACACTGCCAAAAAAAAAAAAATAAGAAAATTAAACGAGCAGATCAAATTTTACCTGAAGTGTAAGGTACCACCTTAAGTGCATTCTTATTTTAAGGAGCTTTATGCATACCACGTAGGGACCGACCATTTAACTTGCAGGGGGGAGGGGGGGGGTTATGTTTTTTTTTTATTCGTTCAGAATTTTTTTTTCGGACAACATGAGAGATAGAATTTTTTTTTTGTCGCGCGAAGCGCAAATTTTTTTCCAGAATTTACCATTAGGTTATCTGACAAAAACTCTGAATCAGATTATTTTTTTTTCTCCACCAAAATCAGAATATTTTTTTCAGCAACATTGGGAATCAGAATATTTTTTTAGGAAAAAACCATAACCCGGGGGGGGGGGGTTAAATGGTCGTTCCCTTAAGTGGAATGGGGGAGCTATTTAAAACTGAAGATTTTGCTAAGGTAATTCTTAGTTTAAGTAGTATTATACATACCACTTAAGTAAAAGGGGCGGTGTTACCTTAACTTAAGTGTTTTCTAAGGGAAATCTTAACTTAAGTAGCTTTCTGCATACGGGCCCAGGTTTCAGAAAGGGAGATAATTTAAACACAAATCGAACACACCCGTAACACAATCTCCCCGAAAGAGTTCAAATGTTGGGTCACGCGCATATCATTTGCATTACTGTTGTCCAATATTTTGTGATTTGCTCATACATTCTGCTTTTGAGCGGATTTTTAATGTTATGCAGTTGATTTTAGTTAAATTAAGTGGCATATTAAGTAAAAATATTTAATCCGAAAATTCCATGATATTCGCCTTTCATATTACTTTAAGATATAAAATTGATAAGATAATTCATTTGGTCTTATGCGACATTTAGCGTTGAGGTTGCGACATATAGCGGTAGTTCAAAATATTGCGACATTTAGCGTCAGGAGGTTTTGCGACATTTAGCGTTGGTTGCGACATTTAGCTTCGAGTGCGACATCTAGCTTTGCTACAGACAGCAATGTTTGCCGCGTGGGCTCGATATCTTGTTCCATTCCATGTGCTATGATTTACTTCGAATAGCACCAGTGTGCCAGAGGTTGTCCAAATTGATCGATAATTATAAAAACAATACATTTTTTTTAATTCAGTATTCAAAACATATAAGTGGTTTGGATCAGAAGTTGATTTTGATATTTTGTTTACCATACGAGTAATTTTCGCAACATATTCGTATAGAACACGGAAAGTATGCATGATCAAGTCGACGGCTAAAGTTTTAATTTTCGATGTGGCTGCACTCGTCGACCAAAATAATGTTTACAAAAAATTCTTTAATATTTAAATGACAATCGGAAACAGGTGTTTCTATGTTTGGTCGAGGCATGCAGCCAATACGTATTTTGACCAAATCGTTAAATTTTTTAGCAAATTTGGTTCATTTTGAACGTTCCGGCTTGTTTCCGGATGTTAGAATTGACAGATGACGTCATCAATATGCAAATATTAAGTTGGGACGAATACTCCCAACAACTGAAGTAACATTTAGTGTAAAAATAATATATCTTTCATATTTTTTCTATTTTACAGGGCCGATATCGGCCCCGTGGCTCTACTCCTTTACTCTGGACAACAGCAATAATGCATTGATGACACTATTTTTTTTCACATTGTGATTGTATGTTGAAAATTTCGTCCGTCAGTTATGTCCGTTATCGGCGAGTTTTCTTTAATTTGAACTACTGATTATTAGATATGAAGAGAAACCTAGCGATAATATCAGAACGGTAGATCGTGACGCCTGGTATTGTATATGAGGACGGTTCAGGATATCTGTAGCGTAATGATCAACTTGTCAAGTTCTTTCATCTGTGAAATTTCGAAATCAAATTAAGACATGGCTTGCCTGATGCTTTAGTATTTTGACATCAGGTGATGATTGCATCGCCAGGTGGTTCGATTTATTTCAGAAATAAAACCTGTTCGTTTCTTGTGAAACATTTAGGAGTGTGTGGTCTCCGCTGAATTCATTGTATTGTGACGTAGATGTCCGGCCACTTGTATAACTCTCCCGTCAAAGCTGAATACTTGTTAGGCCATGTACATATTTTGATTTCATATTTAATGAACACTACAATGTACATGTATTGTGAAATTTTGGATTTTATAGTTTTATAAATTTACCGTGACAAACTTTCGGATCATTGCAAAAATTTAGAAAATTTTATTTTGTTGTGTAGTTGTTTGTATGGGCTAGTAAGTTTGTGTAACAGTTATCTCCGTTTGTACTTTGTCCGGATTTGTTTTATGTTTTAGCTGTCTCTTGAAATGGCAGCAGTCGTGTTTTTGTTGTTCATTTAATTTGTGATTGTTATGTCCTGCTACATCATTACACCGTTAACAAACATGGTCACCACAGGCAATTCTTGTTTCTGATTGGCAGATTTCTAAAAAATCTCATCTGAAACTGCATGGCCAAATGAACCGAAATTTAGTAGGAAGCATCTATGTAAAAAGGTCCTTTATAAAGATTGTTAATTTCGTCCCGATCCGTAAACAAACTTGGCAGCCACAGGCAATTCTTGTTTATGATTGGCTGAGTTCTAAAACAAATCTTCTCCTCTGAAACCGCTTTCCCAAATGAACCGAAACTTGGCATGAACCATCTATGGAAGGTCCTCTGTACAGATTGCTCATTTCGACCCGATTCGTTCGCAAACATGGCCGCAACAGGCATATTTTTTTTTCTGATTTGTTGATTTCTAAAAATCTTCATCTCTGAAACCGCTTGGCCAAGTGAACCGAGAGTTGGTATGAGGGGCATTAGCTACGATTTTGACCCAAAAAAATATATGCTTTGGAAATTGGTAAATAGCTTTAAAATTATGAAATAAAGTTAAATATTTCACATTAAACAGCTTATCGAACCACTTTCCGCCTTTTGAGAACGAAAATTACCATCGATTACTTATTTGCTTGCAAGCAAATAATTTGACCTCGCTTTTTCCGTATGCAATTGACCTTACTAGTGACAGGTAAAAACGAATAATTTGTATTTTGTCGCTTATTAACTGTCAACTTGCATGGTTCTTTGTCCGTAATTAACACCGTCTAAAAGCAGATTCACAAAAAATAAGAAATAAGTGCATTGTTGTACTGATTTAATGACGATTCGACAAACTCCGTAAACAATGTCGATAATTAATCAGATGGCGTCCATTTCTTGATCGATCTCAAAACACGAGCACGCTTTTTCCCCGATGCGCGTACATTTCATAACATTTATAAGTTACAGAAACACGTTTTATTAATACATCAATCATATCTGATAGTTTTTATGGGTAACAAAAATTTACGATTTGGAAGATAATGCCCCTTTAAGTAACTTAGAATATTAAGGATATAATATCAATGATATAATGTCCCATAGGATATTCTTTCATTAATTTTATATCTTAGGAAATAATCGTTATTCATTTTATCCCTTTAGGATAATAAATCATTTAAATATTTTATCCACAAAGGACAAATTAGCTAAAATATTTATCTTTCATTAATTTTATATCCTAGGATATAATCATTGTTATTCATTTTATCCCGTTAGGATAATAAATCATTTAAAGATTTTATCCTAAAAGGACAAATTAGCTATACTATTTAATCCATCAGATAGGATAAAATATTGATGACTAGGATGTTTTTTCCTTATTCTTTTTATCCATTTAAAGCCATGAAAATATCCTTCAGGATATTTTTTCTCTAAAATTAAATCCCCTAGGACATTTTATACTAGGGATGATATTTATGATTACATTTCAAGTCGGAGCTTCTGGGCGCCCCTCGCCCAAATTTGTTAAGTGTTTTTGCCTCATTTAAAAAAATAGTCTAGTTACGTCCATTTTAGTTCATACTTCTTTGATGTTGCTTACATTCTGGTATCTAAGCCATAAAAAGATCAAAGGAAAAGAATGGATTCATGTTACAAGAATAGTTAGATGTGTAGCTCAGGTAAATAAAAAAAATAAATGGTAACATGACTGGTCGATTTAACACTGAACATTACCGTTATTGGCGTTAGTTACATGTGCTAACGGTAACCGAACAATAATGAGCACAATGTAAGCAAACACCAAGAACATATGATACACAAAACATGAAGGGGGGACCACAAAAACAAATGTAACGGGTGTGTTCGATTTGTGTTTAAAATGATCACCCTTTTTGAAACCTGGCGTTCAAAGGTATACATGTATTTTTATCTTGTTATGTTTTATTCATATATCAAGGCTATTTGTAATATATTTAACTAAGCTCAAGCTAGCGAACAATTTCTAGCGAACACTAAGCTAGCGAACAATAAGGCGATATGTCTCAAAAC
>MJUT01032513.1:63810-115763 GCA_002080005.1 Gigantidas platifrons
ATATAGCATAGAAGGATTAAATTTATAAGCCCCAGAACTGAAAATGAAACACAGCGAAACGAAAGAATAAAATGGAAAAAGGTACAAGAATGTATGTTTCAAATATTCATAACATAATTTTTATATCAATTGTAGATGCCATTCTTCAATAGGTTAATAGTGGGGTTTGCTGAGCACAGCATGTTGACAAAGAAATGTTGAACAAGAGTACATTAAAAGCAGGATAAATAGGATCAAATAAAGGTCCTTCACCCTTCCCCTCTTTATTTTCTCCTTTTCACCCCTTGTACATGTATTACGAACGCACGATGTGTTTCTGAATCATTTATTTCAATTAATGTCCTAAAATTTTCCAAAAAGATGTATATTGGATACTTCTGTACAGTCAATTTTATTATGCAATACTGCAGAATATATTTTATGAAATGAACAAAATAACTGCTCCTTTTCCAAAACGCCACTGGTTTTCCCATGTGCTATTTATAGCTACACATAGAGAATTAATGTCTATAACGGAATTAATTAAAGACGAAAATGTTGATAAATATATATTTACGAAAATGAAAAAAAAAGTCAATGTAGTTATGACGTAAAAATGTCGATATATATTTAGCTGCACAATATTGCATATTGAAATGGTGCAACAGCTTTGTGAAAACATATACGGGTCATTATCAAAATACACCTACCTTTTCCTGTTCATTTTTTTTTTTTTGGTGTCATCAAATATTTTCTTTCACGTTTTTCTTTAGTTGCTTAGTTTTGCCTACAGTACAATGATATATTCACATATTGTAACATGACCTCACTCTTTCCCTTTGTTAAAAAATCCAGAATTATTTCTTCGTATTATCTCATTAGCACATGCGCCGATGAATGTGACTGACGTTTCCATTGGCAGCATAAATTGTGACCCGAATAATGCCGATAGTGGGCGAAGTATTATTCGAGTTACATAAATTGTGTGCGACATTTTCCGCAAGCGTATGTATAAATGATCTTCTTCCAATCAAAGTATACTACCGTATTTGTACTCTTAGACATATCAGAATCGAAATAAATCATGGAAGCCAGAATGTGTTTTGAGTTTTAACATGGATTGGCGGATATTAGTAAATTTTATCCGCCAATCCATGTTAAAACTCTCACACATTATGGCTTCCATGATTTATTTCTTAATTCTAGCATGACCTCACTCTTTCCCTTTGTTAAACAAACCAGAATTATTTCTTCGTATAATCTCATTAGCACATGCGCCGATGAATGTGACTGACGTTTCCATTGGCAGCATAAATTGTGACCCGAATAATGCCTATAGAGGGTGCAGTATTATTCGAGTTACATAAATTGTGTGCGACATTTTTCGCAAGCGTATGTATAAATTATCATCGTCCAATCAAAGTATACTACCTTATTTGTACTCTTAGACATATCAGAATCGAAATAAATCATGGAAGCCAGAATGTGTTTTGAGTTTTAACATGGATTGGCCGATACATGTGTATTAGTCAATTTTAACCCTCGCGTCTGGCTCGGGATAAAATACTAATATCCGCCAATCCATGTTAAAACTCCCAACACATTCTGGCTTCCATGATTTATTTCTTAAATATGCAGTCGGGAAAACCACCATGACAAAAATTATTTCAAGATATGTTTGCACCTCCTCGTACCTTTCAGTCCGTTGTGTTACCAACATAAAATTATCCTTTACAGGAAAATCAGAGCAGGACAAATGAATAATAATTTGTATTTTAAAAGTTGTTAAATATATAATATACAAGAAAATTATTCATAATTTAGGATATTTTCTTTGGAGTTCTATTTTGTTTTCCACAATATTTGGAAACGTAATTGTGGAGTACCTTTTAAGCTGCATTATGAAACAATTACGTTTTCATAATTGTATTTTGTTTCACTTTATTGAAATAAAAGATGACTTATACATAGCAACCAAAGTCGACTTTATTCAACTATTATATGATTTATTTTAATTAAGTCATTTATCCTCTTTATGAAATAATTTACATGAGGTAACACCATTGGGCATTGACAAGAGGTAGCTTCACAAATGACAAAAGGAACACCAAAGACATCTCCATGTCAACATTTAATTCCAGAAAAAAACTCAACTATCAACCTTTATTTTTTGTTTTCTTAAATGTTTTCAGTACAATATTCAGTTTTCCAACATATCGGTTCAATGCATAAACAATATCAGTTTTGTCCATGGTGTTACGAAGATATGTCCCTGTTATTACCAGGTCTAAACAGTATTTATATTTTGCCAGTTCCTATTTCTTTGGCAGTGGAAGATATTCTTGTCTTGTACCCCCCCCCCAATAAAGAGAAGAAAAAGATCACGCACTTTTTCCCTGAAAAAATCTATTCATATCTCTTGATCACGGTTCAAGCTTCATTCTCATCAATAAAAACACGATTCTATTACATAAGTATTTTTAAATCAATTTATGTATACTATTCCGCTAGTTAACGATTTAACTAGATCGTGCATCTTTCACGATGTTAGACTCTTTTTTTTCGCCTCTCTTCTAGTCAATCTTTGTTTACTTTGAGTAAATAATAGAGTGCTCTCCCTTGTTAGTGACCAAATTCAAATATTTTGCACAGGTATTTATCGATGTTGTAGTAACATTTATCATATATTTATTAAATCCATTGTATTTTATTATGAAATACATTTAAAATACTGCCAAGACACGGATGCATATAGATAATTTGAATATTTACATCACCAATGGAAACAAAATTTGCCGGAAAACGCTCGATGGAATGTAAACAAAACAATTAGGTGTTTAGTGAGAAATAAAATCAAACACCGGAAAAAGTACAAGATACATAAATCTCCGATTATTTTGGGTAAGATTTCAATCGTTCTCTAACTCGGCAAGCCTCGTAAGAGAACGATTGAAATCTTACCCTCGGGTGTCGGAGATTTCCCTATCTTGCACTCCCCCCGGTGTTAGATTCTATATTTCTTGCACAGTGGATAAAGTAGTTCTCAATTTTCACGAGAAAATATTTTTCTGTCTTACACTCCCCGGTGTAAGACAAGCTACACGCCCTTTTACCCGCCAAAAGTAATTGTCGCTTCAAGATTTTTCAGTGTTATATTATAACTTTGTTGTGATCCTTTGTTAATATTGTTTGTATATGTGATTAAAATAAAATATGCTTTACAAAATATAACGTTAGCCAAAATTTAATCAATCTTTTAAAACCCTTAATTTGTGAATTTTTTTGAACGTGCGTATGATTTTTGTGAACAGTTGGCACTTATCGATTTCCTGTTCACTGAATCAATCAACTGTCCGAGTCATTGCCGTCACAGTGAAATGACATACATTTCTAATAACAGTGTGTGTGTTGATTTGTTCGTTTAAAAACAAACGTTTTCTTTACTATTGTTATATTTATTGTGACATGAAAAGTCGAATTTTAAATATTATTTAAGAATTGAATGCATTCTTTTGAAGTTTCATTGAGGTATGAAAGCGTTGACCGAAGTACATTTTCAATGAAGCGCAGTATATACTTAGCGCTTCATGTTGAAAATGTGCTTCGATCAACGCTTTCATACCCCAATGAAACTTCAAAAGAATGCATTCGATTCTTATAATTGTATTTAAATCACACCAAAATTTGATATAGTTGAATTTGTCGTTGTGAATTTTATTTGTGTTAGATTATTTGCTGTTGGAAATTACTACGCCATTGCTTGTTTACATCTTACGTCGTCATGGAGGCACGTGCAAGTTCGGATTTGAGTTTCATTGGGATGTGAAACATCTCTTTTATAATCATGTAGTGACCACTTCATAACCAATCATATTGTAACATTTAAATGAAAAACGGAAGTAATGTAATTATTACAATTTGAAGCGTTCGTGATTTGGTGTTTCTTTCACATTGTGAGTATATTTCATTGGTGGTTGTGATGCGGTCGTCTTCGAATATACACAAACATGTAAATATGGTGCATGTAAACACAAGTCAAATGTAGGTCAGGGAAATGTCTGAGAATAAAATTATATGGATTTACTCAGTCAAATTGTTCTATAAAAACGTGACGTGCATTGCCAGATATATTAATTTCATGATATGTGACCGAATAACACACACCCTAACAGAATTTCACCGCAAAGAATAAAAAAAAACAAATTTGCGGGAATGTCTGTGTAAGAAAAATAATCAAACACCGATGACAGGTCAAGATCGAGAAATCTCTGACACCCTCGGGTAAGATTTCAATCGTTCTCTGACTCGGCGAGCCTCGTCAGAGAACGATTGAAATCTTACCCTTGGGTGTCTGAGATTTCTCGATCTTGATCTGTCACCGTGTTAGATTCTATTAATGTACTCCTATAAGTTTGTTAAACGATATCTTATAAGTAAATCACGATGTTTGAGCAATTTCTGCGCATAGGATAAAGAGCAATATTTTGTTCTGAATATTACTGTTTACGGAAGAATGTGTTTATTCACAATTTTAATGTTAAATGTCTGTTTCTCAATATTTCTTTGATTTGGTTCCTCGTGACAGTGATCGGCCTCCTAAAACCATCAATTCCTGCAGATCTGTCTTGCATCTGGCCAAACATGTTTTCTGTACGCATTGCCACAGTTTTGATACTGGACTGTACTGGAATCCGTCATATTTTATGCCAGGCTTGCCCCGATTTGTCAAAAAAAAAATAATAAAAAATCCATACCGAGTGGTAGAACGTTTGTGATTAAGTGTTCTCAATATGTGAGTACTGTTCAGTTTTACTATAGATGTAACATTTCTACATGATCTGTGATTACTTTTCAGTATTATAAGTAGGAGATCTCTAGATTTTGAACAAGCTGCCCACAATTTCAGTAGAAGTTGATATACAATTTGCCAACATTATTGTATTTTAAAAGTCGTGCAATCGTATATTTACCTTAGTCACCAACTAAGAAATTGAGTCGCGCAAACGTATTATAATTGTTTTGGGAAAAAGTCGCCCAAATGAGTGCTACTCTCATTATGCTAATTGCATGTACCTTTTCGGCTGTACATTGGTTTATTGGTCACTTTTGTTTTTGTCGTCTGCGCATATGATGAATCAGGAAATAAGCAAAGGGAGAAACTATTTTTGCTTCAAACATGATAAGATAGATAACTCTAACCAGCCTTAATAGGAAAGGTAACACCACAGACATGAAATTGTATAACAGCAGGTATATGTTAATTTTCTTGTTAAATTTCAATATATATCAAGCAAAAATAATGTTGTGTTATTAGAGCTTTAAAAATACATGTAGTTCAAAAATAATATAAAGATCCAATAAAATCACTACATCTGAATAGTACAATTGACCAGAAGTAAGTAATTCTGGAAAAATAACACGTAACACCAAGGAAAAAAAGTATTTTTGTAGCTAGCATAAATTCGCAACTGGACCAATCTGAATTAAATTAAATAAAACTATGGAAAACCGATGTGCCTTCAGACAAAACATGTTTTCTCCAACCAGTTTGGTTGACATTTGTCTTTTTATTGCATAATAACAAAAAAAAAAGTGGGTGTATTTTGATAATGACCCATATAAGCATGTTAACAATATAAATCGTATACTGTTTACATTTCATTTAGTGGATATGTCTTCGGTTGGTTTACCCCGTGCTATTAATAGCTACACACGGAGAAAAATGTATACAATTGGCTCGCTAATCATAATGCATCAAAGCATTGAGATTCTGCCTATTGCACTAGCTGCAGGTTCACCATATAGACAAATATTTTATTTATATCGTTACCACCCCTAGTGGTGCTACAATATTTTATTATAGATGAACTTTATTCCCACGGATAGGGATTAATACTCGTTTCTCCCATTATTACGGCGTTTTAACCCCGCTGAACCAGTAGGGGAAAACATCTCTAATCCTCTAGAGGATTAAAATGTCTCGTGCCTTTCCCCGCATTAATTTCAAACGCATTAATTTCAAATTTTGAAATAAAGTTCGTGTTAAATAATGGGAGAAGCAAATTCTCCTTCAGTTGCCCATGTGGGTTACGATATTTCTCCTCTCTCGAGAGTTAAATTAAAAATTTTAACCACTCGCCTGACGAAATATCGTAACCCACGGGCAACTGAAGGAGAATCTATATATAACATTTGCCCAGTTCCATTTATTGCATGGCATTATGTATCATATAGAGTTCAAGATTGTAAATTTATGTTGACATAATTGATAAAATATGATAAAGCTATGCTCTTTAATATTGGAATCCATAAGCAACTAGCTAGGTCTAATCTGATTTTAAAATATAGATAGGGAATATTATAAAGAATATAAGCAATGAAATCAACAACAAAAATAACCACATCAAACATGTCAAAGAAAGATATCAAATGGGTAATCAGAAGCCGTAAATCGAAGAGGGCCAGACGTATTGATCAATGATCAAACGAAAAAAAGACAAAAGGACAAACAATGATCTACGCAGAAAATTGAAAATTGAACCCCCACTAAAGCCCGTCATGGGCGAGGACAAGACCGAAATGTGATTACAACAAGCAGGAACATATCCGTGGTCATTTTGGACATATATATTTCGTAATCGTAAACAAAGTCATTGCTTGCGACCACAAAACTGTCTACGTGATTACTTCAACCTAACCAATAGGAACCCTTGGTACAGTAGTTTCTTTGCTAGCAGCAACTCTCTAACTAGGATATCATGATAGGAACCATAATCCCTTGAATATTGTATCAACTGAGAGAGATATATGCTCCTAATGCAGGTGCTGCTGGAATGTTTCTTTATATAAATGGAACGTTCACAACGGGAAAGCTGAAGTAATCTCATTTGTCGTAAAGTTTCAATCTTAACCGACCCTCACTGTCAATTGCAATGGTTAGGTCAAGGAATGAATCAGATCTAGCTGTATCTGTGGAATCAATTATTTCCAATATTAGATGAAAGATATGCATTTTGTATATTCCCTTTATGATAAATATAGACAAATAGTCTCTTCGATATTAGAACAAAAGCTTTTTCTTAATTTACTCAAATATCACTCATAAAGATAAGCATTTTGCAAATAAATTCATTAAAAATGGATGAAAAATAAACAAGCAAGTAAAAAGATATAAAACATTCAGAAACAACTATGGACATAATACATAACTGACCATTTTCTGCATGTTAGCAGCCACTTCCATCTTTCGGTATCTATTATGTTCAGTCAGCATGAAGGATTCATATGTTCCAGAATGCACAATTCCAATGAAACACATCGTGGTTATAACCCACGATAAAGCCATTGTATAGCCTGAAAATAGATCAAGATATTCATGCAAAGTCCACAATGTACAACGCAGCGACAGTTGTAATCCAAATGAAAATGTGAGTTTTCGAACATGTTTGATAGACATTACAACAGTTCTGTTTATAATTAGAATAATACATTAATATATGAGGATTTTATTGACTGTGACATGTTAGTTAATGGAGTAATCAATGTTTTAATGTTATCTAAAATGGCAAGACTGTGGGTTGTGAGGAGATACAGGTAGAACTGTTAACGAATCAGATAGCGCACTAAAACAATAACTAGAAAATGTTTAATATATAATTTAAATCTCGTAAAGCACAGGTAACGTTGTACAATAATGTAATAACTCTCATTCTAAAGAGTTCGACCTCAGATCCAATATACCCTATGTCGTATCACTCTCATTCAACAGAGTTCGACCTCATATCCAATATACCCTATGTCGTACCACTCCCATTCTAAAGAGTTCGACCTCAGATCCAATATACCCTATGTCGTATCACTCCCATTCTAAAGAGTTCGACCTCAGATCCAATATACCCTATGTCGTATCATTCCTATTCTGAAGAGTTCCACCTCAGATCCAATATACCCTATGTCATATCATTCCCATTCTAAAGAGTTTGATCTCAGATCCAATATACCCTATGTCGTATCACTCCCATTCTAAAGAGTTTGATCTCAGATCCAATATACCCTATGTCATATCACTCCCATTTGAGTTCGACCTCAGATCCAATATACCCTAGTTGATGGAGTAATCAATGTTTTAATGTTATCTAAAACGGAAAGACTGTGGGTTGTGAGGAGATACAGGTAGAACTGTTAACGAATCAGATAGCGCACTAAAACAATAACTAGAAAATGTTTAATATACAGTTTAAATCTCGTAAAGCACAAGTAACGTAGTACAATAATGTAATAACTCCCATTCTAAAGAGTTCGACCTCAGATCCAATATACCCTATGTCGTATCACTCTCATTCTAAAGAGTTCGACTTCAGATCCAATATACCCTATGTCGTATCACTCTCATTCAACAGAGTTCGACCTCAGATCCAATATACCCTATGTCGTATCACTCCCATTCTAAAGAGTTCGACCTCAGATCCAATATACCCTATGTCGTATCACTCATATTCTAACGAGTTTGATCTCAGATACAATATACCCTATGTCGTATCACTCCTATTCTAAAAAGGTCGACCTCAGATCCAATATGCACCATGTCATCTCACTCCCATTCTAAAGAGTGCGACCTCAGATCCAATATACCTATGTCGTATCACTCCTATTCTAAAGAGTTCGACCTCAGATCCAATATACCCTATGTCGTATCACTCCCATTCTAAAGAGTTCGACCTCAGATCCAATATACCCTATGTCATATCACTCCCATTTGAGTTCGACCTCAGATCCAATATACCCTATGTTGTATCATTCCTATTCTAAAGAGTTTGACCTCAGATCCAATATACCCTATGTCATATCTCTCCCATTCTAAAGAGTTCGACCTCAGATCCAATATACCATATGTCGTATCATTCCTATTCTAAAGAGTTCGACCTAAGAGCCAATATACCCTATATCGTATCATTCCTATTCTGAAGAGTTCGACCTCAGATCCAATATACCCTATGTCGTAACGTCGAACTCAGATCCAATATACCCTATGTCGTATCACTCCCATTCTAAAGAGTTCGACCTCAGATCCAATATACCCCATGTCGTATCGTCGAACTCAGATCCAATATACCCTATGTCGTATCACTCCCATTCTAAAGAGTTCGACCTCAGATCCAAGATACCCTATGTCGTATCACTTCCATTCGAAAGAGTTCGACCTCAGATCCAATATACCCTATGTAGTATCACTCCCATTCTGAAGAGTTCCACCTCAGATCCAATATACCCTATGTCGTATCACTCCCATTCTAAAGAGTTCGACCTAAGATCCAAGATACCCTATGACGTATCACTCCCATTCTAAAGAGTTCGACCTCAGATCCAAGAGACTTTTAGATTAGTTAGCTTTGAGACCCAAAGAAGGTTATATAAAAAAAACGTCGTGTGCACAAAATTTGATATCAAGTTTTTTTCTAGCCTAAAAGCTGACCAGGTTCAAGCTACCGACCAATAAGGCGATATGTCTCAACCCTTCCCCCCCCGCTCCTCCTACCCACAAAAAAGAATAAGAACAAAATGTACTTTTAAAGATTTCTAGCGACCAATAATACATATATATTACTGTAAATGCACATTTAACACATTGAATCGACATCTGGGCATACAGGAAATATATCTTGACCCGCCCTTCCACAATACAAAGTTGACATTTGACACCCTACTGTGGACCTAAGGTGCAGAATCTCACACAGACACTCATGTGAGTAAAAGACAATACATTTTATGTTCTATTTCCCATGTTCAAGCGAACATAAAATAGTTCTTCTCTTTACTGGGCTAAATAACGAAGACACAAATATATTTTGAGATGGCGAGCTTACAAAACAGTCGACCAACTTTAAATAAACAAAGCGTAAAGGTAGTCCCTTTTAAAGAAAAAAGTTCCTTTCACTTTGTTTTATTATGAATAATACTCAATGGAATGGAATAATTAAATTGATAATTAAAATCAAATATATATGGAGTATTTTGAGGCCAAAGTTGGTTACATCTAGTTGTATTTGAATCATTTATGGAGGTCTTGATGCATCACCTATATACTAAAATTCCGGGAATGAAGTTATTATTTTTAGAGTACGGAATGTCCCAGAGCATGGCATTTCGCTGCAAGGTTTTAACATCAAGTTATTCAAGGCCCGGGCAATATCTTAACTTAAACCCCAAGTGGGAAAGAACATTTCCGTCCGTTGTCAATTTTTCATGGGATATCTAAAGGATCTCTCCTTTCTCACTTGCGGTTTAAATCAAAGGTAATGCTTAGGCCTTTAACTGCCATAAGTGCCTGTGGGGGTGTCTGCATCTCAAGCCCACAGCAGGGTGTCAAATATCAACTTTGATATTTAGATTTGGGGGTGGGAGGGATCCTCTGAATATCCCATGAAAAATTGCCAACGGACGGTAAATTTCTTTCTCACTTGGAGTTTAAGTCAACGGTATTGCCCGGGCCTTAAATAACTTGATGTTAAAGTCTTGCAGTAAAATGTAATGCTATGGGTCATTCCGTACTCTAAAAATAGCAACGTCATTCCCGGAATTTCAGTATTTATTGGTCATGCATCAAGACCCCCATAAAGGATTCAAATACAACTAAATGCAACCAAAGGGCTCAAAATAATCCTTATATATTCAACGTTAATTATCAATTTTAATTATTGCATTCCATTCAGGGGCCCGGGTGGCTCAATGAGTTAGATCTAACAACTCATACAAGCCTATCACCAATACGGCGTGGGTTCGTGCCCAGCTTTGTGAATTACAAAAAAGGTGCACTCGACTCGCAGCCGCAAGTGATAAAGTTTACCAGCTGCTTGCCCAGAGTCGGTGGTTCTTTCCGGGTACTCCGACTTCTTCTACCACTAAAACTGGTTGCCATGATATAGCTGAAATATTTCTGAAAGTGGCGTTAAAACACCAAAAAATCAAATTAATCAATCCATTCAATTCAATATTTTTCACAATACAACAAAGTGAAAAGAACTTTTTTCTTTAAAATGAACTACTTTTGTATATGTTCTAAACTCTGATTGGTAAATTAAATTTGTGGTTTGGCACATTTCAATACACAATTTAAAAATAAATAGATAAAACAAAATAATATAATAGTTAGCCCAGTAAAGAGAAGAAATATTTTATGTTCGAGTGAACATGGGAAATAGAGCATAAAATGTATTGTCTGTAACTCACATGCGCGTCTGTGTAAGATTCTGCACCTTATGTCCACAGTAGGGTATCAAAAGTCAACTTTGTTTTGTGAAGGGGGCATTCCTGAAATATTTCCTGTATGCCCAATGTGTTGAATGTGCATTTACAGTAATATATTTATTATTGGTCGCTAGAAATCTTTAAAAGTACATTTTGCACTTTTTTTGGGGGGGTTTTGACACATATCGCCTTATTGGTTGCTAGCTTAGTGGTCGCTAGTTTGAGCCTGGTTAAAATAGAACATCAAGGTGCAAAAAAAAAATTCTGCGATGTCAGGCAAAGTAAAATCACGTTTAAAATTAAAATATACAAAGGTACTAATATTTTTCAAATAGTCTTTACAACCCTTAATGCACAATGATGTTGTTGCAGTTACGATCACGTATACGTAGCTTACCGTCTTAAAACGACGCATTAATTGTGACTGAAATAAACGCGCCAAACACGAAATAAATTAAAGAATATTTTCCCAGACTGACTAGTACATGATATATAACACTAATAACAATATTTATAGAATTCGTACATCATTCTTAACGTATAATTTGAAGTTTACCATGGATTTTAGGTATTGATAACGTTAACGTAAATTTACCAAGTTTTGTGCGACATATTAGAAAAAGTGACAGTATTTTTATTCTTGAAGCAATACATCCGGTCTTTTGCATAAGTAATTTCCAAAGTTATGCGCCACTCAAATGCTGCATTCTTCATATTTTCAAGAAAGAAAACTGGTTTTCCATCGATTAACGAGATATGACCGTAAAAGAGACACTGCTGATACGCGATATTTCGGATACTGTGAGTGAAAAAAAAATTTAGTATGGAAGTACTGGTAAAATTATTTCATGCTGAATATTTAGAAAACATATCAAACTATTGAATTATAGTAAATAAAACATAGTTTTAATATTTGTTCGACTGTCACCTTATTGGGACAGGCTTTACACGAATGTTCGCTCAAATCGAGAATATGTCTTTAATTGAATACAATGAAGCAATTACATTTAGGCATTAAAACTATATTTTGGGAAATATCAGGTGCAAATTGTAATCAAAATGTTACCAGTTTCAATTGTTCACCTATGTTTTACCAATATAAAAAGTGCTCTGAAATTGCATGGAAAACGCTTGCACGATGTATGTTTCCCCTTAAATTTTGCAAACTCATTTCTTATAAGGTTTTAGTAATTTCGCCTAAGTGGATTATCATACAGAAAAAAATGTGAGCTAACTAAAATGCCTGTATTGCTGCAACAAAATCTCATACAAAATAATGACACCAAATATAAATAAATTCTTCTTCTCTAACAATTAAAAGATGTCATTGATGTATTTAAACTATAACTAATATTTTAATTTAATTTCCAATAATATAGACAAAAAAAAAGGGTATCTGCTTACCTCTTAATCACCCCTTCCTTAGAAGAGAAGTGTCTCCTTACCGTGTCGAAGTGCAATGCGATTCTACAAATTAGAATCATCTTTTATACTAGAATGACATGTAGGTGCTAAAACATTGTGAATAACACCCAACTGTAAGTCTCTTTCTGTTATCAAGGATTATTATCAGAAATTTAAATTTGATTAAAAATCATATTTTGAAATCCGTTTGAGATTAGAAGGCGTATTCCGTATTACGTAGTCAAAAGAGACTTGATATCAACTGGTGATGAAAATCTTTCTCCTGGTCAAAACATATAAATGTTCTCTCGCTACTTATTGCTTTATTAGAAAAACCAAGCGCTTTATAACTAATGTAAATAGCATACCCATTTCTGTCCATGGTGTTTTTGCTTTGTTCTTGTTTTTTTCTGTTCTTCTTCTTCTTCTTCTTCCCCATTCCTTTGTTTTGAACATTTTATTTTACCTTATTTTCTCTATATGTGTTTTATTATTATTTTCGTCTTAATATTATATTGATAAAATTTTGATACTTTACTTCAAATACCATATATGCGCGTCCTTTGTTATTTTTTGCTAAACAGATCAAATGTTTTGTAATTTGTAAGAATTTTAATTTTGTACATGTACATTGTATCTATTGAGCTTCGATGTTATTATTGATGTCTGTCACACATAGAATTGTTCAATTATTTGCTTAAATCAAAGAAATGTTCATCGTGTCAATGTACCACTATTAAGATTAAGATATATATATATATATATGCAGAATCCTGTGAAAATCTGTAAAATTGAAAATATCCCATTTTTCAAGTATGTTGACCACAAAAATCACTTCATAAAGGATTACTAGTGCTTGATTTATTAAATGTGATATATTTGCTTGGTTTAGTATAAAACAGATTACAGTTTAGTACGAAATATTTTTTTATCTAAATTTTTAAGGGAAAACATGTCTTTTTTTCTCATTTCAGGAAGAGGGAGGGGTAGGTTTTTCACGTCTGACAAAATTTGATAGTAACAAAGTGTATATTGTATTCAATTGAAAGATAATACTATAAGCTTTCATTTGATATCATATTTATTTACTTTCAAGACTGTTTAGTATACATTTAATGCTCGCAAAGACAAACATTGAAACAAATAAAAAAAAATCCTCAAAAAGCTGCGACAGGGTGTAAATATAATAGCCTCAAACGGCAAGTTCGTCCCAAAATTTTCAATGTGAACATGTTTTTTCTTCAAGAGGATATATAAGAGGACTTAAAATTTTTTTTAACATGGAAGGTGGAGGATGCACGGTGGGGTGTATGCTAGCCCACGGACTAATACTGATGAGAAAATATTATGCGATTTTCGACAGGGTAAGGGGTAATATTTTGTCGCTAGAATCCCTATACAGGGTGGTACTAGAACATATTTTATTTTAAGATGTCTTCATAACATAACTACACACGACAGATGTATAATTTGGTTGTCAAGTTATATTATGAAAAATATATTACGCGCTTTGGGCTGAATAGAGCTAAAATCGGCTAAAATCATAATATTCAATTTTTCTGCAATCTACACTACAAAACATGTTTTTGTTGATGTAATGGGTTTAATTTTCCGTAAATGCAATAGGTTTAATAAATTCAATATAATAATATCATCAAAGTTGTGTAATATTTTGTCTATTCAAAACAAAAAGCGATCAATCTCGGTTTTTACGCAATTTCATCAGATTTTTTGCCTCCTACGACTACTGAACTTCATAAAATATTAATAAATTGTATTCATTTGAACGATAATATAATCAGCTATCCACCAAACCCTAGTTTTTATATTCTAATAGTTGTTCATAAGCTACAAGACCTCAGCAACAGTGAAGAATGGAAAAATCTGAAAATACGGCAAAATTGTCGAAAGGATGTAAAAAAAGGCTAACAAATGTAAGTTCATCCCAAAATGTTCAATGTTAACATGTTTTTTTTCAAGAGGATATATAGGAGGACTTAAAAAAATATGTTAACATGGAAGGTGGGGGTGCACAGCGGGTTATGCTAGCCCACGGACTATATTCTTCGGTTCCATCCCAGTGTATTTCACCGCATAATGCATTTATTATGGACGTGAAACGTTCGTATCGTACCGGCAAATGGGTCACGATTAATTATAATGAACAAATCAGTTCAGTTTGTTTTGTCAAGATTTGATAAGCAGCTATTTTATTGGACAAGTATAGGTCTCCTACACCAGTGACTTTTTATGGGACTGTATTTACATATAGGTTTAGAGTGGGGTTATAGATCTTATTTTAATACAGATTGTTAGCCTCCGATCTACTTAATTAAGAGAAAAAGATCAAAATCTATAAACATACCCTTAACCAGTTTATCGAAGCGATCATTGCAGAATAATTCTTTAAAATTAGATGGTTATTAGATTAAAAATTAGAAAAAATATTCCTTGTATATAATTTTCATTTAGATTGGTCAATATAGTGATCTGAGTTTGAGTAGTGCATGTGTTTGAATAGCTTTCTACTTCAGAATGATTTGTGTATTGTATAAATGTCCTCCTGATGAACATTCACGTGAATACGGGTAATGGACTTCATTCACCATTTTTCTTACGTCAGACGACACTTTTGTACTATTAGTGGTACATTCGGAAAGTCGCTCGGACTTTTTCGTAATCCAGAATTGATACAAATAGTGATTTCTTTCAGTTAGTTTAGGTCCAGGTTGATAAATATAAATACTATTAAATAAATTTCATACGTTGATTACATTAATTTTACAGTAACCGATAAACAAAAAGGAATGCACAACGTTCCCTTACGGTCTCTTCTTCTGGTTAGAACAAACGCTCAATAGTGAAATGATATTTACTTGTGTGTAGACATGCATTGAAGTAGAAAAAATACTTGCAGATATATTTAAACATTTGTAATTTTTATATAATTTTTACTAAGCTAAGACAAAAGCAAACACTTTCTCCTGGTGGTGTACCAGCTTGAATCAAGTAACGTGTAGACAATTTACACGTGGGGAAACTAGCAGGTACAAATGTAGATATAATAATAAAACTGGTGTTAGCTAAATAGTGATCTATTAATAAATTCAATAAGTATATATAACAATTACGGTCAGTCCAGTATAACATACGGTATGCAAACACTACTCGATCAGTAGCCCTTTTAGTATAGTCGTAACTTTGTCACTTAAGATTATCTTACGACAATTCCTAAGTCATTTTCACAAAAATTATCTTACGACAAATTTTAATCTTGCGACTAATATTACACTTGTGATAAAAATTCTACCTTAGGTGTACTCGATACTACATTAAGTGATAACATTTGTCAGTGATTTGCGACAGGTCGGTTTTCTCCGAGTACTCCAGTTTCCTCCACCAATAAAACTGACTGCCAGACGTAACTGAAATTGTAAATATGGTTATTACTTACCTCATTTATATTGATATCATCGGTTTCCTCTTCATCCTCCCCATACTCACATACATTTAATTTTTTAAATATTCAAAAATATTCTCCAGATCTATGTCTGGTTTGTTCTTTTTATTGTTAGAATATTTGTGTAATGTTTAAGAGCATTCATGTCTGATTTAGAAAAAGATCGTATGGTAGTTGGATTTATGACTATCTACGCTATCATTGCCTGTCACCACTAACGTTGTGAGTTCGAATCCTGCTCAGGCGAGCTGTACTCGATACAACATAATGTGATAAAGTTTGTCAGTGACTTCCGACCGGTCATTGGTTTTCTCCGGGTGCTCCGGTTTCCTCCACCAATAAAACTGACAGCCACGATATAACTGAACTATTCTTGAAAGTGGCGTAAGACACATTACACCATCACTCTTGCAAGTGTTCTTACTTAATAACTGGACGATATAACAAACAGTCGTCAGCGACAAGACGGACTTGTGAGGTGACACTGTCAGGTAGATCATTGATGCAGCAAAGAAAAAAGAGTGGTCAAAGGACTGTTACCTGGTGTACTCCAGGTAGCACTGGCCCCGGCGCCACAAAACTTTTTCCTTGCTGAGCAAACTTTTTTTGCTCAAACAAATATGTTTTCTCAGCCAATCAAATTTGAGTATTTCCTTATTTGAGAATATTCTCAGACTGAAGTAAATTCTCAAGTTTTGTGGCGCCGGGGCTTGGTTCCTGACGAGAGGCTTCTCTCTCAGCCTGAACTTTCATATGCCTATCACAGAGAAAAGTCAAGCAGTGATCCCTAACCCATAGCTTTCTAGTTTGTGCAAATATTTAGAGGTTGTTTTCGTGAAGACTGAGCAAATTTATTTAAGGGTATCTCTGCTTTAAATGCGCTGTCACAATGGTGATATTCCCACATTGTTTGTTTTCTTGGCATAAAGGAGCGTCAAAAAGGCTTGCTATTATTTTCCGCTAGACCCTTTTCGGTAGCCTTGTTGATATACGACCATTCCGCTTGACGAAATTTACGCTACAACCCTTCTGGATAAACCCGTAGGATGAACTGTTGGTTTTTTTGTCTCACGAGCCCGCCTGTATATTCGATGCTTCCGGCCTAGGATTTGTTTTAGTGTATGGTTTACCCATGGTAGATATTCCCGTTTCTTGAACGTTTACGGTGGAATGAGATCATCCATAATACTGAATAGAGTGTTTTTAAATGTTGACCACAGTGCTTCAGTATCGTCGCCTGATGTGTACTTGGATGATATATGTTCCGATAGTTATGTTGTCTTTCTCTTTATTTCGCCCCAGTTTGCCTTCACAATATATATGTTTGTGTGCTTTCTTTGTGTTGCACTTTGGTTTGATGGGTGAATCTGTCACTATCATTTTATTGTCAGAGATGGCAGGAGTGTTAATAGAACTTAAGACGACGTTGTAGTTGTATTGTAATTACAACAGGTTATTTTGGTTTTTCATGGATTTGTGTTCGATTGTAACGTGCAGCTACATCTGCCATACACTGTTATCTAAGGTTGTCTTAACATTTTGAATTCTCGGTTTGTTCATTTTTCGTACAGGGCTTCCAGCAATTTTCATAGCTCACGTACTGAGACAATGTGTCTATAGGGCATGTAGTTGGAGCCGACATAGAGATCCTTGTTGCCATGGAGTTGAAACTTTACCCATTCGATTTCACATGAAGTGGCAAATTGAGAAATTACTCAATAGCTCTGTCATTTCTAAATATAAAAATAGTTTGAGGAGAATACTTCACTTGATCATTTCCTGTTGGCATTTTTACCTGATTGTTGTCCTTGTAGTTAAGATTCAGTCCCACAAATAATGTCCGGGTTGATGCAGTCAAGCACTTTGGCAAATTCAGATCTCTTGTCCTTTATTCTCCGACAATTCACTGTTAGTCTTCTGATGTTCCCTTTCTTACAAGTCCTTTGGTTGATAAGTTAGTTGTTCTGGCACTATAATTTGATCTTATTTGAGTAAAATCTATTCTTGAGCATGGTCTACTAGCTTTGATTGGACTGAATGTTGAGTTCAATGATTCGATTGCAATGATGCGGTTTTGAATTGGTGTGAAGAAGTTGGGAGTCCATTTTATAACTTCTGAATGTAAAATTAGATACCTTTATACTGTGACATCTACATCATTCAACTGTACATTGTTGTGTTGTAATAGATCGTAATCATTGGAGCAAAGTTCAATGCAACATTTGTGATGCCATACATCACAACCATCGCAACACACACCTTCTGAGTTCCAGGTTTCTGGTAGTTCACAACCCTTGTAGTCTTGTTTAATTGGTCTGGGTTCATCTAAAAGTCACCGGACATCAACAATACAAGTAACGCTAAATTCAGATTTTCTTTGGGATAATAAAGACCAATTGGCTTCCTGGTGATGGTTTACAGATATTGTTTAGTTGAATTGACTGAATTTGAGATATATATAACTAAAATGTTGAGACGAAAATAAGGTAAGTTATGGTAAAGCCGCCATATTGGTATATGGTTCACTTCAGCGCCAATCTTGGTTCCTCTTGATATGTTGTGGAAAATAGGTAATCGTAGGAGTTGCTGTAAGTTGCCTAAAGTGCACAAAGAGGTGGGAGTCACTCGTGTGATTTTTAAATTTATATTTATAAAAGAAATAATCGGAGATGTTTACTGAGATATGAACACGTTAATTTAGCCTTTTCCGATCAATATACAAAATGTATCATAATTTTATAAACATATATATAAGAGACACAAATCCCAAACTCTCTTTTTCTTATAAAATGATTTGTACCATAGAAAGCCGAAAAAATATTTTGCGAATGTTCTACACATGTATATTAATCAAATTGTAGAAAATTATCAAATATAACTTAACATGGAGTAATACAATACCAGGCGCAATTACTTAGATTGTTAACGCCTGTTTTTGACATCTGCTTACATCACATACCATAGTGAATAATTAGCACACAAATAACGTGTATTAAGGGTGTAGGCCTGAGGTATGGGAGACAACTCTATTTTCGGTGTCTTCTCAAATATATGGTAATCTGTGCGTTTGATAATCCCCCTCACATTCAAAGCTTCTTGGCAACACAGATTGTTTACATTGGATATGGACAGTTTAAATAATGACTCCTTTTCCTTTTACCTTTCTATAGCTGTGCTCCTTGTCTTTTTATATCTTATTACTGATATTAACAGTGTGTTATTATTATATGATTGTGCCCACAAAATATCATTGAAATATCTCTTTCCAGAAAAAATTGTCATCTAAATATGTTGTAAAAAGTGCCAGGAGTGTAACACATTTTGGTGTGACAATCTTTTTTTCCATTGGATTTCAAAGGTTTGTCAAATAAAAAAATATTAAATATATACACCAGAATGTTAGATATTATGAAACTATAGTATAATTGCTTTGTTTTTTCTGGAAATCACTTACCCCTGCTGATGTTTTAATAAAATGGTCATATTGAAAAACTTAATACTGAAATATATTAGTTGAAAAAAAAAATCAATATATTGAAAAGAAAGTGTCATGTTGGAATAAATGTAGTGTTTTTAGAAGTGATATTGAAACTGTATGATGTATGTTTCATGAAACACATTTACATTGCCCCACGAACATGTTTGTACTGTTTTGACCTTCACATAATTATTAGGAGACCCGAAAATGTCAGGAGGGTAAACAAGATATGTTTACATTGTGGTCATTTTATACATTGTTATATATTGTTGAATTTTGCATAATTTTTTAACAGTCCATGACAGTCTGTGACTAATATGGATTAGGCACAGTCTACAGGAGAGCATCGCATCTACACATAGAAATGTACATGTATTTTACTAGTCTATGATTGTGAGTCCACAGTCACTTGAAGTTTCAAAAATAAAGAATAAAATAAGAAAAACCAACTTCAAGTGACTGTGATGAGTCAAACGTCTATCGTTTAAAAAAGTATCCTTTTCATCCGGGGGTCGTGTTGCTCGTATGTGTTTATGTACATGTTTTGTAAAATTAATGATAAAAGTTCATGACGTTAAATTTTGACATGATTATTTGTATAAATGTGGTTCAAAGTCCACCGAAATGTCAATGATATAAGAAAACAAATAATAGTTTCATAAAGAAACATATAATCATCCTTTTCACGCACAATTCAATTCATAACTCCGACAGAAAAGGCATACACTATCGAATGTCTTACACCCGCTGATCCACTTCTCTTGTTATAAACAAACAATTTTGATCGGAACAATCGCGAATCGGCAGTTGATCAAAATGAACAAGTAAGAGAAACAAGCTACCTCACAATCCTACGAACAACCCTGGAATAGGCAGCACTGGTTTGTGATCCCACCACCCAAACACTGATACAGACATTAGAAAATGTACAAAGAAGAGCTGCCCGCTTCGTCATAAATTATTACACCAGCAGAACACCAGGATGTGTGACAAGCATGTTAACATCACTTGGGCGGCAGATTTTGGAACAACAGAGGAGGATAAGCAGACTCGTTATGATGTATACGATCCAGCATCAACTCGTGGACATCGACCGAGACTTACACCTCAGACCTGGTGACAGCAGAACCAGAGGTCAACATAGGTTCTTCCATCTTCGCTAGCCAAGGGTTACGATCCGCTCTACTCATCTTCATCCTTGGCATCGTTAGACGGATTTTCGTATTTCCCGCGCACTGCCACCTGCTGGATTTTGACAGTTACGCCCCTTGTAATAATGTCATTTTTAGCCAATCGACTCGAGGCTTTCATTTCATTTCGTTTGAATGCCCTGAAAATTGACTCGAGATTATAATATGGCTGATTTTCAAGCGAACATTTGTGAAAAATTTAATATAAACTCATTGACAGACAATCAGAGCAAATCTATAACGGCTATTATAGACGGAAAAGATGTCTTTGTTGGCACGTTTTAAAGCGCGTTCTGATTGGTTGCTGCTACCACTAGCTGCATTACATATAAACTGTCATCGTGTGACCTCGAAAATCCGTCTAACGATGCCAGGGGTGAAGATGAGTAGAGCAGATCGTAACCCTTGGCTAGCGAAGATGAGGTTCTTCCAGGAGAGGTCCAATTATGACACTCTCAGAAACTCCTTCCAAAGAACAACACGAGAATGGAACCACCTACCAGACACCACAGTTGGTGCCAACTCCATAGAGGAGTTCAGGGATAACCTCCAAGAACAGGTTAGCCACGCCAACCATTAGGCCCATGTACCCATGTAATAGTTTAAACTGTGTCATAGTGAAGTAGTTGTACATAGTCTTGGGGGACATCAGTGGTGTGTGCCTGGCATGCCTAGTCCCGCAGAACTAAAACAGTCGGCGACGACTCCTGTTCTACACTGGAAGAAGAAGAAGAAGAAGAAGAAGAAGAAGAAGAAGAAGAAGAAGAAGAAGAAGAAGAAGAATACAATGCGGTTGTACGATGTGTGTATGATTTATTGATTGCGTTTTCAAAATTTGAAATATGAAAGAATGTACATATTAGACATCAGTCTGAGTCAGTGGGTCTTTCATGTCCGAACCTCAACCTGTCCATCCTGCATATATTTAAGGGCAGGATTTAATGTAGCTGCGGAACCACAGCTCTGTAGCTCCTTGTGAAATTTTCTGATAGGGCGGACACCGAAAACACAAAAAGGGCCTTAAGAGCTACGGCTCGGCAGCTATATTTAACGTAGATGAGGGTCCGTAGCTCCTATAAGTCCTTTTGATATTTAGTTTTTTTTGTGGACAAAACAAAGGACTATGACAAAGAGCTACGGTTCTGCAGCTAGATTTAACGTTAGGTTTGGTAGTCCACACTCAAAATGTTATTAACTTCAGTGTTTATATTAGGAATATCAGTAATTATGGTGGCACATACTAGATTTTAGGGGCATTTGGGAGCCCTTGCTAATATATTTCAAACTTTGAAGAGCCATGTTTTGTCCGAAATATGTTCTTTTTTGGTAAAAAAATGAAAAGGCTGGTAATCGCTCTTATAATTTTTGTCCATGTTCTACTCGTTTACTGCCTATAAAATATAAGTTAACTTAAATTGTTTGTAGTACTCCATAAATGGCCATATATTGTCGATTTGTAGGCCTATAGCTGCAAACTACCGTTTCGCAGAAAAATGCAACGTTTTTTGTACGGAAGGGCGCTTGATAGGTATATATAGAATTAAAGAGAAAACCATAGATATGCTGTTAAGATAGCAATTACCCTTAAATACTTTTACTGATTTAAAGCAGTTTTCTTTTATATTTTTTCGGTCTTTTTGTCATTGTGTCTTGTAAAGCTAGATCATAGCAGACGATACTTTTGCATGACCGACAAACGACAAGACTTTGAATGGTTTTTTTCCGTCTCATGTGTACAAAAATATGTTTAAAAGGGTATATATGTGATACGAGATGTACTTTAGTCGGAACTAACTTTAGTGACATGATAGGTTAGGAATGTGGGGAACCCCAGTGAAGTCTTTGTAAACATTGTGGAATCTCCGTCAGGAAAATCTCAACGTACTCGAGATTTATCTTAATAATTTTAAATCTTTATTTAAAATACCCACTTATAAAAAATCAAAATATATTAAAAAAAATTCAATTACAATTTTTAAAATATATCCATATGTACGGATATCAAATCATCGTCTCCTTGCCTGAAAACATGTGAATAATCCTGTCACGACTTCAAAACAGTCATTTGGCGTTGTACAATTTCCAAGACATTCTTTTCACATTGCTGGGAACTGCACCGTTCAATACATAAAACAATTATTCGGCAACCAACTGTAAATCGCCACCAAAGAAACGCAAGGCAATGATTCTTTACTCTGACAGTGAAGGCGATCATGAATGAGTGACGTGACGTAACAATACTTGTGTGACGTAAACTTAGGGGCGAAACAAGAAGGTCTAGCGATTGTCAATTTTTTAAATAAATTAATCGTTTCATGTAAAGAAGCTGTACGGATTCCTATTGTTTTTTTTTGTTTTTGTTTTTTTAAACTGGATAGTTATTTTTTATTGTAATTAATAGGCTATTTCCGTTCATTCGCTCCGATTGTCCATTCTATGCTGAAACTTAGAATTCACTTCCGGTTGGTATTGTTAGTATATTGATTCATCTCCTTACACACATGTTGCTGTTTAGCTCGCATCTTACGATGCTAGCTAATATGGATTAGGCACAGCCTACATGCGAGTATCGCATCTACGCATAGACATGTGCATGTATTTTACTAGTCTATGATTATGCGTCCACAGTCACTTGAAGTTCCAAAAATAAAAAAAAAATAAGAAAAACATTTTTTTTATTATTGAAACAAGTGACTGTGTGATAAGTCAAACGTCTATCATTTAAAAAAGTATCCTTTTCATCCGGGTGTCGTGTTGATCGTATGTGTTTATGTACATGTTGTGTAAAATTAATGATGAAAGTACATAATGTTAAATTTTGACATGATTATTTGTAAAAATGTGGTTCAAAGTCCACCGAAATGTCAATGATATAAGAAAACAAATAATAGTTGTCATAAAGAAACATATAATCATCCTTTTCACGCACAAATCAATTTATAACTCCGACAGAAAAGGCATAAAATATCGAATGTCTTACCCCCGCTGATCCACTTCTCTTGTTGTAAACAAACAATTTTGATCAGACCAATCTGCAGTTGATCAAAATGAAACAAGTAAGAGAAACCAGCTACCTCACGATCCTACGACCAACCCTAGAATACGCAGCAATTGTTTGTAATCCCATCACCCAAACCCTGATACAGACATTAGAAAATGTACAAAAAGAAGAGCTGCCCGCTTCGTCATAAATGATTACACCAGCAGAACACCAGGATGCGTGACAATCATGTTAACATCACTTGAGTGGCAGACTTTAGAGCAACGTATGAGGATAAGCAGACTCGTTATCATGTATAAGATCCAGCATCAACTCGTGGACATCGACCGAGACTTATACCTCAGACCTGGTGACAACAGAACCAGAGGTCAACATAGATTCTTCCAGGAGAGGTCCAATTATGACACTCTCAGAAACTCCTTCCAAAGAACAGCAGAAGAATGGAACCACCTACCAGACACCACAGTTGGGGCAGCTCCATAGAGGAGTTCAGGGCTAAGTTAACCTCCAACAATAGGTTAACCACGCCAACCAGTGTAAATAGTTTTAACTGTGTCATAGTGAAGTTTTTAGTTCTACATAGTCTTGGCGACATCAGGTGTGTGTGCCTGGCATGCCTTGTCCCGCAGAACTTAAAACAGTCGGCGACGACTCCTGTTCTACACTGGGGGAAGAAGAAGATACAATGCGGTTGTCGGTTGTACGGTGTGTGTAGGATTTATTGGTTGCGTTTTCAAAATTTCTTACAGACAGACATGTTACATATTAGACAACAGTCTGAGTCAGTGGGTCTTTCATGTCCGAACCTCAACCTGTCCATCCTACATATATTTAAGAGCAGGATTTAATGTAGCTGCGGAACCATAGCTCTTTATGTCCTTGTGAAATTTTCTGATAGGGCGGACCCCGAAAAAAACAAAAAGGACATTGTCCAGTATAAAGCAAAAGTTCCAAAACGGGGTGTGGCCTAAATGCTTTATACAGGGCATTGTCCAGTATAAAGCAAAAGTTTATACGACCCCCTTTATCAATGCTGTAAAGTTACCAATTGCAGTATAAATACATCCATTTTGTTAATAGATACAACCTATGTGATACAAAATGTTGCATCTATATAGATGTACTTTAGTCGGAACTAACTTTCGTGACGTCATGGGTTAAGAATGCGAGAAACCCCCAGTGACGTAAACATTGCGGAATCTCCGTCAGGAAAATTTCAACGTACTCGAGATTTCTCTTACTAATTTTAAATATTAAAGACATTCTTTTCACATTGCTGGGAACTGCACCGTTCAATACATGAACAATTATTCGGCAACCAACTGTAAATCGCCACCAACTTAAGAAACGCAGGGCAATGATTGTTTACCCTAACAGTGACAGCGATCATGAATGAATGACGTGACGTAACAATACTTGTGTGACGTAAACTATAGTCCCGCTTTGTTTACTTTTCCTCAAATAATAAATTCAATGAAACTTACATGATTTTTTATCATGTTTTATCATAAACATGTTAGATAAACGTATTATATACACAAAATGTATGTAAAACTGTTTGTATCGTCATTTGGCGAGAAATCGTGTGACGACAACTTTTTTAGGGGCAAAACAAGAAGGTCTAGCGATTATCAATTTTTTAAATAAATTAATCGTTTCATGTGAAAAAAAAACTGTAAGGAGTCCTTTCTAATTTTTTAGTTTGTTATTTTTAAACTGGATAGTTATTTTTTTATTCAAATTAATAGACTATTTCCGGTCATTCACTCCGATTGTCAATTTTATGCTGAAACTTAGAATCCACTTCCGGTTGGTATTGTTCGTATATATTGATTCATTTCCTTACACACATGTTGCTGTTTAGCTCGCATCTTGCGATGCTCGCTATTAGTAGTTGACTCGTGTCACTACAGAATATGAAAATCGTATTTGTTTTTGTTTTTGGCTTGTTCAATTTTAATATAATTCCACATTTGCATATAATGCTCAATTTCGTTAGTCAACATCATACTGGTGGAAATTCTTATACATCTATAAATAATAATGGCTATTTTCAAGGAATATATGTATTGCGTACATCTCACTCGTAAATTTTACATCTTTTTTCAGTTTGCAGGTGTCAAATTCTCACATGCATAAATTTCCTCAAATAACCTATAATCCTATTATGTGATTGCTGACAGTTTGAGAAAGATTAATATTTCAGAAAACAGAGAGAAAATAACTGTTCAAAGGTTGATATACCAATGTGTAAATTAATTTGATGGCAGTAAAAAAATGGAAAGCTATGACTGGGAAAAAATGTACTATCCCTGACCCTCCCCCCCCCCCGAATTTGAAGGAATTTAACAATACAGCTGGGTGGCTGTCTGGTTTTTTGTAATGAGTTAATCAAGTAAAGTCAACCCCAAACCACCCCTCCCCTCCCCAACCGACATGACAATAAAAAAAAAGAGAATTGCAGTAATTTGGTCATTTGGACATCCACTATGTAAATTATAAGAATTCAAAAGCTTTTTGTTATTGGTAACTATTTGTTTAATCTCATAAATAAAGAAACAACAAAGGGTGGATGTGTAATAACCTTCCTTGACAATTTCATTTTTTCTGGGTGCCATCCATGAAAAACATAATTTTAAATATTTTAAAAATCCGACGGTAAATGTTTGTAAAATATGCATATTCTTTACTGTGACATTTTTTGGTGGAAATTAATCGACAGGATTTTTTAATATCAGATTTTAATACCAGGTGGTATCTCAAGGCGTTTCTCCCTTTTTTCCAATTTCAACTGTTTTGCACGTGATTATCTCCAAGCAGGATATTCATATATGCTAGATATTTCATAATTATTCAACAATAACACTCTCAATTGTATTAAAGCCAAAATATTCTCATTCAACAAGAAATAAATGCGTATATCTATTAGAAGCTTCGAAAACTAGTATTACCATCTGGCGTCGGGAATACCCCCAAAATTGCAATATTTAGGATGTGCTATGGGGAAAATGGCACTGTGAAATTTCTTGAAACTTTGGCAGATAATGTATTTAGACATCGCTATTCAATGATGCAAATTAAAAAAAAATTGAACTATGGAAAATTTTGGGGTTACCCAGGCTTACACCCTTAAACCACACAAGTCGAATTTGAATATTGATATGATTTTCACAATGATTTGCTAATAAAAAACACATTACTGTCTCATACTAATCCATAAATAAAGCGTCAGTCACATACACTGTAGATATTCTCTAACGCCAATCAGAAGAAGGTATGATAATTTTCACACCGTTAACCAAATTGAACAAATGATTGATTTAATACCATATATGTGCGTTAAAATGTAGGTGTATATATACAGTCCGACAAAAGTTAAGCACCACCTGACTTGTTTCAATAATATATTTTCTAATAATGAACTTATTTCAAATCGGTTTGCTGTTTTGGTTACCTGTACACACATACTTACTTACCTGTGAAACAGGTTATTGATCGATTTTTATTTGTGTATATGACAGGGTGTGTAATGTGCGACGTGTACTTTTCAGCATTTGTGTTTGCGAACGAAAGCTGATTTTTTTTTGTGTAGAGTTTTAAGTTTTATTTTCTATTGGTTTGGTATGGTGCGGTGAAAATTAACCATACCAGAAAGGTGACAAGCTGTTGGCATGCATAACGGTGGTTTTAGCCAGAGAAGGGTGGCAGACCACTTCAGGGTTAACCATTCCATCATTGTACGACTGATGCAGCGTTTTCGTCAAACCGGGAATGTTACTGACCGTCCACGTGCAGGTAGACCTTGCAAAACGATACCGAGAGAGGACCGGCTCATACCCAGACGGGCACAGCAACGGCCGTTCAGTACAGCTGGTGCACTTCGTGGTAATTTAGCATTTGGAGGCCACATTAGCACACACACTGTAATCAGACGCCTCCACCATCAGGGAATGCGAGCGCGACGACCCATAAAACGTCCACAGTTGACCTTACGTCATCGCCATGCTCGATTTGACTGGTCACATGATCATTTGGGGTGGACTATTCGCACATGGAGACGGGTCCACTGGTCTGATGAAAGTCGTTTTTTGTTACGCCCTACCAACGGTCGTGCAAGGGTTGGGCGCCAACGAGACACTTCATTTCAGGACAACTACATTTTGGGCACAACTGCTTTTTGGGGGTGGGGGTGTAACTGTCTGGGATTGTTTTTCCTTTCACTGTAAGTTGGACTTGTACGTTCTTGATGGTAATCTGACATGCCAAAAATACCGTGGCAACGTGCTCGCTCCACGCGTAGTCCCCCATTTCGACAATCATGCGTTGGCTGACAGGCCAATTTTCATGGACGACAACGCTAGGCCACATAGAGCCCGAATTGTACAACATGTTTTACAACAAGAGGCTGTTCAGACAATTCCATGGCCTGCGATGTCACCAGACATGAACCCTATAGAGCATGTATGGGACTTTATTGGCCGAAAAATTAACCAACGCAATCCAAAATGCCAAATTATTGACGAATTAAGAACTGCTATCTTACAGAAGTGGCAACAGTTCCCCCCAGAACGGCTTATGCGTCTTGTGCGAAGCATGACGAGGCGTGTTACAGGACTTCACAATAAACGCGGTGGATATACTCGTTATTGATTTTTATGCCTTACACATACGCACAATAGATGCATTTAAAAGTTCTTAAAATCTGAAGACTCTGTATTTTAATGCAATGTTAAAAACTTCCATCAAAGACAAACTGGTTTTACGTTTTTCCAGCGCCTGTTTTGAACCCCATTTTTGCCACGTCATAGTCACGTCGTTTAGGATGATAAATACTTCGTAGATTGGTAATTTTAGAGCCCTTGGTGTAGTCTTTTAAGAAGTGTAAGAAAAATTGTGATATCTATTTTATTGTTTTAACAGTATTCGTGTAAAAAAATATATCGATAAAAATATAGGGTGGTGCTTAACTTTTGTCGGAGTGTATAAAATTAATAACAGTACAATTTTGAATTAAAGATATTTAATTTGACGTCATTTTTAAATTTATGGAAATGAATGAAATACATTCTAATCAGCCAAAAGATTTATATCTTTCAATACGGACTTGTACTTGTGTGTGAAAATGATAATAAATAGGTGTTATATGATAACTTTTTAGGAGTATAATTACTAGAATAAGCAGATAATTTTAACGTTTAAGTGACACAAGTCAGATTATATTTTCATCCAAATACTACAAAGTCAAGAAAGTCTGAATAAACCAGCTTTTGTGCTTGATTGTCTGAAAACGTTCTGAACATTCTTAAATGCCTGAACTGTGTCTTAAAATTGCTGAACATTGTCTAATTATGTCTCAAAATTAGTCTGAACTCTCTGGACACAATATGAGCTCTCTTAAGCTTATCTGTATATATTCTGAAATGTCCTCACATATCTGAACGTTTCTCAACAAAGGCTAAACTGTCTTAACATCGCTGAGCTTGTCTCGACCCAATATGAACAGTCTTAATGTCTGATCTTGTTTCGACAGTCCTAACTTTTGCAAGAATTAATGTCTTAATTTACACATCTTCTGTTTTTGTTTTTCACAAGAAATGTTGAGTGTGTGTCCTTTTAAGATGTAGTTGTATTTGAAATTTGTTTTAGATCGTGTGACAGATATAGAGTTATATTTGGAAGGGTGGAATTGTATGATCCATTGTTGCTCCCATTGTGCTAGTTTATCCAAGTCATTCTGTAGATCTTCACAGTAGGAAAAGTGCCTGATTGGTCTATAGAGAATACCGTCATCAGCAGTGGGACAAGTTTGTAATGATACACCTGCTGGGAGATCATTTATAAACGCAAGAAAAAGGGGAAATCCCAGGACAGACCCCTGAGGTATCCCACTGACAACTGGGAGTTTGTTGGATCAATATCAACCTGCTGCATTCTGTTGTTCAATAAGGATCATGTCCATTTTAAGGTGGTATCTCTTATGTCGTGATTATGAAGTTTGCATAGCAGTTTCTTATGGGGCACTTTATCAAAGGCTTTAGAGAAGTCAAGTAGTTTATTCCTAAATATTGTAAACAAACAAATAAATCTAATAATATTTAAATGTTCACAGTTATATTTTTAAAAGGTATAAATTTAAATAAATTGTTCAAAATTTTCCAAACTCTTGATCAACACAAAGTTATTAACGTCAGTAGTAAAGTAAGCCAATTAGTTTACAGTCATCGTACGATATTTACTTGGGTCAAGAACTAGAATTATTAGATTGATAGAATTGTTATAAGATGCAACAAATTAATTCGAAAAGGAAAATAAATTAAAATAAAACATTTTATAGAATATAACATTTGTATGCAAATTTACGACAAGATATATTGCTCCCAAAAGCAAAAGTAATTGTTCCATCAATCATACAAGCAAAAAGAGTTTTGTGGTTTTTCTTTAAATTTCTATTTCTTTTTGAAATATAAGAATTTAAAAGGACGATCGATGTGACGATTCTACAATGTGTACGACATAAAGATCAATATTTAAACAACTAACATCACAAAAGAAAATACAACATAATATATATGCATATTTATTAATCGATAGAAAATACTTGAAAACTCAGCAAATTGCTTAAAAATAGGCATTATTGACAAACTATTTTCGTTATGTACAATTCCAAGGCAATGAATCAAATAAACATAATATTTTACGTGTTTTATACAAATATTAAAAATTCATTTAAAGGGGCATTAGCTACGATTTTGACCAAAACAAATATATGTTTTGGAAATTGGTAAATAGCTATAAAATGATGACATAAAGGTAAATATTTTATATTAAACAGCTTATCGAACCACTTTCCGCCTTTTGAAAACGAAAATTACCATCGCTTACTTATTTGCTTGCAAGCAAATAATTTGACCTCGCTTTTTCCGTATGCAATTGACCTTACTAGTGACAGGTAAAAACGAATAATTTGTATTTTGTTGCTTATTAACTGCAAACTTGCATGGCTCTTTGTCCGTGATTAACACCGACTAAAAGCAGATTCACAAAAAATAAGAAAGAAGTGCATTGTTGTACTGATTTAATGACGATTCGACAAACTCCGTAAACAATGTCGATAATTAATAAGATGACGTCCATTTCTTGATCGATCTCAAAACACGAGCCGTTGCTCGTTTTCCCCCCGATGCGCGTACATTTCATAACATTTATAAGTTACAGAAACACGTTTTATTAAGGCATCAATCATATCTGATAGTTTTTATGGGTAACAAAAATTTACGATTTGGCAGATAATGCCCCTTTAATAACCTCCCATTTTGACGTAATTTTATTCTTGAAAGTCATCATCGTGTTGGAACCATTTGTTTTTGGTTATAAATTCTGTGCCCATGTGGCAGTAACAATTGGCTTGATATTTTATTGAAACAATTATTCTTGCTGGTTTTATATGCAATACAATTTCAATCATTAGTTATTTAAGAATTAAATCATGGAAGTCAGAATGTGTTGGGAGTTTTAACATGTATTGGCGGATATTAGTATTTTATCCCGAGCCAGAAGCGAGGGATAAAATTTACAATACAATGAGCTCATTATACAATACAATGAGCTCGTTATAGACAGCCATGTATTTTTAAGGCCATAATGCCAACAAATATAGTATCACAAGCTAACAATGCATATGTGTGTTCACATCCTGCCCAATTTTGTAAATCCAGGTAAAAAATGCATTGGGCACAGCGGGAATTGTTTTTATAGGCGTACTAATTAAAGATCAAACGAAGTTACCTATAGTAAGTTTCTACATAGTCGTGTGATTAAAAAAAATATTAACGTAATAATGTAATAATTCTTTATTTCATAAGCAAATACAACTTATAGGATATTACAATACATGTTTGTAATTTAATATAGCGGAGCATGGCATACATAATAAAATAATTTTCAACAGAAATACATGTTTATAAGTTTTGCAATCAACATTAAACACAATTACATATTTTATTAATATATCATATATCAGACAACTATTTTTATCACTATCATATAACATGTAACTGATTTATTCACGATAAATAATAACAACAGATTTACATTGTTTAATGAAAATTAAAATTACAATTTAGTCCAAATGGAGTAAGTGTGATGCTGCGTCTGAGTACTGTATAACGTCAATGCGTCCACTGGTAAGGCGTTCCTTGAGTTGGATTAGTAGGCTGTCTATGTCTCTGTATCGTTTGGATTTTGGTCTTATAGTACCACCTGCGTTACGCTGTATTCTGGTTACTTTATTTGCAGCCTGGATTTCTTTGAATGTGCTGATCAATGTGTAGATGTTTGGGTGCGCATGGGAGACTTTCTTCTTCAGTTTGTTGTGCCAACCCTCGATGTGATTTGTGGTACAGGGTCCATCTGTGTTGAAGTGATTCCATACTTGTCGATCACCGTCGATCCATTGGGTTGTAACATAGTCTGTGAATGTAGTTGTGTTTGCTGGAGTGTCAATATCTTCTAGGTCATTTAGTGCATTGAACCAGACGTCTTCTATTAAATCTATCGGTACGAGTGGTAGAACAGCTGCCCTTCTTACAAGTTGTCGAATGTCCTCGTTGTTTCTGTAGGTGACTTGTAGACCAGTGTGTTAGGTTTTTCTCCATATGGCTTGAGTGTAATGAAAGAAACAACCCTTGATGGTAATTCCTGGGAAGACAATTCTAGCAGCGTTTTGGGCAGCAGTCTCGAAGTCCATGAAGATTGTCGTTGGTGCTGGTTGAAGTTGTAGGTCTGCCATAGATGTTTTGAGTTTGGTCAGTAGTTGTGTATAAACGGCCTGAGTCTTTCCGGGTAGCAGTGCGAAAAGTAATGGATACATCTGGTCATCTATCCTAGCGTGTATTGTGTATATCTGTTGAAACTGACTTGGGCATGTGTAGAAAGTTCCACCACAGTATAAGGTCTCTGCATTGGCTAGGTCTATCAGGTTCTGTGAAGTGGCAAATGTTATTATGTGATTGTTGTCACCATCGTCGAATAGTAGAAATTCTTCTCCAGTAGTTGTCTGGGTCCATTGTCCTTCGAGACGTTCGAGTATGATGTTTTGTTGAGTTGTTGGAAGCTTGGGTGTAATTTTACGTCTGGCTCGGTATAGTGATGACTTTACAGAAGGAAAGTTGGTAATTGTTCAACTGTGTTTTAGTGTCATCGTTCTAGTCCTGGGTTCTGAGTTTACATATCTCTTCACCGTATAATTTGGGTAGTGGCTCATCTTCGGATTTTGCTCTATTGCGTATTGTGTTGATGATCTGTTTTGCGTCAATTTTAGACTGGTTGCTTGGGTGGTTGTGTGGTCTGCGTCCGAATCCAGTTGGTATGTTGTTCTGTGTGTTTATTGTTACAGGACAGTCTTTCACAGTGCATCTCCAGTAGATATTTTTACCATTGTTGTTTTTCATTCTATACAGATACCCATTGAATGATATGTTTTGTGTACCTTGGTTGTTTGGTGTAAGCTTAACTTGAACTTGTGCAAATGCCATTGTGATATGTCAACAGAGTGGCAGTTATGCAGTATATTTAGCATTTAAAGATTGGAATCTGAATAGTTCTCACTTTGACACATAGGACTCCTTGGAAGGTTCATGTTATTAATGATATAGCTTGGATGCTTTGATGTTAACAAATTTCAATTAGTAAAAAATATCAATTATGGTATTCTAGCTTATAGGCTTGGTCCTCCAAAATTATATAAAATCAATCCTTATATTTTTTTTTTATTTCAAACAACATTTTATAATATGATATTTTGTTACATTAAACATTAAAAAGAATTAATCTTTCTTTCCAATCATCACTTATAATAAATTATAGTGTTAGGTAAAATTAAAGGAAATATACTATAATTCTTAAAACAGCAATGTCAGTGTACATGTTTTCATAAGACACTTGGGCACAATGGCACTAATTTTTTGGACAGGATGGGAACAGACCGCGTATAGTATCATTGACCAATGATATGCTTGCATACAACAATTTAAAAGACAGCATTACCGATACATACAACATCATAGACCAACTATACCCATGCTGACAGTATTATAAGCGGACAATACACATGCCTAGATTTACATAAGAACACAGCACAGATATATACCCGTCTTAACTTCAACGATAGGGTCAGAAAATATTGAGCCAAAATAATAAATTTTTGGAACTTTTCTGACCCTATCGTTGAAGTTAATGCAGTGGTACGGCACTTCCGGCAATCATATACGAAAAAATTGGCAATCACTGTACATGTGTGAAAATCTTAAAATTCTGGAGAACTGAGCCATCGTATGCACAAAACAAAAACAGGGGCGGAAAGACGGGTCTTTTAGGAGTGGATACATGTCCTAGTTTTAATGACATGATGGAAATAAGGTGCAATAAATGTAATCGAAACGAGCTGTGGTACAATTTTTAAACCAGCGGAGTTGCTTGCCTTGTGGATTATTAGTATCTATATAAGGTCGAAACATTCCATTTGTTGTTAACATGAGATTATATGAATATTGACAAGAACAAGTTAAAATAAGGAAAAAGTGATGAAATAATAAATAAATAAATAAATAAATAAATAAATAAATTTTATGAAAATAAATTTGTAAGCAGAAAGTTAGAAAAAAATGGGGTTTACAATAAGAAAATTTATTATATGATTGAACTTTGTCTAGTTTCTAATTGGTTGAAATCAACTTGAAAATTATGCGTACATGCGATGTCAACCTCAAATGAGCTAAAATTAGCTCATAGGTAGTGTGGACTGTTATGCTTACTTATATGAATTTTGCCGGCGACTTTCCAAAATAGAAATTGCGCCCATACAAATCCAAAATTTTTTTTTATTTTTTTTTATGTCACCCCAATTTGGATTAAAAATAGAAATATAGATTCCAGAATACCACGGTTCAATCAAATTTTACGTCTCTCGGCAACATTGGCAATGGTAAACATTGGGCAGACAGGGGTGGCTGGCTGGGGAACAAAGTCGGCGCTGTTTGGTGTTAATTCAAATTTAATTTAATGTCATATAATAAAACAGTTAATGACTTTCCATTTCGGTGAATACAAGGATTGATCAATCCTTGTATTCACCTCATCGAAAGTCATCAATTGTATAATATTGCATAATGGGTTGATTATTTTAAGGCAGATATATCAGCTGTTATGTAGCATTATTGGATTAACTAATATGTAGATAGCTAACTTAGTGCAAACGACTCGTTTCTGCAATTACCTTCATCGGGTACGCTTAAAGTCAAATGATTGAAAAGACAAATAGTAAGAAGTTTGGGAGAAAGAATACAAAAGGTTCAATACAGAATAGCCAAACACGGGAAAGGACACTTATGTCTGATGGAGGAGAACCTTAGTTTTAATACTAATTGCATTATTTAGAAACTGTAAATTTTAACAATAATGGTGCCTTATTACAACTCAATGGCACTATATTTAGTGCTTAGAAATAGCTACCATTTAGAACATATTAACCTCCTGTCATCAACCAAAACAACTCTAAGAGTGTTTTCCTCTTAGCTTTTACATTTTGTCTCTAATCAATACACTTGCTGAAGTAGTCTTAATGATGTACTTAGCATCAATTTAATTATTGGGAGATTACATGTGTTTTGTATGTAGTTTCTGGAGTAATCCATAAGATTTATCATTGGTACTAGCAATTTGGTAGGTACCTAGAAAGTCTGCTAATAGAATAAACAAGTTAATAATCATCGTTGAACTTGTGTAATCAATTTTGCAAAATGTGCTTCGTTTCATTAGTGTATTGAGTGGAACACGTATTACACCCACCACTTTTGATCCAAAAGCCGTCATCACAATTTTACTATTATACTATTTGAGTAGGCTAATTATTTTCAAATGCATTTCCGTGCGATCAATATCCTAGCCTGTGCAGGAAATATTAAAAGAGAAGACAGTATCAAAAACACAATTCCACATTAAGTAAAATATTATGCAATAGAATACTTCCGCAAAATCTTGTTTGACAGATCAATACACAAAATTATAAGGCACTTGGCAAAGATGTGCCTTGTAAGAAAAACAAAAACAAAAACAATACAGCGGTTATGTGTGTGCTTCTTAAGCCAATGAACTGTCGGGTGATCGATTTCTCAGAGCAGCGATGTTGTAATCAGAATGACGATTATAATTTGTTAATGTCTACGTTATAGAATAGACTTTCACGACGAAAATAAATATTATTTTCCATTAAGCATCAACAGATAAAATCGTTGTTCTTTGGATAGTATTTTTATGAGGGGAAAGTAAATATTGTTTTACGCCATGATTGATAGATAAAATCGCCATTATGTAAAATTGATCGGAATGAATAGATGTTAGAGAACGAAGAGTGATGAATTTTGTTTTTATAAAACTTGATTAGTGCAAATTGATTTCGAAATGTACAGAAGGAAATGATAAATACACTATGATCTGTAGATTATACGGGGTTGTACTTGTATATTTGGGATTTTTATGTACATCTGTAGGTAAGTAAATACGAGTTTTAAGGATTGTGTAGACAGACTATATCTATGTTTATCTTATATATGCTCGAATAGGCATCCACTTTTTCGTTTGAAGCATATGACTTCACTAGAGTGACTACATCTGGTTATAAAAAAAAGACACCTCAGATCTAGAGCATACCTACATTTTCAAGTTGTTCCTAAGAATGAAAGACAATGCCATTAAATACAATTGTAAGTTTCCCCCTCTCTTTTTGTCAATCGTCGTCTGCGTATCGTGTATTTGCATCACTGCCTTTTGAAGCATGTTGAATTGATACTGAAGTATTTGAAAGTGTATGCTCTCATTCGCTGATAATTGGTAATCAATAATTTCATAATACAGAAATTGAAGTTGTCAGTTATCAGGGTAAAAGATCATTTCTATGTTTCTTTGTCTTAATTCTCACGGATATATTTCTAATAAGATAGCCAGGTGTTTGTGGCATGAAATTAATCGTTCCTTAATTTGTTGTCAAAAGGTTGACACGTGACTACGAAATCGGAAATCCATCCTTCATTGAAGCGCACACCTATGTCAACTTCCAGAAACTATTATGTCTTGAAAACTAATAACAACATGCAGGTGAAAATGTGAAATATTAAAACAAATACTAACAATTTAATTGTATTTGATCATGTAAATACATGTATTGATTGCAATTTTTGTGGTTTTCTTCGGTTGTAAAAATTTGATTGAAGTTCGTCCAGGTATCAGTTTCGGGGCCGCCGATATGCATATTTCATTACTCGTGAACTAGTGACCCGTATGACATCAGAGGCGTATGTTTACATTGTCGATACAGTTGACAGTTCCCCATACAAAGCAATGTCTCGACAGCTCTCAGTTAGCTTAAGTATTTTATACGTTATAAAATACCTATAGAATATCACTGTATTTCCTAAGTCCATTTTTTATACCCCAAATTTCCTAAAAAATGTACCCATTGTTGCAGCTGCAAGTCATTCCAATGTTGTTTATCCTTTTGTCGTCTGCCCATTGAACACATTTCAAGTCTTAACAAACAAAAAATATATGGAAAGCCGTGAAGTGTCATTTCTTATTGTCTGAGATCTTCATTTCTACAATTTTACAGATCAAACAGGGATGAGAAATGGTTCAAAAGTCATTCATTTCAAATTTTTTGGGTCTGTTTATTTGAGATAAGGATATTGCAAAAACAAATTTGTTTAATTAAAAATTATTTTAAAAAAATAAAAAAATAAATTATCAGCGTTGGATCGTTATTACGTTAAATTGTTTGAAGTTAATTTGGATTTTTTTAGTTTTTATTGTTTATTGTTAAAAAAAACGTTTGAACAATATGGCAAGACAGCACCTTGGAACAAAATGCACGCTGTTCCATCCATTTTACATACATTAAGAGTGAATTGGAATACCCGCTCCGAAATTGATACCGCCTACACAGGTAAGTGTGACGTAGCACTAAATAATAAACAAGTTTTGCGTAAGTGTTTAAAGGCTCTAGATAAAGTTCATGTTAAAACATTTTAAAGGGGACTTGTATCTAGATATTTCCAATATTTAATATTTCTTTCAATGCCATGAAAGAAAATAATTTACTATTTTCCCTTAAGGGCTCCAAAACCGATACCGCGAGGATACTTGTTTCCGCGCTTTATACAAAATATACTTCGGTCAACACTTTCAAGCGCCAATAACATCATCTTGAAACATAACAACATTTATTTTATAATTGTAAAATAATATTTCCTGTAATTCAAAATATTCAAACTTTATTTTTTGAAGAAGATAATGTAAAATTTGACCAACAGAATATGATTTTAGGCTATGATAAAGGGAACAGAAAAGGGGTTAATTTTTGGAAATATACTTATATATGTCGCCAAATGGACAATTTGGAAACAAAGAAATAAAATAAAATACCAGAATATATTATGTAAAACAGCGACATTTATTAAAATATTTAAAGCTGAACTGAAAGAAAATCTTATCCTCAGACAAAAATACTATCAAAATACTTTAAATAACATTGATAAAGAAATACATTCTATTATTATAAAATTGAATTAAAGGGGCATTATCTGCCAAATCGTAAATTTTTGTTACCCATAAAAACTATCAGATATGATTGATGCCTTAATAAAACGTGTTTCTGTAACTTATAAATGTTATGAAATGTACGCGCATCGGGGAAAATCGTGCAACGGCTCGTGTTTTGAGATCGATCAAGAAATGTACGACATCGGATTAATTATCGACATTGTTTACGGTGTTTGTCGAATCGTCATTAAATCAGTACAACAATGCACTTATTTCTTATTTTTTGTGAATCTGCTTTTAGTCGGTGTTAATTACGGACAAAGAATCATGCAAGTTGGCAATTGATAAGCGACAAAATACAAATTTGTCGTTTTTACCTGTCACTAGTAAGGTCAATTGCATACGGAAAAAGCGAGGTCAAATTATTTGCTTGCAAGCAAATAAGTAATCGATGGTAATTTTCGTTTTCAAAAGGTGGAAAGTGGTTCGATAAGCTGTTTAATGTGAAATATTTACCTTTATTTCATCATTTTATAGCTACTTACAAATTTCCAAAGCATATAATTTTTTGGTCAAAATCGTAGCTAATGCCCCTTTAAATATCTCACTTATTAAATTAGGACTAATCCTCTCATGCCACATTTTGGAATACATATATCACATTCATTGTAGAAGGTAAAATAACAGACGCAAGAGGTTTTCGTGGTCGTTCGAGCTCTTTTTATATATATAATATATTTATACAGGTTAAATTGTTGATAGATATATTGGTGTAAAAAATGTAATTTATTGATAAATTGTGAACTTAAAATAATATTTAAAAGAAAAATTGTAAATGAAATTATAACTATATGTAATTCATCAACTTGGAAGCCTGGGCCAATGTGATAATTGTTAACAGGTAGAAATAAAAAAAAGCAACAAAAAAACGCCAATAACACTACACCAACACTTCAAACGAATGCATTTAATTCTTGATAACAGCTTTACCAACATATTTCATTTGTATGTATATCATAGGACCATCTGATACATACGTTAGACATTTGGGTCAGAGAAATATGCCTGATATCATATTTCGGATTTGGAAATATTTTTGACAAATAAATATTTTTTCTTGCAATTTTGAATTTAAGTAAAGGCAAATTAAAGAAATGTCATTAGCAAGGGTATAGCTATTTATTTTCAGCTCATTTACTTGTGCCAATTAAAACAGCAAAACTAGAAGCGAGGTGATATTTGCTAGTTTGCAAATATAAGACCATGACACCAAGACGTATGCATTTTTTATATAATCTATGCAGATCTATATCTTTCTTAATTGTTAATTTCCTGAATTGAAAATGACACATTCAAGAAAAGCAAAATGAAATGAAAAGTAATGACAACCATGGAATATTCGAGGTTCCTAAAACCAAATGAGATAGCCTTCAAGCTGTCAGAATTGAATTTTTTTGTTTATATTAAAAGTTGCCAATATTCGATGTTTTATACTAATAAAATGTTATGAACAAGAAGCCAGGTTTAAAAAAAATATGTTATAATGTCGCAATTAGTGAAAATAATTCGAATGTGTGTTGGTGGAATCGCCATTAACACGACCTAATTATAAGTCAGCTGCTTTTCCGAAGTTTGCCGAATACTGATAAATGCTATTAATAACCGAGAAAGCATGTTGCATGTAAATTCGTTAAAATTAATATAATTTAAGAAATATATCTATGAAATTGGATTCCAGGGTAGTCAGTTAATATTATACAATGGTATTTAGTAAGAATGACACTTAAAATCGGAAATACGTGATGAAATCAATAAAAACAAACCCAAACTCTGCAAAGGGGCCCGATAAAGGGAAAATTGTAAACAAATTGTATTGCATACCGGTATTATTGACAACACTTGAGTTCTCTTGATTATATTTTTTTTTAGAAAAAAACAGACATGAAGTTCATTATTTTAGTCTCTAATTTAAAAGAGATATCACCTAGCGTTTTCTCCTGAAAAAAAGAATGTATAAGAAACTACGACGCAATTCTACTGTCAAAATACGACTCGGCCGAAAAAACCCCTAAATTATGCTTACGTGTTGAAAAATGGAGTAGGTCGGTATAACATCTTTTTTTATTTTTACACAAAGCTTGCTGAATCCTCCTTTTTGTGTCATTTTCGTGTAGAATCCGTCAATGTTTTTGTTTGTGCCATGTGCGCATTTTCTTCATCAACAAACAATTTCGCACATGCGCAAACGCTTTCTCGAATGAGTTCACTGTCAGGTCGTATGAATATTGCGCGGGTAAACATTGGAGTCTTTACTGGATGCAGGAAAATCAGCGACGTACTATATATTTCCTTCGTTCTAGGCTATTTACGTATAATATTGGCAACTTTTGATATAAAAAAAATCTATTCTGAAAGCCTGTATGCCTTTTATATAAAAATGTCTGAAATGCATCAAACTGGTGTATTTAACATTTAAGCTATTATGTATAGGCCCTTTGGTTTTGTTGCACTCAAAGATTTTAAAATTAATTGGCTTTCAAATATTTTGGCTTTGAGCGTAGCTGATGAAGCTTTTCCAGAAACGCGTCGTGCTATGACATCTACGTTTTTATCACTATCACCGCGTCGATACCGATGCTGGTGGACTTTAATCCCCAAGGGTATTATCCGCCTAGTAGTCAGTGTTTCGGAACTGATCACTGATATGGTTTATTATGTAACAAAAATCGGGTCGATACTCCAACAACAATGGAATATCATCCTGTGTATATTCAATTCACACAAGTTTCATGAATAAGATGCCTCGGCTAGCTCAGATATCCCGATTATTGTCAACAATTTCCTATGACAGGGTTCGGCCTGTGCTTTCGCTCCAGGACTTGTAGACACTACATGTATCCGGTATCAAACACAAGAATAAGGGTCCATATTCATGTACTATGTCAACCAGTTTATCGCGACTTGGTGACAAGGTATGAGTAGACTGAAAGTATACGATCAGGGTATCTTTTCACAATTTGTAAATTTGACCATATGATGCAAAGAGTATTTTTGGGATTTATTCCAAGACAAAGTCAGCTATGTGACTAGGTCTAATATCTCCAAAATGTCTAGGAAGGCAGTACAATTTTAGGAACGGTATGTGTCAGATTGGACCGAACTTTCTTGTTTTGTGTATGCGAGTTGAAACCACTAAGTCACTCTGGAATAACCATATTGGATGGAGAAGTTTTACTAGTATATTGGATATCAGAAGGTATCCTCTGATTGCCAAGCTAATTTAGTTCTGTAAGGAAACTAGAGTACAAGATATTACCTCTAAACGAACGATCGCCAAGCTAATTTATTTCTTTAAGGAAACCCGGGTACCGGATATCACCTCTAAACGAACGATCGCCAAGCTAATTTATTTCTGTAAGGAAACCCGGGTACCGGATATCACCTGTAGGCTCATCTAAGACAAAAGTAAATAACGTACTTGTATTCCGGAGCTATTAATCAAGACTTTTACATAAATTATATTTTATTACACAAAATTCACATTCATAAATCAACAATTAAAATGTCAGTAATTACGTTGTTTATTCAAACCTTTAATTGATCCTTAATCAATCAGTTATCAATCCTTTGTCTGAAAGTATCTCAATTATAAAATTAACCACGGATGCCGACTTATGTCCCAATTACCCAAAAATAAGTTTATCACTAATTGGATGGAATTGTACATTAACTGATTCCAGTGCATTTACATTTCTGCTTGCATTACCCCTCAAGATTGAAATTTCACAATATTCCTACCTACACGGACTACTATTGAAATTACACAACCCAAAGTCTAATAATACACTATTTGACCTCCGTTAACACTCGAGATTGAAATTTTCCCAAATTAAGCGTTTCTTTATACGTGAACTTATGGAAACTATACAATCTATATGTCGTGAACTATCCACTCAGTTTTCGGGTTTATTTTTCATTCATATTTTTCCCAGATTACAACAATGTAAATGTACCCAAATCTTATATATCATATATGAAAATATGGGAACCATATAACCCCAAACTTTCAGATACTTAAATGTTTAGATATGTCAAAAGTGAAATTTACATTGACATGTCACGAATAACAAAGAAGATTATGATGAATAAACAAACTTCCTTTAAAAAAAATCAAGATAATTTCTTAATCAATCAAAAAAGGAATTGATAGGATTCATAATAATATTGACACTCGTTTTCAAGGGGAAATGTATGCATTTCTTACCATAGAATAAAAATTCAGCGTCTGCTTCTAGAATATTCCAAATAACACTCACGATTTAAGTTTCAATTAAATTTAAAGAAATAAAATACCAGGTCGCGCGTTGTCCATCTCCGACTGAAGAATTTAACCAAAGAAAAATACACGAAATTTTAATCCATGAAGAAACTGTTTCTTAGTTCCTACCAAAGATGTTTCACCTTCAATTCCCCAGTCTAGAATGAAAATTTTTCAGCAGACCAGCACGATCTAACCGGAGGGCGCGAAATAGTCCAATTTCTCTAGACTTTCCCATTTAAATTATTGAGCCTAAGAAATCCCCTTCATTTGATTGGTTGACAGGGAAATTCCATTTAATTGATTGACTAAATAAATATTTCCGAATATACTAGGGGTTCACGACGGGTTGTTTTAAATGTAACGTTCCGGAAATCAAGCGGCCAAGTAGGACAAGATTAAAAAAGTAAAGAAACAGCATAAATAGTAAAGAATTGACCCCAAAAACGTTACACTCCCCCCCGCCTTACCAAAAAGATATGTCCTCATGTCTTGACAAATTTAATCTTAAATTTATTACTATCGGAATCTGAATTTAACGGACTAGAATATAATTCTATATTCATTCTGGTAAATCGATAAACATTTTTCCCCTGAAAAACAAACATGATATGAACATAATAGAAACATAATAAAAAAAAAAATACTCCACATGCACAAAAATATATATGACCCACCAATCACACCACAAAAAAAAATTCTATTCAAATTCACCATTCTGTTTAGAATGATTAAAGTAACAATCAGTTAATTGGTACTAGGGCGAATAATTTTTCACCGAACATCCTACACACAAAAAAAAAACCAATTATATCCGCTTTAATGCATATAAAGCAGCCCTCTTCAAATCATAAAAAATAAGATTTCATCCTATTTTGAGAGAGATGAACTCTATCTGATCCCAAATATTTCCTGAGCATACACCTTTTAAGATTCCAGACAATAACATTTTGATGAAATTCTGACTTTTTAGTCAACAATTTAAAAGCTAAATTTAACAAAGCCCTACGAGCTCTGTAGATAGCAGGGGAAACCCTACATCAGTCCCTATGAAACAATTTCATTAATACAATTTGCTTTACCCCCTTGTCCATCAAGTCTCTGAGAAATTTTTCCGGGATAATGTCATTACTCCGACACTCAATACTCCGACAGTCATTACTCCGACAATCATTACTCCGACTCTTAATACTTCGACAGTGACCAATAGTATTTGCAATTCTGGCGCTTTTAGCAATCCAAATGCAGTACGGGACTGCCCATTTAATTTGAAAGGAGCATGGTTTTTATCCCGGAGTCGGAAGTTTTTTTTCGTATGCAGCGCTATTGTTTTTAAAGCTTTTCAGCGCGGCCCAACAAAATATTTTTTACAAAAGAAAATATTATTTCATGTAGATCTAATAAAAATGCTTTCTCTCATTAGTTTGTTTCTTCGATTCCCGTCATATTTTCCTCAAAATTCAGGATAGCATAAATGCATGGCCTACCTTTTCAAGCTATCAAGTCGTCACATAGTTGAGCGACACCTACCTACCATTGCATCAGATGCGTACGGAATTGGGTTTGTTGAAGAGACCCGTACTACCCGCGACCAATACTGCGGGTGCATTGCAACAATTTCAGACAGAAATTGCTTCACTCGCATTCGGTCGAACTCATTGGGCTCGTAATTTTGTGTGTGTTGTTTGCCCTTTAGATTGTTGTCTGTGCTCCCCGGGTTTGTATATAAAAGGCCAAGATTGGATTTGGTTTTTTGTTGTTATTATTTTCCTTCACTTTTACTTGTTCAAAGCAATACAGCCACACATAGGATCCAAAAAAGTCTCACCTTTGATTTGTTTAAATCGAAACAGCCACACATAGGATCCCACAGAGTATCATATTTTACTTGCCCAATTAGCAATACATCCACACATAGGATCCAACATAGTATTACATTTTACTTGTTCAAAGCAATACATCCACACATAGGATCCAACATAGTATTACATTTTACTAGTTCAAAACTATACACTCACCCATAGGATCCAACACAGTATCATATTTTACTTGCCCAAAGCAATACATCCACACATAGGATCAAACACAGTATCATATTTTACTTGTTCAAAGCAAAACAGCCAATCATAGGATCAATCACAGTATCATATTTTAATTATTCAAAGCAATGCAGCCACTCATAGGAGCCAACACAGTATTACATTTTATTTGTTCAAACCAATACAACCACTCATAGGATCTAACAGAGTACCGGTATTACATTTTACTTGTTAAAAGCAAAACATCCAAATATAGGATCAACCAGAGTATCATATTTCACATGTTCAAAGCAATACAACCACTCATAGGATCAAACACAGTGTCATATTTTACTTGTTCAAAGCAATACAGCCACTCATAGGATCCAACATAGTATTACATTTGAATTGTTCAAAGCAATATACCCAACCATAGGATCAAACACAGTATCATATTTTACTTGTTTAAAGCAAAACAGCTACTCATAGGATCAAACACAGTATTACATTTTACTTGTTCAAAGCAATACATCCACATATAGGATCAAACAAAGTATCATATTTTATATGTTCAAAGCAATACAGCCACTCATAGGATCAATAACAATATCATATTTTACTTGTTCAAAACAATACAGCCACAGATAGGATCAAACACAGTATCATATTTTACTTGTTCAAAGCAATACAGTCACTCATACGATCCAACACAGTATTACATATTACTTGTTCAGAGCAATACGCCCATACATAGGATGAAACACAGTATCATATTTTACTGGTTCAAAGCAATACAGCCACACATAAAATCAAACACAGTATCATATTTTGCTTGTTCAAAGCAATACAGCCACTGATAGGATCAATCACAATATCATATTTAACTGGTTCAAAGCAATACACCCACAAATAGGATCAAACACAGTATCATATTTTACTTGTTCAAAGCAATACAGCCACTTATATGATCAAACATAGTATCATATTTTACTTGTTCAAAGCAAAACAGCCATTCATAGGATCACTCACAGTATCATATTTTATTTGTTCAAAGCAATACAGCCACTCATATGATCCAACAGACTACCAGTATTACATTTTACTTGTTCAAAGCAATACACCCATATATAGGATGAACCAGAGTATCATATTTCACATGTTCAAAGCAATAAAGCCACTCATAGGATCAAACATAGTATCATATTTTATTTGTTCAAAGCAATACAGCCACTCATAGCATCAAACACAGTAAAATATATTACTTATTCAAAGCAATAGAGCCACCCATAGGATCAAATACAGTAAAATATTTTACTTGTTCACAGCAATACAGCCACTAATAGGATCAAACACAGTATCATATTTTACTTGTTCAAAGCAAAACACCTACTCATAGGATCACTCACAGTATCATATTTTACTGGATCAAAGCAATACAGCCACTCATAGGACCACACAGTAAAATATTTTACTTGTTCAAAGCAATAAATCAACTCCTAGGATCCAACACAGTATTACATATTACTTGTTCAAAGCAATACACCCACACATAGGAAGAAACACAGTATCATATTTTACTTGATCAAAGCAATACATCGAGATATAGGATCAAACAAAGTATAATATTTTACATTTTAAAGCAATACAGCCACTCATAGGATCAATCACAATATCACATTTTACTAGTTCAAGGCAATACAGCCACACATAAAATCAAACACAGTATCATATTTTACTTGTTCAAAGCAATAAAGCCGCTCATAGGATCCAATACAGTATTACATATTACTTGTTCAAAGCAATACACCCACACATAGGATCAAACACACTATCATATTTTACTTTTTCAAAGCAACACAGCCATTCATAGGATCACTCATAGTATCATATTTTATTTGCTCAAAGCAATACAACCACTCATAGGATCCAACAGAGTGACGGTATTACATTTTACTTGTTCAAAGGAATGCACCCACATATAGGATAAAACAAATTATCATGTTTTACATGTTCAAAGCAATACAGCCACTAATATGATCAATCACAATATCATATTTTACTGGTTCAAAGCAATACAGCCACACATATTATCAAACACAGTATTATATTTTACTTGTTGAAAGCAATACAGCCATTCATAGGATCAAACACAGTAAACTATTTACTTGTTCAAAGCAATACAGCCATTAATAGGATCAAACACAGTATCATATTTACTTGTTGAAAGCAAAACAGCTACTCATAGGATCACTCACAGTATCATATTTTACTGGTTCTAAGCAATACAGGCACACATAGGATCAAACACAGTATCATATTTTACATGTTCAAAGCAATACACCCACACAGGATCAAACACACTTTGTAAATTACAAAAAAGGGTGCACTCGACTCGCAACCGCAAGTGATAAAGTTTACCAGTTGCTTGCCCATGGTCGGTGGTTCTCTCCGGGTACTCCGGCTTCCTCCACCACTAAAACTGGTCGCCATGATATAGCTGAAATATTGTTGAAAGTGGCGTTAAACAAAAAAAATCTAATAAAATCATTAACCACATAAAGGATCAAACAGTATCATATGTTACTTGCTCAAAGCAAAACAGCCACTCAAACGAACACTCACAGTATCATATTTTACTTGTTCAAAGTATGCAGCCACTCATAGGATCCAACATTATCATATTTTAAATGTTCAAAGCGATACATCCACATTTAGCATCTAACACAGTATCATATATTGCTTGTTCAAAGCAATAAAGCGACTCATAGGATCAAACACAGTATCATATTTACATGTTCAAAGCAATACAGCCACTAATATGATCAATCACAATATCATATTTTACTGGTTCAAAGCAATACAGCCACGTATATTATCAAACACAGTATTATATTTTACTTGTTCAAAGCAATACAGCCACTCATAGGATCAAACACAGTAAGATATTTACTTGTTCAAAGCAATACAGCCCATAATAGGACCAAACACAGTATCATATTTTACTTGTTCAAAGCAAAACAGCTACTCATAGGATCAAACACAGTATTATATTTTACTTGTTCAAAGCAATACAGCCACTCATAGGATCAAACACAGTAAAATATTTTACTTGTTCAAAGCAATACAGCTACTCATACGATCACTCATAGTATCATATTTTACTGGTTCAAAGCAATACAGCCACTCATAGGATCCAACACAGTACTACCTTTTACTTGTTCAAAGCAATGCACCCACATATAAGATCAAACAAAGTATCACATTTTACATGTTCAAAGCAATACAGCCACTAATATGATCAAACACAGTGTCATATTTTACTGGTTCAAGGCAATACAGCCACACATAAAATCAAAGACAGTATCATATTTTACTTGTTCAAAGCAATAAAGCTACTCATACGATCACTCATAGTATCATATTTTACTGGTTCAAAGCAATACAGCCACTCATAGGATCCAACACAGTACTACCTTTTACTTGTTCAAAGCAATACATCCAGATATAGGATCAAACAAAGTATCATGTTTTACATTTTAAAGCAATACAGCCACTCATAGGATCAATCACAATATCACATTTTACTGGTTCAAGGCAATACAGCCACACATAAAATCAAAGACAGTATCATATTTTACTTGTTCAAAGCAATAAAGCCACTCATAGGATCCAATACAGTATTACATATTACTTGTTCAAAGCAATACACCCACACATAGGATCAAACACTATCATATTTTACTTTTTCAAAGCAACACAGCCATTCATAGGATCACTCACAGTATCATATTGTATTTGCTCAAGGCAGTACAGCCACTCATAGGATCCAACAGAGTGACGGTATTACATTTTACTTGTTCAAAGCAATACACCCAAATATAGGATCAACCAGAGTATCATATTTCACATGTTCAAAGCAATAAAGACACTCATAGGATCAAACACAGTATCATATATTACTTGTTCAAAGCTATACAGCCACTCATAGGATCCAACACAGTATTACATTTTACTTGTTCAAAGCAATACAGCCACTAATATGATCAAACACAGTAAAATATTTTACTTGTTCAATGCAATACAGCCACTAATAAGATCAAACACAGTATCATATTTTACTTGTTCAAAGCAAAACAGATACTCATAGGATCACTCACAGTATCACATTTTACTGGTTCAAAGCAATACAGCCACTCATAGGATCACTCACAGTATCATATTTTACTTGTCCATAGCAATACAGCCACTGATAGGATCAAAAAGAGTTTTACATTTTACTTGTTCAAAGCAATACACCATAATATAGGATCAATCAGAGTATCTCATATTTGACATGTTCAAAGCAATACAGCTACTCATGGCATCCATCTCAATATCATATTTTACTGGTTCAAAGCAATACAGCTACTCATAGGATCACACAGTAAAATATTTTACTTGTTCAAAGCAATAAAGCAACTCATATGATCCAACACAGTATTACATATTACTTGTTCAAAGGAAAACAGCTACCCAGAGGATCACTCACAGTATCATATTATACTGGTTGAAAGCAATACATCCACATGTATGATCAAACAAAGTATCATATTGTGCATGGTCAAAGCAATACAGCCATTCATACGATCCAACACAGTAAAATATTTTACTTGTTCAAAGTAATAAATCAACTCATAGGATCCAACACAGTATTACATATTACTTGTTCAAAGCAATACACCGAAACATAGGAAGAAACACAGTATCATATTTTACTTGATCAAAGCAATACATCGAGATATAGGATCAAACAAAGTATAATATTTTACATTTTAAAGCAATACAGCCACTCATAGGATCAATCACAATATCACATTTTACTGGTTCAAGGCAATACAGCCACATATAAAATCAAACACAGTAACATATTTTACTTGTTCAAAGCAATAAAGCCGCTCATAGGATCCAATACAGTATTACATATTACTTGTTCAAAGCAATACACCCACACATAGGATCAAACACTATCATATTTTACTTTTTCAAAGCAACACAGCCATTCATAGGATCACTCACAGTATCATATTGTATTTGCTGAAAGCAGTACAGCCACTCATAGGATCCAACAGAGTGACGGTATTACATTTTACTTGTTCAAAGCAATACACCCAAATATAGGATCAACCAGAGTATCATATTTCACATGTTCAAAGCAATAAAGACACTCATAGGATCAAACACAGTATCATATATTACTTGTTCAAAGCAATACAGCCACTCATAGGATCCAACACAGTATTACATTATACTTGTTCAAAGCAATACACCCACACATAGGAAGAAACACAGTATCATATTTTACTTGATCAAAGCAATACATCGAGATATAGGATGACACAAAGTATAATATTTTACATTTTAAAGCAATACAGCGACTAATAGGATCAAACACAGTATCATATTTTACTTGTTCAAAGCAAAACACCTACTCATAGGATCACTTACAGTATCATATTTTACTGGATCAAAGCAATACCGCCACTCATAGGACCACACAGTAAAATATTTTACTTGTTCAAAGCAATAAATCAACTCATAGGATCCAACACAGTATTACATATTACTTGTTCAAAGCAATACACCCACACATAGGAAGAAACACACTATCATATTTTACTTGTTCAAAGCAATACACCCAAATATAGGATCAACCAGAGTATCATATTTCACATGTTCAAAGCAATACAGCCACTCATAGGATCCAACACAGTATTACATTATACTTGTTCAAAGCAATACACCCACACATAGGAAGAAACACAGTATCATATTTTACTTGATCAAAGCAATACATCGAGATATAGGATGACACAAAGTATAATATTTTACATTTTAAAGCAATACAGCGACTAATAGGATCAAACACAGTATCATATTTTACTTGTTCAAAGCAAAACACCTACTCATAGGATCACTCACAGTATCATATTTTACTGGATCAAAGCAATACAGCCACTCATAGGACCACACAGTAAAATATTTTACTTGTTCAAAGCAATAAATCAACTCATAGGATCCAACACAGTATTACATATTACTTGTTCAAAGCAATACACCCACACATAGGAAGAAACACACTATCATATTTTACTTGTTCAAAGCAATACACCCAAATATAGGATCAACCAGAGTATCATATTGCACATGTTCAAAGCAATAAAGACACTCATAGGATCAAACAAAGTATAATATTTTACATTTTAAAGCAATACAGCCACTCATAGGATCAATCACAATATCACATTTTACTGGTTCAAGGCAATAAAGCCACACATAAAATCAAACACAGTAACATATTTTACTTGTTCAAAGCAATAAAGCCGTTCATAGGATCCAATACAGTATTACATATTACTTGTTCAAAGCAATACACCCACACATAAGATCAAACACACTATCATATTTTACTTTTTCAAAGCAACACAGCCATTCATAGGATCACTCATAGTATCATATTTTATTTGCTCAAAGCAATACAGCCACTCATAGGATCCAACAGAGTGACGGTATTACATTTTACTTGTTCAAAGCAATGCACCCACATATAGGATAAAACAAATTATCATATTTTACATGTTCAAAGCAAAACAGCCACTAATATTATCAATCACAATATCATATTTTACTGGTTCAAAGCAATACAGCCACACATATTATCAAACACAGTATTATATTTTACTTGTTCAAAGCAATACAGCAACTCATAGGATCAAACACAGTAAAATATTTACTTGTTCAAAGCAAAACAGCTACTCATAGGATCATTCACAGTATCATATTTTACTGGTTTAAAGCAATACAGGCACACATAGGATCAAACACAGTATCATATTTTACATGTTCAAAGCAATACACCCACACATAGGATCAAACACACTTTGTAAATTACAAAAAAGGGTGCACTCGACTCGCAACCGCATGTGATAAAGTTTACCAGTTGCTTGCCCATGGTCGGTGGTTCTCTCTGGGTACTCCGGCTTCCTCCACCACTAAAACTGGTCGCCATGATATAGCTGAAATATTGTTGAAAGTGGCGTTAAACAACAAAAATCAAATCAAATCATTAACCACATAAAGGATCAAACACAGTATCATATGTTACTTGTTCAAAGCAAAACAGCCACTCATACGATCACTCACAGTATCATATTTTACTTGTTCAAAGTATGCAGCCACTCATAGGATCCAACAGTATCATATTTTAATTGTTCAAAGCGATACATCCACATTTAG
>MJUT01032513.1:127153-151142 GCA_002080005.1 Gigantidas platifrons
ATTACATATTACTTGTTCAAAGCAATACACCCACACAGTGTCAAACACAGTATCATATTTTAATTTTTCAAAGCGATACATCCACATAAAGGATCAAACATAGTATCATATGTTACTTGTTCAAAGCAAAACAGCCACTCATACAATTACACACAGTACCATATTTTACTTGTTCAAAGTATGGAGCCACTCATAGGATCCAACAGATTACTGGTATTACATATTACTTGTTCAAAGCAATACACCCAAACATAGGATCAACTAGAGTATAATATTTCACATGTTCAAAGCAATACAGCCACTAATAGGATCAAACACATTATCATATTTTACTTGTAAAAAGCAATACAGCCACTCATAGGATCAAACACAGTATTATATTTTACTTGTTCAAAGCAAAACAGCCACTCATAGGATCAAACACAGTAAAATATGTACTTGTTCAAAGCAATACAGCCACTATTAGGATCAACCACAGCATCATATTTTACCTGTTCAAAGCAAAAGAGCTACTCATAGGATCACCCACAGTATCATATTGTACAGGTTCAAAGCAATACAGCCACACATAGTATCAAACACAGTATTATATTTTACTTGTTCAAAGCAATACAGCCACTCATAGGATCAAACACAGTATTATATTTTACTTCTTCGAAGCAATACACTACTCATAGGATCACTCACAGTATCATATTTTACTTGTCCAAAGCAATACAGCCATTCATAGGATCCAACAGAGCACCGGTATTACATTTTACTTGTTCAAAGCAATACACCCAAATATAGGATCACTCACAGAATCATATTTTACTTGTCCATAGTAATACAGCCACTGATAGGATCAAAAAGAGTTTTACATTTTACTTGTTCAAAGCAAAACCCCATAATATAGGATCATCCACAGTATCTCATATTTGACATGTTCAAAGCAATACAGCTACTCATGGCATCCATCTCAATTTCATGTGTCACAGGTTCAAAGCAACACAGCTACACATATCATCACACAGTAAAATATTTTACTTGTTCAAAGCAATAAAGCAACTCATATGATCCAACACACTATTACATATTACTTGTTCAAAGCAATATACCCCCACACAGGATCAAACACAGTATCATATTTTAATTGTTCAAAGCGATACATCCACATATAGGATCCAACACAGTATCATATTTTACTTGTTCAAAGCAATCATGCAACTCATATGATCCAACACAGTATTACATATTACTTGTTCAAAGCAATACACCCACACAGGGTCAAACACAGTATCATATTTTAATTGTTCAAAGCGATATATCCACATAAAGGATCAAACATAGTATCATATGTTACTTGTTCAAAGCAAAACAGCCACTCATACAATTACTCACAGTACCATATTTTACTTGTTCAAAGTATGCAGCCACTCATATGATCCAACAGAGTACTGGTATTACATATTACTTGTTCAAAGCAATACACCCAAACAGGAACAACCAGAACATAGGATCAACCAGAGTATCATATTTCACATGTTCAAAGCAATACAGCCACTAATAGGATCAAACACATTATCATATTTTACTTGTAAAAAGCAATACAGCCACTCATAGGATGAAACACAGTAAAATATTTTACTTGTTCAAAGCAATACAGCTACTCATAGGATCACACAGTAAAATATTTTACTTGTTCAAAGCAATAAAGCAACTCATATGATCCAACACAGTATTACATATTACTTGTTCAAAGCAATAGACCCACACAGGGTCAAGCACAGTATCATATTTTAATTGTTCAAAGCGATACATCCACATAAAGGATCAAACACAGTATCATATTTTACTTGTTCAAAGCAATACAGCCACTTATAGGATCAAACATAGTATCATATTTTACTTGTTCAAAGCAAAACAGTCACTCATATGATCACTCACAGTATCATATTTTACTGTTCAAAGTATGCAGCCACTCATAGGATCCAACAGAGTACTGGTATTACATTTTACTTGTTCAAAGCAATACACCCAAATATAGGATCAACCAGAGTATCATATTGCACATGTTCAAAGCAATACAGCCACTAATAGGATCAAACACATTATCAAATTTTACTTGTTCAAAGCAAAACAGTTACTCATAAAAGCACTAACAGTATCATATTCTACTGGTTCAAAGTAATACAGCCAATAATAGGATCAAAAACAGTAAAATATTTTACTTGTTCAAAGCAATACAGCTACTCATAGGATCATTCACAGTATCATATTTTACTTGTCCAAAGCAATACAGCCATTCATAGGATCCAACAGAGCACCGGTGTTACATTTTACTTGTTCAAAGCAATACACCCAAATATAGGATCAACCAGAGTATCATATTTCACATCTTCAAACCAATAAAGCCACTCATAGGATCAAACACAGTATCATATATTACTTGTTCAAAGCAATACAGCCACTCATAGGATCCAACACAGTATTACATTTTACTTGTTCAAAGCAATGCACCCACATATAGGATCAAACACAGTATCATATTTTACTTGTTCATATAAATAAAGCTACTCATAGGATCACACAGTAAAATATTTTACTTGTTCAAAGCAATCAAGCAACTCATATGATCCAGCGCAGTATTACATATTACTTGTTCAAAGCAATACACCCACACAGTGTCAAACACAGTATCATATTTTAATTTTTCAAAGCGATACATCCACATAAAGGATCAAACATAGTATCATATGTTACTTGTTCAAAGCAAAACAGCCACTCATACAATTACTCACAGTACCATATTTTACTTGTTCAAAGTATGGAGCCACTCATAGGATCCAACAGACTACTGGTATTACATATTACTTGTTCACAGCAATACACCCAAACATAGTATCAACCAGAGTATCATATTTCATATGTTCAAAGCAATACAGCCACTAATAGGATCAAACACATTATCATATTTTACTTGTAAAAAGCAATACAACCACTCATAGGATCAAACACAGTATTATATTTTACTTGTTCAAAGCAATACATCAGCTCATAGGATGAAACATAGTAAAATATTTTACTTGTTCAAAGCAATACAGCTACTCATAGGATCACACAGTAAAATATTTTACTTGTTCACAGCAATAAAGCAACTCATATGATCCAACACAGTATTACATATTACTTGTTCAAAGCAACACACCCACATAGGGTCAAATAGAGTATCATATTTTAATTGTTCAAAGCGATATATCCACATAGAGGATCAAACACAGTATCATATTTTACTTGTTCAAAGCATTACAGCCACTTATAGGATCAAATATAGTATCATATTTTACTTGTTCAAAGCAAAACAGTCACTCATATGATCACTCACAGTATCATATTTTACTTGTTCAAAGTATGCAGCCACTCATAGGATCCAACAGAGTACTGGTATTACATTTTACTTGTTCAAAGCAATACACCCAAATATAGGATCAACCAGAGTATCACATGTCACATGTTCAAAGAAATACAGCCACTAATAGGATCAAACACAGTATCATATTCTACTGGATCAAAGCAATACAGCGACTAATAGGATCAAACAAATTATGATATTTTACTTGTTCAAAGCAAAACAGCTACTCATAGGAGCACTCACAGTATCATATTCTACTGGTTCAAAGCAATACAGCCACTAATAGGATCAAACACAGTAAAATATTTTACTTGTTCAAAGCAATACAGCTACTCATAGGATCACTCACAGTATCATATTTTACTTGTCCAAAGCAATACAGCCATTCATAGGATCCAACAGAGCACCGGTGTTACATTTTACTTGTTCAAAGCAATACACCCAAATATAGGTTCAAACAGAGTATCATATTTCACATCTTCAAACCAATAAAGCCACTCATAGGATCAAACATAGTATCATATATTACTTGTTCAAAGCAATACAGCCACTCATAGGATCCAACACAGTATTACATTTTACTTGTTCAAAGCAATGCACCCACATAAAGGATCAAGCAAAGTATCATATTTTACATGTTCAAAGCAATACAGGCAATAATATGATCAATCACAATATCATATTTTACTGGTTTAAAGCAATACAGCCACACATAGGATCAAACACAGTATCATATTGTACTTGTTCAAAGCAATACATCCAATCATAGGATCAAACACAGTAAATTATTTTACTTGTTCAAAGCAATACAGCCACTAATAGGATCAAACACAGTATCATATTTCACTGGTTCAAAGCAATACAGCCACTAATAGGATCACTCACAGTATCACATTTTACTTGTCCAAAATAATACAGCCACTGATACGATCAAAAAGAGTTTTACATTTTATTTGTTCAAAGCAATATACCATAATATAGGATCAACCAGAGTATCTCATATTTGACATGTTCAAAGCAGTACAGCTACTCACAGGATCAATCACAATATCATATTTTACTGGATCAAAGCAATAAAGCAACTCATAGGATCCAACACAGTATTACATACTACTTGATCAAAGCAATATGCTCACACAGGATCAAACACAGTGTCATATTTTGCATGTTCAAGGCAATGCAGCCACTCATAGGATCAATTACAATATCATATTTTAGTTGTTCAAAGACATACACCAAAACATAGTATCAAACATAGTATCATATTTTACTTGTTCAAAGCAATACAGCCACTCATAGGATCACTCACAGTATCATATTTTACGTGTTCAAAGCATGCAGCCACTCATAGGTTCCAACAGAGTACTGGCATTACATTGTACTTGTTCAAAGCAATACACCCAAATATAGGATCAACCAGAGTATCATATTTCACATGTTCAAAGCAATACAGCCAGTCATAGGATCAAACACAATATCATAGTTTACTTGTTCAAAGCAATGCACCCACTCATAGGATCACTCACAGTATCATATTGTACTTGTCCAAAGTAATACTGCCACTCATAGGATCAAAAAGAGTTATGCATTGTAGTTGTTCAAAGCAATACACCATAATATAGGATCAACCAGAGTATCTCATATTTCACATGTTTAAAGCAATACAGCCACTCATAGGATCAATCACAATATCATATTTTACTGGTTCAACGCAATACAGCCACATATAGCATAAAACACAGTATCATATTTTATTTGTTCAAAGCAATACATCCAGATATAGGATCAAACAAAATATCATATTTTACATGTTCAAAGCAATACAGTCACCCATAGGATCAATCAAAATATCATATTTTACTGGTTCAAAGCAATACAGCCACACATAAAATCAAACACAGTATCACATATTACTTGTTCAAAGCAATACACCCACACATAGGAAGAAACACAGTATCATAATTTACTTGATCAAAGCAATACATCCAGATATAGGATCAAACAAAGTATCATATTTTACATTTTAAAGCCATACAGCCACTCATAGGATCAATCACAATATCACATTTTACTGGTTCAAGGCAACACAGCCACACATAAAATCAAACACAGGATCATATTTTACTTGTTCAAAGCAATAAAGCCACTCAAAGGATCCAACACAGTATTACATATTACTTGTTCAAAGCAATACACCCACACATAGGATCAAAGACACTATCATATTTTATTTTTTCAAAGCAACACAGCCATTCATAGGATCAGTCAGAGTATCATATTTTATTTGTTCAAACCAATACAATACAAACACTCATAGGATCCAACAGAGTCACGGTATTACATTTTACTTGTTCAAAGCAATACACCCAGATAAAAGATCAACCAGAGTATCATATTTCACATGTTCAAAGCAATACAGCCACTAATATGATCAATCACAATATCATATTTTACTGGTTCAAAGCAATACACCCATACATAGAATTAAACACAGTGTCATGTTTTACTTGTTCAAATCAACGGAGCCACTCATAGGATCAGTCACAGTATCATATTTTATTTGTTGAAAGCAATACAGCCATTCATAGGAGCCAGCAGAGTGACGGTATACATTTTACTTGTTCAAAGCAATACACCCAAATAAAGGATCAACCAGAGTATCATATTTCACATGTTCAAAGCAATAAAGCCACTCATAGGATCAAACACAGTATTACATTTTACTTGTTCAAAGCAATGCATCCACATATAGGATCAAACAAGGTATCATATTTTACATGTTCAAAGCAATACAGCCACTAATATGATCAATCACAATATCATATTTTACTGGTTCAAAGCAATACACCCACACATAGAATAAACACAGTGTCATGTTTTACTTGTTCAAATCAACGGAGCCATTCATAGGATCAGTCACAGTATCATATTTTATTTGTTGAAAGCAATACAGCCATTCATAGGAGACAACAGAGTGACGGTATTACATTTTACTTGTTCAAAGCAATACACCCAAATATAGGATCAACCAGAGTATCATATTTCACATGTTCAAAGCAATAAAGCCACTCATAGGATCAAACACAGTATTACATTTTACTTATTCAAAGCAATGCACCCACATATAGGATCAAACACATTTTCACATTTTACTTGTGCAAAGCAATACAGCCACTCATAGGATAACTCACAGTATTACATATTTCATGTTCAAAGCAATACACCCACACATCAGATCAAACATAGTATCATAATTTTACTTGTTCAAAGCAATAGAGCCACTCATAGGATCAAACACAGTATCATATTATACTGATCCAAAGCAATACATAGGATCCCAAAAAGTTTCACCTTTAATTTGTTCAAATCAAAACACCCACCCATAGGATTACCCACAGTATTATACTTTACTTGTTCAAGCAATACAACCAGTCATAGGATCAAACACAGTATCATATTTTACTTGTTCAAAGCAATAGAGCCACGTATAGGATCAAACATAGTATCATATTTCACTTGTTCAAAGCAGAACAGCCACACATAAAATAAAACACAGTATCATATTTTACTTCTTCAAAGCAATACAACCACTCATAGGATCAAACACAGTAAACTATTCTACTTGTTCAAAGAAATAAAGTGACTCATAGGATCCAACACAGTATTACATATTACTTGTTCAAAGCTATACAAGCACTCATAGGATGAAACACAGTAAAATATTTTACTTGTTCAAAGAAATAAAGCCACTCATAGGATCCAACACAGTATTACATATTACTTGTTCAAAGCAATACACCCACACATAGGATCAAACACAGTGTCATATTTTACTTGTTCAAAGCAATAGCCACTGATAGGATCAAACAGAGTTTCACATTTTACTTGTGCAAAGCAATACAACCACCCATAGGATCACTCACAGTATTACATATTTCATGTTCAAAGCAATACACCCACGCATAAGATCAAACGTAGTATCATAATTTTACTTCTTCAAAGCAATACAGCCACTCATAGGATCAAACACAGTATCATATTTTACTGATAAAAAGAAATACAGCCACACATAGGATCCAACACAGTTTCACCTTTAATTTGTTCACATCAAAAGGATTAACCACAGTATTATATTTTACTTGTTCAAAGGAATATTGCGACTCATATGCTCCAACACAGTATAATATTTTACTTGCTCAAAGAAATACAGCGACTCATAGGATCAATCACAGTATCATATTTCTCATGTTCAAAGCAATACAGCCACACATAGGATCAATCACAGCATTACCCTTTACCTACATGTTAATAAAATATGCTTAATCTTGCTGTCAGACCTGACGATACAATAAGTGAGTGGTTGTTGCTTAACGCCAAATGAGCGATGTCTGTGTTCTATCATTGGGAGAACAAGTTGTATTCGACGGGATGATGATGTTCTCTTTCTACTGGAATAGCAAGGTCAGTTGGATGCTAGCTGACTGAATCAACAGTTCACAGGTATACACGTTGCTTCACTCGGACACATTGACCTGATTCCAAACAAACTGGTCCTTGGTCTTACCTCCCAATACTGCATGCTTAGCTGAAAAGCAGCAATACCAATTTCATATTATGTGGTCTGGTCCGAATGGGGCTCGATATCACTGAATTGAGGGGAAAATGTCCATAAATTCAGGAAAACAACACATATGAAACATAAATTCAAGTCAACAGCTTAAACAAAACATAAATTCATTAAGACAGCACGACTAAAACATACAATCAACAAAACAAAACATTACAAATAAAATAGAAACTCAACAAAACAGAACCAATGAAACGTAATATCAAAAACAAAAACAAAAACAAAAACACCAGAAATTAAGCATAAAATGAACAAAACAGCACAAATAAAACATACCAAGAATAAAACAACACCAATGGTACAAAACGAACAAAACAGTGTAATTAAATAGTACATATTATCGGATGGACAAAACAGCATCAATGAAACAAAATAACAAAAAATACCAATGAAATATAAAATCAACAAAGTAGTACCAATGGAACATAAAATCAACACACACAAAAAGCAAATAGGAAAGATAAATTAAAGAAGACAGTCCAAATCAAACATGAATTCAATAAAACAGTACAAATGAAAGATACAAGCAACAGAACAAAGCATCACAAATGAAATAGAAAGAAAACAAAACAGTACCAGTGAACGAAAAAAAAACACCAATGAAATGTAAAATTAGCAAAGCAACACCAATGGAATATAAAATAAGGGTAATAACAAAATTACCGAACACAGAGCAATCTTCCAAATGGAAAGTCAAAACTCATAAATCAAAACAGACAAAATCAGTCAACAACCGGGAAACTGGGAAACCGCAATGGCCCTGACTTGGTACAGGGATTTCTAACGATATGGTGGATTGAATCAGATTTTACGGCGCCAACCTCTCGCTTCCATTACGGTTCAAAGGTTCCGGTTGTCACTATATTTATAACAATACTGGAACAAAATAGGTAAAATAGTAGTCAAATAGTACTAAATTCAGTTAGGAAGGTATCTAATATATCTCGTGAACCATCACCATCAATAACTATGAGTCCTTTGAAGTAGTTTAATTACGACAGTAAATGACAAAAACATTTTTACGTCACACATTCACAGAAAATATTTTTGACATTGTAACCACGTATATTAAATCCTTATCTTTATACATTTTCACTATATGAAAATGTATCTTTTACCATTGTATCTGCAGAGACAGAATATATTCCAACAAGATCTTGATATCGGAATATAAACTTTTTAAGAGATCGAATAAGGCGAATCTTTTTATAGCCCTGGTCCAATAGCCTGTTTTTCAGACAAAGATGACGCTTCAAGAAATCAGAATAATTGCTACTGACTCTTGCATAACGAATCAATTGCGAGATTTAAACACCATATGCAGGAGAAGCTGGTATATTGCTGCACATATTACGAAAATTTATGATTTTAAAATTGAAGTAGTCTCGTTTATCATAAATTTTAGTACTGAGTTGACCACTGTCGTCAAATTCGAGGTATAAGTCCAAAAATGATGCGGACGAAGCTGTATCTGTGGTCTCTTTAATTTCCAGCTCTGGAGGATATATCAATGGAAGAAATTCTGCAAATCTAGAATTATTGATAGATAAAACGTCATCAATATACCTGTATGTGAAATTAAAGGCTCTAGCTTCATGAATCTTCTTATCTCTAACAAGTTTTTGAAGAAACTCCGACTCATATGAGTATAAAAATAAATCGGCTAGAAGAGGAACACAATTCGTACCCATTGGTATGCCGACGACTTGCTGAAACAGTGTCCCTCCAAAGGAGACAAATATGCTATCGATGAGGAATTCCAGCATACTGATAACTTTTTCCTCGGAGTAGCATGTTTTACCTTTTTGAATTTTGTTAGAAAAATATGTGGAATTGTAACCTAACACAACAAATTTTGAGCCATCGTTTCTATGACTGAAAGCTTTGTGGATTGTTTCTTTTAAGCGTTTTTTAATTTGTCATGCGGTAGGGTGGTATATAGAGTTGAAAAATCAAAAGTTTTCATGGAGGATACTTGAGAGAAAGATCTTGATTTAAGGTTATCCAAAAGATCCTTCAAGTTTTTCAAAATCCACATGTGATTTATGTCACTACGCGAGTAAACAGTTTCACAATATTTCTGTTGTCCCTCCTTTACTGCAGACAGAATCTTTGTTAGGTGAATAGACAATTCTTTCGTCGAACAAGTTGATGATCCCACAATGTACCTTTCTTTGTATGGTGTCTTATGGAGCTTACAAATACAAATAGGGTATATCCTCAGACTCTTTACCAGAGGGAATGTTTAAAGAGGTCATGAAGGATCTGTGGTTAACTATGATTTCATCTTTGTCGAACGAAGTTGGTTTGTATGTGGTATTACCAGAGGTGTTGTTATTTATGCCTAATTCCTTGATTAGGCATTCGTAGTAATATGATTTACATACAAACACGATGCTGTTGGAAGCCTTGTCCGCAGGAACGACAACATATTTGTCATGAAGAGAGGAAAGACACTTAACAGCTTCTTGGTCTTTAAATACAGACTTAGGTCGACTCTTAACACCATTTTTGAGTTTGTGAATCCGACCTTGTACTAGAGACCTAATTGTTCTAACCCAGTCTGACAAGGACTCTAGCTCAGGATCTTGGTCTACTTCTCTCTTTATCCACCCTCTGGCATAATCTTCAACAGCATCCATAATTATCTTGAAATTATGTTTCCAATTGATGTGTTGAGGTTCTCTAAATTTAGGACCATGAGAAATCACCTTTCGGAGACTCTCATGTTGAATGATATTCAGATCACCAGTGATTACATGTCCATATGGGTTATATCGAAAAGGAGAGTGGGAGCAGTCACAAGTCAGAGGGTTATTGAGGTACTCTTCTATGTTAATATCTTGCAATGCTTCTTTGTAGTTGAAAATTTTACGGCCAATGCTGTTTGTGTAGCTATAGGAGACAATGGCAACAGATTGGTTTTTGAAATATGGTGGAATTTCTTTTACGACCTCTTTTCTATTAAGAATGTTGCTGATGTTAATAGCATCGATTCCTTTGTTAGCAAACGGAATATGGAGGAATTTTTTATTGTTATCATGAAGAGGTTCAGATCGAACTGGTTTGAAAAGACGAAAAGATGCCACGTCACATATAATACTAGACAATCTGTACTTCGGAGAAAAAGGATATACGCCTCCTTTGTCAAGTCCAAAATCCCTAAGATCTTTGAGGTAATTTACAGGTAGTGAAAATAAGATGGTACGAATGTGATGAATTCCAAGAGGCTTCTGTATATTAGAAAGTAGATCATTAAAAGTATCTTGTAACGGTCTTGGTTTAGAGGACTTTTTAACATTCTGATGTTGAATTCTTTGATGACCATGGCTACGTTTAGCTCTTGGATTAGTATTAAAAAGGCTCATCACGTTGATTTCGCTGCATCCAGGACTTGACAAATTTCCCACTCCTTTGATGTTATCATTGCAACCGTAAGGCATTGCAGTACCTAACTCCTTAATCCAAAACAACTCTCTATCGATACGGTAAGGTGTACTAAGCTTTGGACTGTTACTATGATTGTAAATCTTCTCGATGATTCGAACTTTCATCGTCAAACATCGGTCATGACCTGGTTGATTGAAATGATTATACAAAATACTGTATTGGGGATCTTTTGCATCGATGATTGTTCATTCAATGTTTGACGAGTTTCACCAGCATACAAAAGTCCACAGTGTACATTCTATGCCGTAAATCACATTTTCAGTAGAACAGTCCAGAGGGTCAAACGATTTGGTGTAGTAAGTGTCTCCAGTTAAATTACTTGTAAATTCAGGAGAAATTATCAGCATGTCGCATGTTTTACAAGTATTATTTTTGCCAGTTTTTATTTTGCAAGTAGTAATGCATGGAGAAGAGGCACAAGTACCTGGAGATTTAAGACAGTCCGAAATGTTAATTGAACAAGATTTTAAAATTTGATACGAATCTGAAGTTTTGAAATACTAATTACCATCTGGCTGAACGTAAGACAAATCGGGGGTATCCCGTAGGATTTTCCGTGGAACGTATATATCATGTGCTACCCTGTTCCGTGTAATAGCAAATGAGGACCTTGGTAACCCGGGTGACGTCCTAGCCGGTATGTTGTCCTTAATTTCGTTATTCATAAATGCTTAAGTAAAGCTACCAAGTTGCAATGACCTCGGGGAAAAAATTCCACCAGCAGTGACACTGGGCATGGTTGTAGTAAATAAGGGTAATAACAAAATTACCGAACACAGAGCAATCTTCCAAAGGGAAAGTCAAAAATCAACAAAACAACAAACAGGAAACATAAATCCAATACAACAGCACCAATCAAACACACAATCACAGAACAAAACATCACCAATGAAATAGAAACTCAACAAAACAGTACCAGTGAAACGTAATATCAACAAAGCACAATCATTGAAACATAAAATCAACAAAACAGCACACAAGAAACATTAAAAGAGCAATTCAACACAAATGAGAAAAAATGAGAAAAAAAACAGTACCAAAAAATAGTACATAACATCGTAGGGACTAAGCAATACAAATGAAGTATAAAATCAAAAAAACATGATATCATAAATGAAAACAAATTATTAAAACCACACCAATGAAGCACAAACTCATCAATGTAGAACCAATGGAGCATAAAATCAATGCACCAATGAACTATACAATCAACAAAGCAGTACCAGTGAAACGTAGTATTAACAGAACAGGAAACATTAATTCAAGAAAACAGCTCAAATCAAACATAAATTGAATAAATCTGCACCAATGAAACATACAAGCAACAAAACAAAACATCACAAATGAAATAGAAACTCAACAACACAGAACCAATGAAACGTAAAATCAACAAAATAGCACATATAGCAAAACAATAAGAACAAAACAACACCAATTACTGAAAAATGAACAAAACTGTGTTAATAAATAGTACACAAGATCGAAGAGACGAAACAACACAAATAAACCAAAAAATCAACAAAACATAATATTATAATTTTTTTTTAAATCAGTTAAAGTACACCACTGAAATACAAAATGAACAAAGCAGCACCAGTGGAACATAAAATCAGCAAAAACGCACCAACAAAATATAAAATCAACAACGTAGCACCAATGAAACTTAAAATCACCAAAACAACAAAGAGGCAACATAAATTCAGGAAAACAGCTCAAATCAAACATAAATTCCAAAAAAAACAGCACAAATGAAACATACAATTAACAGAACAAAACATCACCAATGAAATATATTATAACCAAAATAGTACCAGTGAATCGTAATATCAACGAAAAACACCAATGAAATGTAAAATTAGCAAAGCAACACCAATGGAATATAAAAATCAACAAAACAACAAACAGGAAATATAAATACAATACAACAGCACCAATCAAACACACAATCAACATAACAAAGCATCACCAATGAAAAAGAAACTCATCAAAACAGTACTAATGAAACGTAATATCAAATATTGAAACTTAAAATCAACAAAACAGCGCAAATAAAACATATGAAGAACAAAAACCAATGATACAAAATGAACAAAACAGTGCCAATAAATAGTACATACGATCGAATGAACAAGACCAACAAAACATAACATTACCAATGAAATTTAAAAAAAAAGTCAACGTAACCACACCAATGAAATACAAACTCATCAAAGCAGCATCAATGGAACGCAAAGTCAACCAAAAAGCAAAAATGAAATTTAAAATCAACAAAGCAGCACCAATGGAACTTAAAATCAACAACAACAACAAAAAATAGGAAAGATAAATTCAACAAAACAGTATAAATAAGACATAAGAACAAATCGACATCAATGTTGCAAAATGAACAAAACTGTACCAATAAATAGTACATAAGATTGAAAAGACGAAACAACACAAATGAACCATAATATCAACAAAACATAATATAACCAATGCAATTTTTTTTAAAAGTCAACAAAACTATACCAATGAAATATAAAATCAACAAAGCAGTAAATTCCATAAGTATAAAACTCTGTAAGTACTCATACATGGTAAGTGTTTCCACAGTTGAACAGTTGAACTCCCTAGCGATTGACTGATTCATCACGATGACCATAACAATGTTATGGTCGTTGGTGTTCACCGTACATTTAACAATATCTCGTGGCGGTCAGTTATATAAATGAATGAAACTGGGTTACCAAGTGAAAACAACCAGCATGTTGGAATTCAACGACAAACACTGTCATCAAGGTAGTTCGAGTACACTTCACCATGGGAAGGAATCACTAATTTAGTAGTGATAGACACTTGCTGCACTTGATAAGATTTACCTCTGAAACGTTGAAAATGCGTTTTGGTTTTGTAGCTGGTATTCTTATTAAAGTAATGTATTTGACAAATGTAGCTCCATTTGACAATTTGAACAGATTGTGTCTTGATGCCTACACAGAAAACGAACACTTTCGAGACAAGTATCTCATTTTCATTTATGTATCTCATTTTCATGGGTGTGTGTAACTATGTTGTTATATGGTTCATTTTATTAATGATTCGACTTGAGTTGTTTTGTTTTCGGAGTTGGAAGTCTAATTCATTTGTTATTTGTGACGAGCATATTTGAAACCATATTAGATGCAATAAATGTTATCAAGCGAGAATAGGTAGTTTGATATACAAAAACAATACCTATGTGAATACCACTTGTTTTGGTATTTAACCAGCATCCAGCTTACCTACAATTATTACTACATGTAGTAAGCCAATGCTTTCCTAATAGTCACCGTGTTACCAGAGTTTCTGGATTGTCCATTTTTGATAACCCCTTCGATTTTCTCTAACGTTTATTTACAATTTAAGCCTTTTTTGTAAAACACATATACTCTTGGCTCGTTGAAATCGTATAATTGTATACTCTTCATTCGTTGACAAACATATACTTATCTGCCGTTAACAAAAGTAATGTTGAAAAAAATCGGGTCAAAGACATCACCCCCAGGATTAAGTGAAACTTTGAGGAATTATATTTATACTTCTTTCAATGAAAAAAAAAACACTGTAACTAGACACAATTAGATGTAAATATGATAGTTCAAAATAGTCGATCGACTGTGCGCAGCAACGTGGAATGCAATTGTCATCGTATCAAATTGATAAACAACTATACACTAATAGGTATAGACGATGACGTTGCTAAGAAATTGGTATCGGTAAATGCGATCGGGTTCAATTCATGACATATGATTGATTGTTTTAAATGTCAAAGGAGTATTTTAGCTTAAAGGGGCATTATCTGCCAAATCGTAAATGTTTGTTACCCATAAAAACTATCAGATATGATTGATGCCTTAATAAAACGTGTTTATGTAACTTATAAATGCTATGAAATGTACGCGCATCGGGGAAAAAACGTGCAACTACTCGTGTTTTGAGATCGATCAAGAAATGGACGCCATCTTATTAATTATCGACATTGTTTACGGAGTTTGTCGAATCGTCATTAAATCAATACAACAATGCACTTATTTCTTATTTTTTGTGAATCTGCTTTTAGTCGGTGTTAATTACAGACAAAGAACCATGCAAGTTGGCAGTAGATCAGCGACAAAATACAAATTATTCGTGTTTACCTGTCACTAGTAAGGGCAATTGCATTCGGAAAAAGCGAGGTCAAATTATTTGCTTGTAAGCAAATAAGTAATCGATGGTAATTTTCGTTCTCAAAAGGCGGAAAGCTGTTTAATGTGAAATATTGACCTTTATTTCATTATTTTAAAGCTATTTACCAATTTCCAAAGCATATAATTTTTTTGGTCAAAATCGTAGCTAATGCTTCTTTAATTCATAACAAGAATAAGTATACGATCAATATATCCTTCATGTAAAACGTGAATCTGTGATTGCTATGAACGGATGATTTGATTTATTGTTACAAGTACGGTATCAGGTCATCAAAGACAACTTGTAATAAACTGAAGCTGCATTTGTTTTATTGCAAGTTGTCATTTACGTATACGAGGAGTGATATTTTCAAAGCCCCCATTTTCATTCCGTCTTAAAAGAGATGTGTATTTGATTCGTCTCGCCACTAGCAACGAAATGTTTCATGTCATATTTCTAAATTCCGGGTTTACCGCGGGTGTGCACATGAAGTCTTGATTGCTTTGTTCAGTAACTTCGTGTGTACTAAAAATATTATATTTCAGAGCCGTGTGAGTGGGTCCAACTTGTTTGAAAAAATGTCAGGTAAAGAAAAAATAAAAACAAATAAGCAAGCAAACAGACAACAGCAAAGACATTTTCCTTTCAGAGCCTATCGTTTCCCACTTGTTAACTGGACAATATTTTTTTTCGTTTCTTAAATTGTCGAAGTAGCACATGATCACAGAGAATGCAAGCCTATATTCAAAGTAGTCAAAGCAACAAATTTTCATTTTACTAAACATCCTTTCAAGAAAAGAAGTTTCCCCTACACACCTGGTGTCATGTATAGTTTACAAACACAAACATTTAAGAGCACTACTACTAGCCAAGATCAACTAAAGTATAAATAAAATGTTATCAAAGAAGATGTCAGTCACACGAGGTCTAAGAGCTTCCTCGGGTTAATTTAATTACAGGATGTATTTGTTTTAAACCTGATTTGTAAACGATATTCCTTTAAATATAGTGACATAAAACAGTCAATGCACTAGAAAAAAACATACAGGAATAAATTATGCTCTCATGATAATAGATTGTTGAGTTCGTGAAGGAAAAGAACATTTGTGACGATAAAAGAAAACGTGTGTGACTGTAAAGACATTTTGGTTTATAATACCAACTACCAACATAAATCAAAATGAACAAGGTTGAATTTAACACCTTTAACCGTTCTTAAAGTCATTCCTGATGCTAAATAAAAGTGATTAAAAGTGTGGTTGTCTTTACCGTCACGATCGTAATGTGTAATCGTAAAATATGAAATTGTGACGGTAGAGAAATTCCGCATTTCGATATTGATTCCGTGTATCACTGGCGGTAAATTAAACCGATTGTGGTAACTGCAGTTACGACGATCACAGCATGGCGGAGGTAGAAATAGGTAAGATCGTTTTCTGCTAATTTTTCCATTCTAACGTGTTGTTGTCAAGAATTACTCAGCCGCAAGGTTGATCTGTACGATTTTGTTGTATGCGTGTGTTCTTGATATCATATGGCCTCGTTACCAAGAAAATTGCCGTTGGAAATTTAAAGAAGATAATCGTAACTCCATAAATTATTTTTATGTTGTGATCGTCGTAACTGACCACGATCAGTTTAACGCCAGTGGTGTATTTAAGGAATATTTGAAATTGTTGAACAGGTTATACGATATAACCTGGTTTGGGTCAGTTTACGCTTAATTTTTATGAAAAACGTAAACTGACCCAAACCAGGTTATGCAAGTATAACCTGTTCAACAATTTCAAATATTCCTTATAATTTAATTTTGACAACAAAATTTAATGATTCCTCGATTTTAATTACGTTTATTTCATGTGACTATTTGAATTTGTTGTTGGCGGATGAACACGCTGGTGACGTCACAATACCAACCCAAGTTATCGAGTATAACCAAAATTTTCTCCAGGCGGATTAGCCAATCAGATTGAAATATTCAAATCAAATTAAATTATAACAAAATATATTTCTTAAGATGAAATATGTGCATTGCTATCGGGAACAACGTTTTATTTTTACATGACGTTTAAAATGGTGTAGCAGGCGAATTAATGAACTTTTATTGTGCTTGGTAAAGATGTTGATACTAGATTGTGTCATCTTTGCGACTCTGTTGATATCGGTGACGAGTTTCATGTAATTATTTGAAACAAGAAAGGGAAAAATATTTACCGAGTTATTGCTGTAATAATGTCAATACCTTCAAATTTAATGAGTTATTTTCTTCATGTAATGTTATTGTATTAGAAAAACTATGTAAATCTATAACGATTATTAATATGAAAGTCCCACCTCCTGGTTAATGTTTATTGTAATTTTTCAACACATGTACAAGACTTAATATGTTGTATATTATTATTTACTTCTCTGTAACTATATATATGTATTTGGTTTATGAGAATAAAATTCATTCATTCAGTGCATTTTAATGGAGATACTGTTTTTGTTTGTTTGTTTTTTTAGTTTTAATTCTTATGTCTATAACCATCCCTGCTATGGTACATTACCTTCACGTGTATTATTATATGTGACGGTAAATATAGAATTTGTAAATCCATTATTCGGCGTATCCCTTAATGTATTTTTATAAATCTTTTAATGAAAAAAAAAATAATTTAACATGAACAACCAACATATCAACTTGTATTGTAATGGAAATTTGTTGTTTTTCTGTAATAGCAATGGGACACAATTGCAGCCTTTACCATCACAATTGTAAAAATTGTCGGATAATGTCCCACATAGTGCTACCTCACGGACACAACTGTTCACTCGGACACAGTATCCTGATTTCGAGCCAACAAGTCTTTGCACTGAAATCTGTGTGCTCAGTTGAGAAGTAGCAATTGCCGCTAGTTGTATGCTCCTTGGTTTGAATCGACCGAGACTCGAACCAATCTACTTGCACTATAGGCAAACACGCTAACTATTACACCACAGCACACTCCAATATCTGTTGGGTGAAACAAGTACACAGACACATTCGATAATTAATTATTTTCGTAGGCTAGGCCGATGCAATGCCATAACGGCGGATACAGAAATATAGACACCAGGATTTAGAATGACAACATTCTGTATCTGGCCGGATACGTATAGAATTGAGTAACCAAGAGTTGTGTGATATCGGCGTCAACTGTCAATCAATCTATGAAAAATGCGGAAATAATGTCAAGCAAACATTAATTAACTGAATTGTGCATTTCCAGCATGCTACAATATATATCTCAAACTTTTATTCATTTCAGCTGCAAAGATAGACTGTTACGTCTGTTCATCGAAAAATGGTAGTGACAATGGCTGTGACGATCCATTCCACCCCCAATATAACAACCTACGTGTCTCCTGTCGTCAAGGAATGGATGGCAGATATGGACTATTTCCAGCAAGATACTGTATTAAAATGAAAGGAACAAGTAGTAAGTTTTTTTTTAAATATCTTCGAAATATTTGATTTAAGAGGAAATTAGCTCATATTTCTACTTTCATTATCCCATTTCCGAACACATTTGTTTATTATATTTTGTCATTTCACAACCACTTGAATATCTACTTCCAGCAAAAACTGACAGCTTTAAATAACTTGAAGTTTATGTTAGATGATGCAAATAGAAAAAGTATAAATCCTCATTCTTACCCATGGGTGAAAGAATAAAATAGTATGCATTATTTGTTTCCATCACTGTCATCATTGTTTTCTGCTAAAAAAAAGTAAAGATTTCATTTTGAAAATAGGATCTGACAGTGACAAGAATGAGGATCATTATATACACTAGTTCTATAGAAGTGAGAGGGGTAAGAATGAGGATAAGTTCTATAGAAGTGAGAGGGATAAGAATGAGGATAAGTTCTATAGAAGTGAGAGGGGTAAGAATGAGGATCAGTATATAAGACAGTTCTATAGAAGTAAGAGGGTAAGAATGAGGATCAGTATATAAGATAGTTCTATAGAAGTGAGAGGGCTATGAGTGAGGATCAGTATATAAGACAGTTCAATAGAAGTGAGAGAGGTAAGAACGAGGATCAGTATATAAAATAGTTCTATAAAAGTGAGAGGGGTAATAATGAGGATCATTATATAAGATAGTTCTATAGAAGTGAGAGGGATAAGAATGAGGATCAGTATACAAGATAGTTCTATAGAAGTGAGAGGGGTAAGAATGAGGATCAGTATATAAGATAGATCTATAGAAGTGAGAGGGGTAAGAATGGGGATCAGTATATAAGACAGTTCTATAGAAGTGAGAAGGGTAAGAATGAGGATCAGAATATAAGATAGTTCTATAGAAGTGAGATGGGTAAGAATGAGGATCAGTATATAAGGTAGTTCTATAGAAGTGACAGGGGTAGGAGTGAGGATCATTATATAAGACAGTTCTATAGAAGTGAGAGGGCTATGAATGAGGAACAGTATATAAGACAGTTCTATAGAAGTGAGAGGGGTACGAATGAGGATCAGTATATAAGATAGTTCTACAGAAGTGAGAGGGGTAAGAATGAGGATCAGTATATAAGACAGTTCTATAGAAGTGAGAGGGGTAAGAATGAGGATCAGTATATAAGATAGTTCTATAGAAGTCAGAGGGGTAAGAATGAGGATCAGTATATAAGATAGTTCTATAGAAGTGAGAGGGGTAAGAATGAGGATCAGTATATAAGACAGTTCTATAGAAGTGAGAGGGGTAAGAATGAGGATCAGTATATAAGACAGCTCTATAGAAGTGAGACGGTTAAGAATGAGGATCTGTATATAAGAGAGTTCTATAGAAGTGAGAAGGGAAAGAATGATGATCAGTATATAAGATAGTTCTATAGAATTGAGAGGGTTAAGAATGAGGATCAGTATATAATATAGTTCTATAGAAGTGAGAGTGGTAGGAATGAGGATCTGTATTTAAGACAGTTCTATAGAAGTGAGAGGGGTAAGAATGGGGATCAGTATATATATGTATATATATATATAAGATAGTTCTATAGAAGTGAGAGAGGTAAGAATGAGGATCAGTATATAAGACAGTTCTATAGAAGTGAGAGGGGTAAGAATGAGGATCAGTATATAAGACAGTTCTATAGAAGTGAGAGGGGTAAGAATGAGGATCAGTATATAAGATAGTTCTATAGAAGTCAGAGGGGTAAGAATGAGGATCAGTATATAAGATAGTTCTATAGAAGTGAGAGGGGTAAGAATGGGGATCAGTATATAAAACAGTTCTATAGAAGTGAGAGGGGTAAGAATGAGGATCAGTATATAAGATAGTTCTATAGAAGTGAGAGGGGTAAGAATGAGGATAAGTATATAAGACAGTTCTATATGTATGAGAGGGGTAAGAATGAGGATCAGAATATAAGATAGTTCTATAGAAGTGAGAGGGCTATGAGTGAGGATCAATACATAAGACAGTTCTATAGAAGTGAGAGGGGTAAGAATGGGGATCAGTATCTAAAACAGTTCTATAGAAGTGAGAGGGGTAAGAATGAGGATCAGTATATAAGACAGTTCTATAGAAGTGAGAGGGGTAAGAATGAGGATCAGTATATAGTGAGTAAGATAGTTCTATAGAAGTGAGAGGGGTAAGAATGAGGATCAGTAGATAAGGTAGTTCTATAGAAGGGAGAGAGGTAAGAATGAGGATCAGTATATAAGATAGTTCTATAGAAGTGACAGTGGTAGGAATAAGGATCGGAATATAAGATAGTCCTATAGCAGTGAGAGGGGTAAGAATCCGTATCAGTATATGTCATTCCTATGGAAGTGAGAGGGATAGGAATGAGGATCAGTATATAAGACAGATCTATAGAAGTGAGAGGGGTAAGAATGACGATCAGTATATAAGACAGTTCTATAGAAGTGAGAGGGGTAAGAATGAGGATCAGTATATAAGACAGTTCTATAGAAGTGAGAGGGGTAAGAATGAGGATCAGTATATAAGACAGCTCTATAGAAGTGAGAGGGGTAAGAATGAGGATCAGTATATAAGACAGATCTATAGAAGTGAGAGGGATAAGAATGATGATCAGTATATAAGACAGTTCTATAGAAGTCAGAGGGGTAAGAATGAGGATCAGTATATAAGACAGCTCTATAGAAGTGAGAGGGGTAAGAATGAGGATCAGTATATAAGAGAGTTCTATAGAAGTGAGAGGGGTAAGAATGAGGATCAGTATATAAGAGAGTTCTATAGAATTGAAAGGGGTAAGAATGAGGATCAGTATATAAGAGAGTTCTATAGAAGTGAGAGGGGTAAGAATGGTAATCAGTATATTAGATAGTTCTATAGAAGTGAGAGGGGTAAGAATGAGGATAAGTATATAAGATAGTTCTATAGAAGTGGGTGGGGTAAGAATGAGGATCAGTATATACGATACCTCTATAGAAGTGAGAGGGATAGGAATGAGGATCAGTATACCGGTATAAGATAGTTCTATAGAAGTGAGAGGGGTAAGAATGAGGATAAGTATATAAGACAGTTATATAGATATGAGAGGGATAATAATGAAGATCAGAATATAAGACAGTTCTATAGAGTGAGAGGGGTAAGAATGAGGATCAGTATATAAGGTAGTTCTATAGAAGTGAGAGGTGTAGGAGTGAGGATAAGTATATAAGACAGTGCTATAGATATGAGAGGGGTAAGAATGAGGATCAGAATATAAGACAGTTCTATAGAAGTGAGAGGGGTACGATTGAGGATCAGTATATAAGATAGTTCTATAGAATTGAAAGGGGTAAGAATGAGGATCAGTATATAAGATAGTTCTATAGAAGTGAGAGGGGTAAGAATGAGGATCAGTATGTAAGATAGTTCTATAGAAGTGAAAGGGGTAAGAATGAGGATCAGTATATAAGGTAGTTCTATAGAAGTGAGAGGGGTAGGAGTGAGGATCAGTATATAAGACAGCTCTATAGAAGTGAGAGGGGTAAGAATGAGGATCAGTATATAAGAGAGTTCTATAGAATTGAAAGGGGTAAGAATGAGGATCAGTAGATAAGGTAGTTCTATAGAAGTGAGAGGGGTAGGAGTGAGGATCAGTATATAAGACAGCTCTATAGAAGTGAGAGGGGTAAGAATGAGGATCAGTATATAAGAGAGTTCTATAGAATTGAAAGGGGTAAGAATGAGGATCAGTATATAAGATAGTTCTATAGAAGTGAGAGGGGTAAGAATGAAGAACAGTATATAATATAGTTCTATAGAAGTGAGAGGGGTAAGAATGGGGATCAGTATATAAAACAGTTCTATAGAAGTGAGAGGGATAAGAATGAGGATCAGTATATAAGATAGTTCTATAGAAGTGAGAGGGGTAAGAATGAGGATAAGTATATAAGATAGTTCTATTGAAGTGGGTGGGGTAAGAATGAGGATCAGTATATAAGAGAGTTCTATAGAAGTGAGAGGGCTATGAGTGAGGACCAATATATAAGACAGTTCTATAGAAGTGAGAGGGGTACGAATGAGGATCAGTATATAAGATAGTTCTATAGAAGTGACAGCGGTAGGAATGAGGATCAGAATATCAGATAGTTCTATAGAAGTGAGAGGGGTAAGAATGAGGATCAGTATATAAGGTAGTTCTATAGAAGTGAGAGGGGTAGGAATGAGGATCAGTATATAAGACAGCTCTATAGAAGTGAGACGGGTAAGAATGAGGATCAGTATATAAGATAGTTCTATAGATGTGAGAGGGGTAGGAATGATCATCAGTATATAAGATAGTTCTATAGAAGTGAGAGGGGTAAGAATGGTAATCAGTATATTAGATAGTTCTATAGAAGTGAGAGGGGTAAGAATGAGGATAAGTATATAAGATAGTTCTATAGAAGTGGGTGGGGTAAGAATGAGGATCAGTATATAAGAGAGTTCTATAGAAGTGAGAGGGATAGGAATGATGACCAGTATATAAGATAGTTCTATAGAAGTGAGAGGGGTAAGAATGAGGATCAGTATATAAGATAGTTCTATAGAAGTAAGAGTGTAAGAATGAGGATCAGTATATACGATACCTCTATAGAAGTGAGAGGGATAGGAATGAGGATCAGTATACCGGTATAAGATAGTTCTATAGAAGTGATTGGGGTAAGAATGAGGATCAGTATATAAGACAGTTCTATAGAAGTGAGAGGGGTAAGAATGAGGATCAGTATATAAGACAGCTCTATAGAAGTGAGAGGGGTAAGAATGAGGATCAGTATATAAGAGAGTTCTATAGAAGTGAGAGGGGAAAGAATGAGGATCAGTATATAAGATAGTTCTATAGAAGTGAGAGGGGTAAGAATGAGGAACAGTATATAAGAT
>MJUT01032513.1:152018-164859 GCA_002080005.1 Gigantidas platifrons
AAGAATGAGGATCAGTATATAAGATAGTTCTATAGAAGTGAGAGTGGTAGGAATGAGGATCAGTATATAAGATAGTTCTATAGAAGTGAGAGGGGTAAGTATGAGGATCAGTATGTAAGACAGTGGATTTTTGCACCTCAAGCCCACAGAATTGTGTCAAATATCAACGTTGATATTTGATTTTTTTTCGGAGGGGGATCTCTATGAATATCCCATAAAAATATATTAAGGACGGCAAAGTTCTTGCCTACTTAGGGTTTAAATCAAAGGTATTGCCCGGGCCTTTAACTGACTTAAGTGCCTGAGTGGGTTTCTACACCTCAAGCCCACAGCAGGGTGTCAAATATCAACTTTTTGATATTTGATTTTTTTTTTGTGGAGGATGGGTCTCTAAAATATCCCATGAAAAATATATTAGATGGCAAAATTCTTGCCCATTTGGGGTTAAAATCAAATGTATAGCCCGGTCCTTCAACTGACTTAAGTGCCTGGGTGGGTTTCTGCACCTCAAGCCCAGAGCAGTGTGTCAAATATCAACTTTGATATTTGAAAAATAGAATTGTGGAGGGAGGTCTCTATAAATATCCAATGAAATATACATTAAGGACAGCAAAGTTCTTGCCCAATTGGGGCTTAAGTCAAATGTATTGCCCGGGCCTTTAACTGACTTAAAGGCCTTAGTGGGTTTCTGCACCTCAAGCCCACAGCAGTGTGTCAAATATCAACTTTGATATTTGAATTATTTTTTTGTGGAGAGGGTCTCTATAAATATTCCATGAAGTATATAGTAGACGGGTCTGTCAGTTGTGTAATTCAGGTAGTGTGGAAGATGAGTTTCATTTTATTTATTTATGTGTCCTTTAATAATAAGGAAAGAGAAACTGTGTTAAATGAGATTTATAAAGATACCATTTATCTGATAAACAAACATGTTTATGGATTTTAACATATTATTCAAACTTTGTAGTTTCTTGGTTATTGGATTTGGGATAAGATGTAGAAAGATTCTTGATAATAGGAGGAGTTCATAGTTAAATATTATGTTATTCCTGTGGACATTTTACTTGTATATTGATCCTTTTTCTACAACTGCATCATCAGCCCTGCATATCATGTAGAATAGTTAATATTTGTGTTATAATTGCTTTTAATTTTTGGCTTTCTTCTTATATGTGTTATCTGTATACGCCCCTTGAGGGCCCAAAATTAGCTTAATAAATTCTTATCTTATCCTATATTAAGGACGGCAAAATTCTTGCCCACTTGCGGTTTAAATCAAAGGTATTGCCCGGTCCTTAACTGACTTAAGTGCCTGGGTGGGTTTCTGCACCCCAAGCCCACAGCAGAGTGTCAAATATCAACTTTGATATCCAGTTAAGTATCATGATCTGGGATATTCCTTACTCTACAAATAGCAACGTCATTCCCGGAATTTCCGTATTTATGGGTTATTCATCAAGACCTCCATAAAGGATTCCAATACAACAAAATGTAACCAAATTTGGGTTCCAAATAATCCTTACATATTTATCTGTAACTACCATTGTTTATACCTTTCCATTTTTGTTTTTAAAAACAACAAAGCGAAAGGAACTTTTTTCTTTAAAATGGACTACTTTTGTATATGGTTTAATCTCTGATTGGTGAATTAAATTGGTGATTTGACAGGTTTAAATACACAATTTAAAAATAAATGCATGTAGATAAAACATAGTAATATTATTTATTAAATAAATGTGACACGCACATTCGGGATTTAGATTTTGTTTATTTTTTCATAAAACTTACTGTTATATTTTTCTAATGTTCTACTCTAATTACACTATTTTTAGATTGATGAGGTGCCTTCATGTGAACCGGAATCTTATGACTTTATATTGTTTGACAAAACGCTGTCCAAATTATTTACTGGTTTAAAACATGAAAGTAAAGGCCTGGTTTTTTTTTATTATTATTCTCAGACTGGTTTATAGTTGAAACCAACCTGAAACATGTTTAAATCATGAACCATAAACATGTTTAAATCATGAACCATAAACATGTTTAAATCATGAACCATAAACATGTTTAAGATAAAAAAAAAAAAAAAAAACGCAATGGTTGTAGAACATTTAAGAGAAATTTTCTAGTTCATTGATTATTTTTTAACAAAGTAAAATTGATTCTTTATTAACAAATAAAACAATTCAACTCTTAAACACACAAACAAAACAAAAACAACACAAAAAACAACCAATACAATAATTTAATTCTGTATAGACAAATACAACAATGCAGAATGTCAATAAACAACTTGAAAATGGGTCTATTCTACACAGATACACAGATGTTCCTATTATAAACATACACTGGCATGGTAATTAACAAGCTAGAAATATTTACTGTATGCCCCGATGTTGATTCATTGTGTTAACTATGCATTTACAGTAATATATTTGTTACTGGTCGCTAGAAATCTTTAAAAGTACATTTTACTCTTATTAATTTTTTTTGGTTTTGAGACATATCGCCCTATTGGTCGCTAGAAATTGGTTGCTAGCTTGAGCCTGCTTCATTTTCACGGATCGTGTTGATCGAGAGTTTGGAAAATTTGGAGAAATTTACTAAAAATGTATATCTTTTTTTCTTTTTAAATATATCGCGTCGTGTGAATCCAATACTGTTAAATTTCCATTTTTTTCGAAACCGAGTTCAAAGTAAAAAAAAAATCATAGTTTTTGTTTGTATTAAACTTATAGCGGGAAATAGACATAAAGGATCTTGCCCTCTTACTAGTGTTTGATTCTTTTTCTCACTAATTTAACAAGAGGATATTTTTATTTGACATCTATGCATTTTTAGCAGACGATGTAAACAAACAGAGGGATGCATGTTTCTATTGTAACATAATTTTCCGGGGCAGTTGATAAGTGGCTGACTAGATAAATACACAAAACGTAAATATTTAAGCGATTTTATTGATACAATGACATTTTGCGAAGCTTAACATTTTTGCGGGAAAAGTAGCGTCAAATTCTTATCTCACCGTACGGGTTGAGACAAATAGAATCTAACACCGGCAAGGGTGCAAGACGGGGAAATCTCAGACACCCTCGGGTATAGATTCAAGTCGTCTCTGACTCGGCAGCAAGACAGGGAAATCTCAGACACCCTCGGGTAAGTGTCTGAGATTTCCCCGTCTTGCACTTTTGACGGTGTTTGATTCTATTTCTCACCCCATGATCCCGATTCACAAACAGCTGATCGTGTGTTTTGTTTTGTTTACCTTGCGCATTAATTTACTGGAGTGCGCATTCCATGACGTAATAAATGGCAGATTTACTGCTCTCTGATTGATTATTGATTAATAATACGCCGTTAAATAGAACAATTGTATTGTAAACAAAATCGACAGTTTAACATTAGAAATGTCTCATCAGTAACAGTTTTTCAAACGAATAAACCAATTTTAACAATTAAAATATTGAACAACGCGTAAAACAATGTACAATGTACTCTGACTCTGGTCTTGTCCCTTCTCCATCATTGTTTCAAAACCATGTCCTAACGGGTTTGACGTCATTTGAAGTATACGTCAGTGACGTCACTGGACGTCGATTTGAGAAAGTGAAAAACGGCCATATATTTGAGAATTGGATGCCGATTTGAGGATTGCAGTATTTGGTTTTATTTGCGACAGTTTGTAGGATTTAAAGGTAATAAAACTGAACTATTCATTTATTTATATTATTTTGTCCAAATCAGTTAATTAATCACTTGAAGACTCACGAAGTGGACAGTTTTGACTAATTTTGCGGGAAAAAGATCGTGTAGGTTGTCTCACCCAGGGGGTTGGGTAAGACAAAAATCTCAGAAAGGGAAAATTGTGGACTACTTTGTCCATGGGGTGAGAAATATAGAATCTAACACCGGCAAAAGTGTAAGACAGGGAAATCTCCGACACCCGAGGGTAAGATTACAATCGTTCGCTGACGAGGCTCGCCGAGTCAGCGAACGATTGAAATNGGAGATTTCCCTGTCTTGAACTTTTTGCCGGTGTTTGATTTTATTTCTCACTTTTATCAGCTGTTACCTATGTGTTTTGTTTACATTACCGATCGAGCGTTTTCCCGCAAATTTTGTTTCCATTGCTGAAGTAAATATTCAATTTATTCATATGCATCCGTGTCTTGGCAGTATTTTAAATGTATTTCATAATAAAATACAATGTATTTAATAAATATATGATAAATGTAGCTCAACACTACACCTGTGGCTGTGCAAAAATATTTGAATTTGGTCAAAGGGAGTTACGTTAGTTACTAACAAGGGAGAGCACTCTATTATTTACTCAAAGTAAACAAACATTGACTTGAAAGTCATACACCGTGAAACATGAAAGGTGCACGATAGTTAAATTATTAGCTAGCAGAATAGTATACATACATTAATTTAAAAATACTTATGTAATAGAATCGTGGTTTTATTGGTGAAGCATGGAGAACTGGGGGCAGTTGACATAAACTGTACAGCATGTATTTGCCGGTAAAACGCACGTGATTTTTTTGTCTTGCACTAGTGCAAGATAAGACAATCTCACATCGCTAAAAATAGGAACGAGTCTGTCTCAAAAGTGAGAAAAGGAAATCTCACATCGCTAAAAATAGGAACTGGTCTGTCTCAAAAGTGAGAAATATAGGGTCTAACACCGGGAGAGGTGTATCATATTTTCTGAATTTTCCTTTGCTTGTCAGTTGATGTTGCTTCTGTATCGTGGGACATTTCGAGTGATTTTCTAAATCGAGCCTCACACATTCTACAAAAATAGACATCATCTTTGAATGCATATGCATTTTTGACAAAAAGTATAAAACAGCGGTTGATCTCACCTCTATGAGAGGTGCCAGTAGCGATTAGTCAAATCTTATCGTTTACAGAAAAGTCAGTTTATGCAAGGGCCTGGTGGTCTGCCTTCATGCACCCATTGACAGTTTGACTTTCAGAAAAGGTGGGGGGTGTATACAAGTTCGGGTTGTAGTGGATTTTACACATGTAAACAATGAATCTGAAAGTGACACATGAATAGCTATTACACGTTGGTAAGCATGTGTAAATATTTTCACAGAAAACTACAATATTCTAGTGGAAAATGGAATCAACATCACCACCCTCATCCGGACTCATCGTGACACCGAGTGACCGACAGAATTATTTGTGAACCCATGTGATTGACAGAACGGGTTAAATGTATCGAATTTCGAGACAATTAGCATTGTACACCAAAGCAGTATAATACCTCACATGCCTACTGCTACAGTTTGTATTCCATTGTTTACATGTGTAAATACACACGTGTGAATATTGATTATACGAGCAAAATGGGAGGAGCCATTGTCTTTGTTTGGGTGATGCTGGAATATGGACTATTTTTCTTAAACTGTTACGAGTGATGTAAATTCCCTTTAACCCAATGAAGTATAGATATTATTTTGTCTAAGGAACCAGTTTTTAATTTTTTTCCTACACTGGAACTTTATTCTGTCAGATGCAAAAAGTGTAAACATACGCGACAAAAAAAATACTTTTTTCCGAGGTTAAGAAAAAAAACCCGTTATTTTTACATTCATCGCAGACCGATTTTATACCAGACTGAAAAATCATGACCATTAATAAATATAAATGTGATTTTTAATCATATTTCAATTATTTTCATTGGTTTAATACAAGAAAAACGTAGTTTTCAAAGTACATATAATTGTTTGGGTTTGTGAAGCGCCATCTAGCGGAAATTATTTACGATTATCTCCCTTGGATTTTTAAATATTCCACGGCCGGGAAAATTAGAATTTTTCCGAGTCTGCTCTCCAACTGTTTATATAATATATTTATAAAATACATTGTATTTTATTGTGAAATACATTTAAAATACTGCCAAGACACTATAAATAGACAATTTAATTAAACAATGGAAAACAATTTTGCGGGAAAAACGGCGTGTAGCTTGTCTTACCCTGGAGCCGGGGTAAGATAGAAAAATCTTTTTCACCTAAATTAATGGACTACTTTATCCAAGGGGTGAGAAATACAGAATCTAACACCGGCAGGGAGAGCACTCTATTATTTACTCAAAGTAAACAAACATTGACTTGAAAGTCATACACCGTGAAACATGAAAGGTGCACGATAGTTAAATTATTAGCTTGCAGAATAGTATACATACATTAATTTAAAAATACTTATGTAATAGAATCGTGGTTTTATTGGTGAAGCATGGAGAACTGGGGGCAGTTGACATAAACTGTACAGCATGTATTTGCCGGTAAAACGCACGTGAGTTTTTTGTCTTGCACTAGTGCAAGATATATAGAATCTAACACCGGCAAAAGTGCAAGACAAGGAAATCTCCGACACCCGAGGGTAAGATTTCAATCGTTCGCTGACGAGGCTCGCCGAGTCAGCGAACGATTGAAATCTTACCCGAGGGTGTCGGAGATTTCCCTGTCTTGTACTTTTTGCCGGTGTTTGATTTTATTTCTCACTTTTATCAGCTGTTACATAATTGTTTTTGTTTACACTCCAGATCGAGCGTTTTCCCGCAAATTTTGTTTCCATTGCTGAAGTAAATATTCAATTTATTCATATGCATCCGTGTCTTGGCAGTATTTTAAATGTATTTCATAATAAAATACAATGTATTTAATAAATATATGATAAATGTAACTCAACACTACACCTGTGGCTGTGAAAAAATATTTGAATTTGGTCAAATGGAGGTAACGTTAGTTACTAACAAGGGAGAGCACTCTATTATTTACTAAAAGTAAACAAACTTTGACTCGACATACACCGTGAAACATGAAACTATTGAAAGGTGCACGATAGTTAAATTATTAGCTAGCAGAATAGTATACATACATTAATTTAAAAATACTTATGTAATAGAATCGTGGTTAAATGAAAGTAATTCAAATCTTGATTGAAATTGCTGAAGCGAAGTAAAGATTTTAACGGGAAAAGTCGCGTGTGAGCTGTCTTGTACCGGGGGGTACAAGACAAGGAAATCTCACATCGCTAAAAATAGGAACTGGTCTGTCTCAAAAGTGAGAAAAGGAAATCTCACATCGCTAAAAATAGGAACTGGTCTGTCTCAAAAGTGAGAAAAGGATATCTCACATCGCTAAAAATAGGAACTGGTCTGTCTCAAAAGTGAGAAAAGGAAATCTCACATCGCTAAAAATAGGAACTGGTCTGTCTCAAAAGTGAGAAAAGGATATCTCACACGGCTAAAAATAGGAACTGTGCTGTCTCATTTTAAAAGTGAGAAATAAGAAACTTACATTGTTTAGATACTTATAATTATTTTCAGCGTGTAAATCGAGTTTTGAATTCTTAGTCAACAAAATTAATTATTTCTTAAAATTTCACTTTGTAAAGATGTATTTATATACACTCAGACAAAACTTAAGCACCACCCTATATTTTTATCGATATATATTTTTACATCAATACTGTTAAAACAATAAAAATAGATATCACCATTTTTCTTACACTTCTTAAAAGACTACACCAAGGGCTCTAAAAATACCAATCTACGAAGTATTTATCATCCTGAAAGATGTGACTATGACGTGGCAAAAATGGGGTTCAAAACAGGCGCTGGAAAAACGTAAAACCAGTTTGTCTTTGATGGAAGTTTTTAACATTGCATTAAAATGCAGAGTCTTCAGATTTTAAGAACTTTTAAATGCATCTATTGTGCGTATGTGTAAGGCATAAAAATCAATAACGAGTATATCCACCGCGTTTATTGTGAAGTTCTGTAACACATGCTTCGCATAAGACGCCTAAGCCGTTCTTGGGGGAACTGTTGCCACTCCTGTAAGATAGCAGTTCTTAATTCGTCAATATTTTGACATTTTGGATTGCGTTGGTTAATTTTTCGGCCAATAAAGGCTCATACATGCTCTATAGGGTTCATGTCTGGCGACATCGCAGGCCATGGAATTGTCTGAACAGCCTCTTGCTGTAAAAAATGTTGTACAATTCGGGCTCTATGTGGCCTAGCGTTGTCGTCCATGAACATTGGCCTCTCAGCCAACGCATGATTGTCGAAATGGGGGACTACGCGTGGAGCGAGCACATTGTCACGGTATTTTTTGGCCTGTCAGATTACCATCAATAACGTACAAGTCCAACTTACAGTCAAAGGAAAAACAACCCCAGACAGTTACACCTCCACCCCCAAAAGCAGTTGTGCCCAAAATGTGGTTGTCCTGAAATGAAGTGTTTCGTTGGTGCCAAACCCTTGCACGACCGTCGGTAGGGCGTAACAAAAAACGACTTTCATCAGACCAGTGGACCTGTCTCCATGTGCGAATAGTCCACCCCAAATGATCATGTGACCAGTCAAATCGAGCATGGCGATGACGTAATGTTAACTGTGGACGTTTTATGGGTCGTCGCGCTCGCATTCCCTGATGGTGGAGGCGCCTGATTACAGTGCGTGTGCTAATGTGGCCTCCAAACGCTAAATTACCACGAAGTGCACCAGCTGTACTGAACGACCGTTGACGCGCCCGTCTGGATATGAGCCGGTCCTCTCTCGGCCTCGTTTTGCGAGGTCTACCTGCACGTGGACGGTCAGTAACATTCCCCGTTTGACGAAAATGCTGCATCAGTCGTACAATGATGTAATGGTTAACCCTGAAGTGGTCTGCCACCCTTATATGGCTAAAACCACCGTTATGCATGCCAACAGCTTGCCACCTTTCTGGTATGGTTAATTTTCACCGCACCATACCAAACCAATAGAAAATGAAACTTAAAACTCTACACACACAAAAATCAGCTTTCGTTCGCAAACACAAATGTTGAAAAGTACACGTGGCACTTTACACACCCTGTCATATACACATAAATAAAAATCGATCAATAACCTGTTTCACAGGTAAGTAAGTATGTGTGTACGTTCCAGACCATACGCGTACGGTCCGGACCGTATGGGTATACTCGTACGGTCCGACCGTATGAGTATACTCATACGGTCTAGTACGAGTTGGACCATACGGATATTTAGACCATATGGGTTTTTTTCAATACAAACATTATATCATAAACTTATATTGAGTTTTACAAATTACATTTATCATAATTATTATTACTTTAAACAAAACACCATCACCTCATGAAAAGTAAACAGTTTTGAATTATAATGCAATTTTATTTGTCTACCTGAATCACATTTTCGCATGCACGCCCAGAGTGACACTTGCTGCTACAAGGAACGCCGGCTTTCTACACTTACATGTTTTGTTCATGCATTTTCCCTTGCATTTACATCTTTTGTTTGCAAGAGAAAAACTTGCTTGCTTTGCAGCAGTATGCAGAGAAATTCCTTCTGTTATCCAATGTGAAGTTTCAACTTTGCTTGTCAAAAGTTCTATATCACCCATACCATAACATGAATTTAACACACCAAATTCACATAATTTGTACAAACTTGCATCTTTACCAATAATATCATCGACCCTAAACAATAATCGTGGTAGATCACCAGATGCCCTATCAACAATAGGTATGCTTACGGTTACAAAACCACCCTTTTCAATTTCTGCATTAGACTTTGACACTTTTTTATTCGTATTTTCAACATATTTTTTTTTTTTTTTAATTTCTGTCCAACATCTGTCTTATCCTGTCGTGAGTTGTAATTTGTCCGTCGTCTGTTCACGGTACAGTTTCTGTCATCAGTAGGGTCAAATATAATGCCGTTCAGTACCATGAAATCATCAACTGCCATGAGTTCATCCAGTGTAGGTCTGTAATCTGTAACATTGTAAGTCTCAGTAGGTATTTCCGTCGTTTCAGTTCGTCTTCGTTTTCGGTTCGGTTCACGATAGATGTTCCACCCTCCTTACTGAATTTAGTACTGCGTTGACTACTATTTTACATATTTTGTTCCAGTATTGTTATAAATACTGTTATAGTGACAACCGGAACCTTTGAACCGTAATGAAATCGGGAGGTTTCGCGCCTTAAAATCTTATTCAACCCACCATTTCTTTGGAAATGATATGCCTGTACCAAGTCAGGATCATTACGCTTTTCCCAGTTTTCCGATTGTTGACTGATTTTGTCTGTTTATATACTTATGAATGTTGACTTTCCCTCTGGAAGATTGTTTGGAGTTCGGTAAATTTGTTATTGTGCATGTACGTCTGCCATAACGGAAAACACATTAGTCTGTGAGCAGCTTAAGTCGACCATCGAATCCCCGCGGGCACTGCCAGTCTCAATTTGTGCGTCAGTCACAGTTCGTGTCTGTGAACCTGTCTGTCCATCGGTATGTGAATCCGTCTCGATTTCTGTCTGCGAGTTAGTCTCGGTTTCTGTCTGAGTTCATTTTCCATGCCAGACTCAGGGCAGTTTATCAATGTAAATTTCTTTTCCTTCATATATTGCCGGAATCTAGCTGAATCAGTTTTTCCATTCATTAAAACATTAGAAATTATCTTGGTCTTCTCACGAGTAAACAGTTGGTTTGGTGGTTTTTGTAATAAAGTTCCTAAATATGCTTCAAATGTTTCTTCCCACATTCTGTTCACTGGCGATTACTCTAATAACTTTATTGAATTTCAAACTATTTTGTTAACTGCGAGTGAGCAGAATTCACTTATTACGAACATGCTAAATTCCGGACATGTAAGTTTGTATTAGATTAAATTAGACTTATTTCTAAATTGTACAATTCCGATAATTAACTTTTTTTTAAATATATTTTAGATTCGAATAACGTTGATCTGCAAAATATTTTTGAAGCCTCGATAATCTCTTAAAACTAGGCAGACCGTACGCGTATGGTCCGACCGTATAGGTATTTTGAAAAAATATGCATACGGTCCGGACCGTACGCGTACGGTCCAAATACGCGTATGGTCTGGAACATGTACACTACAGGTAACGAAAACAGCAAACCGATTTGAAATAAGTTCATTATTAGAAAAGATATTATTGAAACAAGCCAGGTGGTGCTTAACTTTTGTCGGACTGTATATATAACAATTTAATGTTATATAACACACAATAGTTGTATTGATTTGTTAGCTATTCATGGGGCAAAATAATATGAAATCATTAAGAATAACCACATACTTTGTAGACTTCCCAATTTGTTAGTTGTTTCATTTCCTTATTCTCATAAAAAATATATTCAGCTTTACCAAATTTTGTTCATAAGTGTTTCTGTTGAATGTTATTCTAAAACACGGTTTTACGCCAATATATTTTAAACTATTGTTGGATATCATCACCTCTACACAATCGGTTGACAAATTGAAAGACATCATTGACATTAGAGATGATGAATTACTTCTACGATGACTTTCTTGACAGAACATAGTTACTGTCATACAATCTGCTCTCTTAAAGTTGGGGGTTATGGTTATAGTGTGTAATGCCACTTTGAACAATATTTCAGTTATATCGTGGCAGTCAGTTTTATTTGTGGAGGAAACCAGAGTACCCGGATAAAACCACAGACCTGTCGCAAGTCACTGACAAACTTTAGCACATAATGTTGCGTCGAGTACACCTCGCCATGAGTGGGATTCGAACTCACTAGACGGGTGATAGTGGTGGAATATATTAGTACATCAATTAAAGAAGTCTCCAATAGTAGCATTTAAGACTGAACTTCAAAACGCACATTAAACTTACTGATGAGGCAATGAAAAACATTAAAAGGTTGAGATCTAATATTATTCCAGAAGTTGTAGATTATGTTCGTTCTGAATTAGTATTGTTAAAACTTTATCTTTGCTTTCGTACATTCTTTTCTTTGTTTTAGTACTATAGTTGTTTTTCAAATCATCAATTAGTTGTTTTTTTTTATATCAGTGTTTTGAAAATCTGATAGTTACAAATTGTTTATGATTCTTCATAATCACGCAGTGCTAGGTGTAGCACGAAATAACTTCTCTATGTGAAAAGCTGATTCTAATATTTAAATCAAATTAACTTTCTATTTTTAGGCATAGATGGAACTGTAACAGTAATGCGTTACTGTGCATTACAGACATTGGATAACATGTGTGGGAAGTTTAAATATGAAGGTGTTCCGTATACTGGATGTATTGTGTCATGTGATAAAAAGGCATGCAACGGAAGCTCAAATTCGAATCCAGAAATTAGCATTTGGTTAATGCTCTATTTTTCATCCATTTTGATTTTCCATTTACTTGTTATATAAACAAAAGGTATTATAGTGACCTGTTGATGCTTCTGGGAGACACACAGTATTACAATAACAAAATAAATAAATTTAAAGAGGGCTAAGTATTATATACATGTATACCATGGATCTTACGAATTAACTTATTTAAACCAACGAATCCGAAGGATGAGTTGGTTTAAATAAGTTCATGAGTAAGATCCATGGTATATATGATTTGTAACAGAAATTACACGATTGACAAAAGGGTGTTCTCTTCGACATCCGCGTTAACCATGGAATAACATATGTAGATCTTTATATTAGACCATGCCTAAGCTCCTCCCACTTCCATAGAAACTTAACTATTATTCTCATGTGATGTCAAAATCATGGAATAACATCAAGATCTTCATGTTAGACCATGGTTTGTAAAAGTTCACTGTTTTTAAGTTGATTACTGCATAAAAACATCAAAGGTAAAATGCGTATTTATGTTACAAGTATTATATATACTATGGATCTTACGAATTAACTTATTTAAACCAACGAATCCGAAGGACGAGTTGGTTTAAATAAGTTCATTCGTAAGATCCATGGTATATATGGTTGGTAACAGAAATCAATATTGGGTGTTTTCGTCGAGGTCCGCGT
>MJUT01032514.1:0-10231 GCA_002080005.1 Gigantidas platifrons
CTCTCTGGCCCTCTATGATAACATCGTCTGTACTTGGTGTCTCTCTTTGGCCAGCTGTGATAACATCGTCTGTACTTGGTGTCTCTCTCTGGCCAGCTGTGATAACATCGTCTGTACTTGGTGTCTCTCTCTGGCCCGCTGTGATAACATCGTCTGTACTTGGTGTCTCTCTCTGGCCCGCTGTGATAACATCGTCTGTACTTGGTGTCTCTCTCTGATTTGTGATGGTTACCTCGATTTTATTAGCTGTCAATCCCTGATCGTGTAAGTTATCGTTGTTACTCTCACCTGCACTTACTGTTTCTAGCTCATCTTCTGTCTTGGATCCATCAACTGGAATTGCTGTCCCTGCATCTTCATTAACAATGTTTACTTCATCTGTTTGTGTGTCTAAAAGATAGTCCTCGCAACCTGACCAGTCTGACCATTCGTCGTTGTCACTGTCCATTTTGTAGGGTCTGAAAGATATTAAGACACAAAAATTAATGTTTACATTGAAAAAAAATGTTTTAAAAAATTATGATGTTTGTTTTATTTAGTTTACATGAATGAAAATATAAAAAAAACCATGGCGTTTCATATTGCATGATATTCTTTCAATTTTTTGTTTCAAAAATTGCCAAACAAGGGCTATGAATTATTAATTTTTTTTATCAATAACTATAATATAGTTTATATAATTGTTGATGTTTGTGTGTGTTAGGTAAGGGGGCAAGTAAATAGTCAACATCATTTGCCATTCATGAAGATTAATGCAAAATGTTTCATTACCCCTAGTGATTATGCATTCAAATTGTTGGACACTGACAATTCATTTGCAGTTTTTTGTTTGTTTGTTTTGTATTGCTTTGTTTTTTTATGTTTTTTTTTTTTTTTTTGTTAATGGGTGCATGCATGGTTTGATTTGCTATAAATTTCTTAGACAACAATATGATGCTCAAATTAAACCAAGATTTTACAATGGGTATCCTCAGTGGTTTAATGACATTGTGATGATGGAATTATAAAACGAATTAAATATATAGAATTGCTGGAATCATCATTTAAAATTGTTATAATATAGATCAACAAATAATTATAACATTTAACATTTAACACATGTAACATAATACTGGAAAAAAAACAATTTCTCTTATCAGAGCATTAAATTAAGACCCACCCTTAACCCAACTTAAATTTTATATATAGTATTTTACCATTACATAATATGATGTCATAACTATATGCAATATATAATAGTACTTACACTGCGGTTCAGAATTAATATCAGGAATTAATTTCAGGCATCCATTTTTACAAATTTCTTTTGTTTTCATCAGCATTCATAATATGTGTATGTTCCAGACCATACGCGTATTTGGATCGTACGCGTACGGTCCGACCGTATGAGTATACTCATATGGTCTAGTACAAGCTGGACCATACGGGTATTTAGACCATATGGGTTTTTACAATACAAACATTATATCATAAACTTTGATTGAGTTTTAGAAATTACATTTATCATAATTATTATTACTTTAAACAAAACACCATCACCTCATGAAAAGTAAACAGTTTCTGGACTATAATTTTAATTGTCTAACTGCATCACATTTTCGCACAATCGTAACAACTAGGCCATTCTCGTTACCCTGCAAATAACCTCATACGTAGTAGGCGGCTAAATAGAACTACTTTTCACATGTCAGTTACATGACAGTTTGATAAAGTTATATTTTAAAGAATTTTCTATATTTCAATTATTTTCATGAATAAAAGTTAAAGATTTAATTAGTTTTGCATGATTAGATTTTACTTAGTATGTCTTCCATATTGGATTTTCGTGGACTATATTTTTGTACAGCTTAACTTCCGGCAAACAATTTAAGAAGAATTTCTACTATCTACATACAAGGTTATTTGCCGAGTAGCGAGAATGGTCGAGTAGTTACGATTGATTTTCGCATGCACACCCAGAGTGACACTTGCTGCTACAAGGAACGCCGGACTTTCTACACTTACATGTTTTGTTCATGCATGTTCCCTTGCATTTATATTTAAATTATGAGGTACTTATATTGCCGGAATCTAGCTGAATCAGTTTTTCCATTCATTAAAACATTAGTAATTCTCTCGGTCTTCTCACGAGTAAACAGTTGGTTTGATGGTTTTTGTAATAAAGTTCCTAAATATGCTTCAAATGTTTCTTGCCACATTCTGTTTACCGACGATTACTTTAATAACTTTATTCAATTTCAAACTATTTTGTGCGAGTGAGCAGAATTCACTTATTACGAACATACTAAATTCAGGACATGTAAGTTTGTAATAGATTAAATTAGACTTATTTCTAAATTGTACAATTGCGATAATTAAAATATATTTTAGATTCGAATAACGTTGATCTGTAAAATATTTTTGAAGCCTCGATAATCTCTTGAAACTAGGCAGACCGTACGCGTACGGTCCGACCGTATAGGTATTTTGAAAATATACGCATACGGTCCAAATACGCGTATGGTCTGGAACATGTACACACCAACATTGCACCAAAACATGCCACATGTTATACATCAATTACTGATAAAAGGTGATATCTGATACTTATGGCATGTTCTCCCACTGACAATAATCTGCTGCTTTATTGGAAGAAGGGGATATCTTCAAGATATCACTTTATTCCATCAACATGTTGTGAAAATCTTATTATTTACAAAGGAAAAAGGTGACATAACTAGTTAACCCCTTTTACCTCTGTATATGATATGAACAATCCATATATCTCCGGGGACATATTTACATAGCACCTTTTTCCTATTTATTGTAACTATATAGCACCTTTTACCTTAGATATGACCATCACTTAATGAGAGGTCACAAAATACTTTTAACTATATCTCCGAAAATATTTTGAATTCATTGATGAAATATTTACACAATATGTTATTCAACACAGGCATTCTTTTCAGCTGAAAATCTCATTTTTGAGAAAATATGCAGATAGCACCTTTTTCCGATAACCCCTCGAAATACTAATTAACACGTGTTTCATCAGGTGTAAATGCTGATTAAGACATTTTTCATCAAGGGTAAATACTGATTAATATGTGTTTCATCGGGGGTAAATACTGATTAACATGTGTTTCATTAGAGGTAAATACTGATTAAAATTTATTTCATCAGGGGTAAATACTGATTAATATGTGTTTCATCAGGGGTAAAAACTGATTAACATGTGTTTCATCAAGGGTAAATAATAATTAACAGATGTTTTTCATCAGGTGTAAATTAAGAAATAATCCACGGCAGCCTTTGTGTTATATTCATTTAACCATGGGCTGGGCCTTTATAATCAAATTTAATCCCGAGCGACAGCGAGGGGTTAAATTAACGATTATAAAGGCCCATCCCATGGTTAAATGAATATAGCACAAAGGCTGCCATGGATTATTTCGATTCTAATAGGACAAATATGGTAATTTACTTGCAAAACGCTGCCTATACACACTGCAATGTATTTGGCTGCTCCGTTACCCTCCCGAACACAAAGATACGATTTCTGTCATTTGAGATTACTAAATGTTGTCATTGATGAACATCAATTCAAAAGAAAGGGAAAATACTACAAAACCCACTTCGACAAGGAGGCGACTACTAAGCCAAAAAACGTCAGGATCTCTATGTTCTAAACTGGAAGTCTTCATATGATGTCATGTTGTATACGTGCCAAAATTGTCAACAACATTTCGCGGAATTTTAATTTTCTACGGTAAATGTAGGTCATTCTAATATGACGTCCTTCAAACGCTTTGAGTCCAAACCCGTGGTAAAAATAATATATACCTACACCTATTTTAATTTATGACGTCATCGACAATTTATAACGATATTTTACCAATTTTTACATATTAGAATCGAAATAAGTCATGGAAGCCATATGTATATATTGTTTTTACCACGGGTAGGCCCTTTATGTCAGCTTTTTACCCCTCGCTAACGCTCGGGGTAAAACTTCGTGACATAAAGGGCCTACCCGTGGTAAAAACAATATATACATATGGCTTCCATGAATTATTTCTTAAGTATAACGTACACCATTTCGCGGGAGGGTACACGGAATAGCCGAATTGACAACATTACCGCATTTGCGCTAAAAGTGTTGTTGTTGAGTATTATATAAACTGACGATAACACGGAGTCATATCAGAATACTGATTAAGACATTTTTTTATCAAGGGTAAATACTGATTAACATGTGTTTCATTACTGGTAAATTCTGATTAACATGTTTTTCAACAGGGGTAAATGCTAATTAAAATGTGTTTTATCAGAGGTAAAAACTGATTAACATGTGTTTCATCAGGGGTAAATACTGATTAAAATTTATTATACCCCCACTCTTAGAGAGGGGGCTAAATTGCAATCACCTTGTCCGTCCGTCCGTTCACACTTTCGTAACAGTTATCTCAGCTTCTACTGGAAGAAATCATTTTACATTTGATATATGGCTTTGACATGGTGACTTGTACCATGTCTCCCCTATCCAGGTTTACCGAACATCTACTTCCTGTTTACCGTGCGACTTAGAATTTTTCATGTTTGCCATAATGAAAACATTTGTAACAGATATCTCAGCTTCTACTGGAAGAAATGATTGTATATTTGATATGTGGCTTTGGCATGGTGACTTGTACCGTGTCTCCCCTTTCCAGATTTACTGCACATCTACTTCCTGTTTACCGTGTGACTTAGAATTTTTCATATTTGCTGTAATAAAAACTTTTGTAACAGATATCTCAGCTTCTACTGGAAGAAATGATTTTATATTTGATATATGGCTTTTGCATGGTGAATTGTACCATGTCTCCCCTTTCCAGGTTTACTGCACATCTACTTCCTGTTTACTGTGCGACTTAGAATTATTCATGTTTGCCGTAATGAGAACTTTCGTAACAGTTATCTCAGCTTCTACTGGAAGAAATGATTTTATATTTGATATATGGCTTTGGCATGATGACTTGTACTGTATCCCCCCTTTCCAGGTTTACCACAAATCTACTTCCTGTTTACCGTGCGACTTACAAATGAACGAGTGGGGGTATTCTTTGCACGACGTAGCGTGCAACATCTTGTTTCATGGCAGTGTCTATTCTTACAACAATTTTCAACAAATTGTTGTAAGAATAGCCGTGAATCTTATTCTTACAACAAATAATATTGTGGATTAGATAATGAGAAACGAATAATTATTACCTGTAGATTAAATATGTTGTAAGAATAGCATCTACATGTAGAGCCTATTCTTACAACAAAAAAGAGAATGTTGTAATTAATCATATATATTTATTGTATTATATAGATCTATATACATTTCTTCATATGCACAACATATAATTTATCATTCATAGAATGAAATATTACATAAAAACAATAAAATACAATTTTGATAATCGTAAAAAGCATGATACAAGTTTTTTAGCTCACCTGACCCAAAGGGTCACGTGAGCTATTGCCATCACTTGGCGTCCGTCGTCCGTCTGGAACAACTGGGCCAAATGGAACCAAACTTGGCAGAAAACATCTATATAAGGTCCTCTATAAAGTTTCTTCATTTCGACCCATTCCGCCAATAAATATGGCCACCAAGGGCAATTCTTGTTTCTGATTGGCTAATGTTAGAAAAATCTTCTCCTCCGAAACTGCTTGGCCAAATGGAGCCAAACTTGGCAGGAAGCATCTATGTAAGATCCTCTATAAAACTTCTTCATTTGGTTCCATTCGGCCAACAAACATGGCTGCTGTTACTAAAAATAGAACATATGGTAAAATTGAAGGTTTTTGGTTAATAACTCAAAAACCGTTAATAATATCAAAAATCTGACATGGTGTAAAAATGATCAGCACAGCAAGATCTACCTACCCTTTTGAAGTAAATCTGATTACCCATCTTGGAGTTATTGCCCTTTTTTCATCAAATTTTTACCCTACCTAACCCAAAGGGTCATGTGAGCTATTCCCATCACTTGGCATCCGTCGTCGTCGTCCGTCGTTAGCTTTTCACATTTCAATCTTCTCCTCAGAAACCACATGAGACAAATGGAATTAAACTTGGCAGGAATGTGCATCAGGAGGTCCTCTATTAAAAGTATGTTTTTTGTTTCGATCAGGAATTCAATATGGCGGCCAGGGCTGATAATGTGCTTTGATTGGCTCAATTTTCAAAGATCTTCTTGTCAGAAACTACACAGCCAATGGAATTGTTTTATGGTGTGAATTATCCTTGGGTGGTCCTCTACCAAAAGTATGTTTTTGGTGCAGATCCAAAATCCAAGGTGGCCGCCACAGCAGGACGAAGTTTAACATTGGACCCTATGGTAAATACCTTCAAAGATCTTCTTCTCATAAGCCACAATGTCAGTAAAAATGATCTCTTGCAGAAATGGTCCTCTACCAAAATTATGTTTTTGATGCTGATCTAAGTCCAAAATGGCCGTCACTGCGAGACGAAGTTTAACATTTGACCCTATGGGAAATACCTTCAAAGATCTTCTAAATCTGTTTTCTGTGGAAAGAAAGATAACTCCAATTTAATCTGTGGAAAGAGGATAACTCTATTTAAATATTGACATAATTTACTTTAGTATAATACAGTTAAAATGAATCTGTATAAAAAAAATGTGATCGAGATACCCACCCTAAACCGTATATATTTATGATCAGGGTGACTAGGCAAATTAAATGCCTTATAGCACAGGCCCCGGGGGAGGGAGGTCATACCCCACCCCTTACCTGAAGTGAACGTTTTAATGGTTGAGATCCCTATCCCTAAACCATATATATTTATGATCAGGGTGACTAGACAAATTAAATGCCTTATAGCTCAGGCCAGGGGGGTCATCCACAACACCCTACCTGAAGTGAACTTTTTAATGGTTAAGATCCCCACTCCTAAACCATATATATCTATGATCAGGGTGACTAGGCAAATTAAATGCATTATAGATCAGACCCTGGGGGTCATACCCCACCTCCTAGCTGAGGTAAACTTTTTAATGGTTGAGATCCCCACCCCTAAACCATATATATTTATGATCAGGGTGACTAGGCAAATTAAATGCCTTATAGCTCAGGCCCGAAGGGGTCTTACCGCACCCCCTACCTGAAGTGAACTTTTAATGGTTGAGATCCCCACCCCTCAGCCATATATATTTATGATCAGGGTGACTAGGCAAATTAAATGCCTTATAGCTCAGGCCCCGGGGGTCATACCCCACCCCCTACCTGAAGTGAACTTTTTAATGGTTGAGATCCCCTCCCCCAAATAATATATATTTATGATCGGGGTGAATAGATAAATTAAATGCCCCAAGAGTTGAGGCCCGAGGTCATCCCCATCCCCTACCGGAAGTTTTTTTATATAGCCGAGTATAGAACAAGACCAAATGATTTTGACTTGCAACTCGTTTTAGTTAGTAATGTCCGAAGGGACAAGTTAAAAATAATGTTAATGTAGAGGCCTGTGGGAAGCACCTATAGGCTATGGAATGTTCTGTATTAAGTTTCTTCAGAGCAGAATGCAAGGTGCTCTGCTGAGCCTCTAGTTAAAATTTTAATAGTTTTCGTCCTTTATTTCAAAAACTATGGGAGATAGATGTTAAGTTTATATTGCAAAAATGTGCAGCATGTCAAGATCTACCTACACTGCAATTTTAAAGTAAATACCATTACCCATTTTGGAGTTATTGCCCTTTTTTCATCAAATTTTTTAAAAGTTTAATCATTTTCGTCCTATATTTCAAAAACAATAAGAGATAGATATTAAGTTAAAATTGCAAAAATGTGCAGCATGTCAAGATCTACTTACACTACAATTTTTAAGTAAATCCCATTATTCATTTTGGAGTTATTTCCCTTTTTTCATCAAATTTTCAAAATTTTAATGCTTTTCGTCTTATTGACCCCTGATGCTTCGTCGAAGTGGACTATAGAAATGGGTGTCGTCCGTCCGTCCGTGTGCTTGGTTTCCAGATGATAACTTGTGAATGAAAAGTCAGATTAAAGCTAGGCTTGGTATGTAAGTGTATCTTATGAATATATAGGTCAAGTTCGCTAATGACAATTTTTTCGACAATTTTTACTAGAGTTGTGCCCCTTTTTATACCTCAAAATTGCTAAATATTTGGTTTCCAGACGATAACTTTTTAACAAATAGTCAGATTGAAACTAGGTTTGGTATGTAAGTGTATCTCATGAATATCTAGGTCAAGTTCGTTAGCGATCATTTTTCGACAATTCTTACCAGAGATACATCCCTTTTTATATTTCGTCCGTTTGTCCGAATTGGTTTCCAGATGATAACTTGTGAATGAAAAGTCAAATTGAAGCTAGGTGTGGCATGTAAGTGTATCTTATGAATATCTAGGTCAAGTTCGATAATGACAATTTTTCGACAATTTTTACAAGAGTTGTGCCCCTTTTTATACCTCAAAATTGCTAAATATTTGGTTTCCAGATGATAACTTGGGAACAAATAGTCAGATTGAAACTAGGTTTGGTATGTAAGTGTATCTCATGAATATCTAGGTCAAGTTCGATAATGAGGATTTTTTTGACAAATCTAACCAGAGTTACTCCCCTTTTTTTACTTCAAAATGGTCCTTGGGTGGTCCCCTTCCAGAATTATTTAAGTCAAGTGAGTGATACAGGCTCACCTGAACTTCTAGTTTACAGTAGTTTCAAAATTTAATCTTACGATATAACCTTGGCGTCGGAGGACCAGTGGCCAACGGCCTTTTATATTTAAAAAGCTATAAGAGATAGATGTTAAGTTTAAATTGCAAAAATGTGCAGCATGTCAAGATCTACCTACACTGCAATTTTTACGTAAATGCCATTACCCATTTTGGAGTTATTGCCCTTTTCCATCAAATTTTTTAAATTTTAATGCTGTTCGTCCTATATTTCAAAAACTATAAGAGATAGATATTAAGTTTAAAATTGCAAAAATGTGCAGTATGTCAAGATCTACCTACCCTGCAATTTTTAAGTAAATGCCATTACCCGTTTTGGAGTTATTGCCCTTTTTTCATTAAATTTTTAAAATTTTAATACTTTTCGTCTTATATTTCAAAAACTATAAGAGATAGATGTTAAATTTATTTGCAAAAATGTGCAACATATCACGATCTACCTACCCTGCAATTTTGCAGTAAATCCCATTACCCATTTTGGAGTTATTTCCCTTTTTTCATCAAATTTTTAAAATTTTAATGCCGTTCGTCCTATATTTCAAAAACTATAAGAAATAGATATTAAGTTTAAAATTCAAAAATGTGCAGCATGTCAAGATCTACCTACCCTGCAATTTTTAAGTAAATCCCATTACCCATTTTGCAGTTATTTCCCTTTTTTCATCAAATTTTAAAAATTTTAATACTGTTCGTCTTATATTTCAAAAACGATAAGAGATAGATATTAAGCTTAAATGCAAAAATGTGCAGCATGTCAAGATCTACCTGCACTGCAATTTTTACGTAAATGCCATTACCCGTGTTGGAGTTATTGCCCTTTTTTCATCAAATTTTTAAAATTTTAATGCTGTTCGTCCTATATTTCAAAAACTATAAGAGATAGATATTAAGTTTAAAATTCAAAAATGTGCAGCATGTCAAGATCTACCTACCCTGCAATTTTTAAGTAAATGCCATTACCCGTTTTGGAGTTATTGCCCTTTTTTCATCAATTTTTAGCTCACCTGACCCAAAGGGTCATGTGAGCTATTGCCATCACTTGGCGTCCGTCGTCGTCGTCGTCCATCGTTAGCTTTTCACATTTCAATCTTCTCCTCAGAAACCACTGAGCCAAATGGAACCAAACTTGGCAGGAATGTTCATCAGGAGGTCCTCTATAAAAATTATGTTTTTTGTTTCGATCAGGAATTCAACATGGCGGGCAGGGCCAATAATGTGTTTTGATTGGCTCAATTTTCAAAGATCTTCTTGTCAGAAACTACACAGCCAATGGAATTGTTTATGGTGTGAAGGATCCTTGGGTGGTCCTCTACCAAAATTATGTTTTTGGTGCATATCCAAAATCCAAGATGTCCGCCACAGCAGGATGAAGTTTAACATTGGACCCTATGGTAAATACCTTCAAAGATCTTCTTCTCAGAAGCCACAATGTCAGTAAAAATGATCTCTTGCAGAAATGTTCCTTGGATGGTCCTCTACCAAAATTATGTTTTTGGTGC
>MJUT01032521.1:0-11155 GCA_002080005.1 Gigantidas platifrons
TAGTGAATGTTAAATTTTCAAACCCTATTGGTACACATTATTCGATTAAGTATTTAGTGTTGTCAGAAAAACCAAATACAAGTAGTCTATATTTTTTCATTTTCAAATTTCTTGAAGGAAACAAACTTAAAATGTTCAGATGGAAACTCCTGCATTTTATTATTCCAAATAAAGTTTTACTTTTCAAATGGAAAATTGTTGGGAATAGTTTATGTAATTTCTGTAAATTAGATGAAGATTACTCTTATTATTTTATTATTTGTGTCTTTCTAAAAGAGTTTTGGACAACATTTCAGAATTTAATGAAGGGTTTGGGTATCGAAAACAAAATTATTTTGAAATATATAGTATTTGGATACAAGATAGAAGATAAAAACTATTTTGCATTAAATGTTTTGATAACAGTTGTAGGGTTTTCCATCTACAAATCGTACTATATATCTGAACAGAAAACAAAGTATATTGATGTTTATTATATTTTTGCCAATGAATACATTAAAAGAATAAATGAAAATAAAACACTTCAAAAGTGTACATTTTTAATGAAAGTAAAAAATTATATAATAAATGGAAAATAAATAAATGTTTCCAAAAGGTATTAAATAGAAATTGTATTTAGGTTGTATATATATATATATAGATAATCTATACATTTTGTATATATCATGTAATTATGATAATAGCCCTGGCTAATCAGAACAAGATGTAACAGGGAAACACCAAAAGGAGCTTGGACTTTTGCTGTGTTAATTGTAGCAAGCATTTGAATAAAATATATTATGTTGTTAAAAAAACTGTTTACTAGTAGCATCTAGACCCTGGTCACCTGCTTAATAGTAGCATATAGACCCTGGTCACCTGCTAACTAGTAGCATCTATACCCTGGTCACCTGCTTACTAGTGGCACCTAAACCCTGGTCACCTTCTTACTAGTTGCCTCAAGACCCTTGTCACCTGCTGACTAATAGCATCTAGACCCTGGTCACCTGCTTTATAGTAGCACTTAGGCCCTGGTCTCTTTCTTACTAGTAGCATCGAGACCCTGATCACCTGCTTAATAGTAGCATCTACACCCTTGTGACCTACTTACAAGTAGCTTCTAGACCCTGGTCACCTGCTTAATAGTAGCACATATACCCTCGTTATCTGCACTACAAAGTCAAGAAATTCTGAATAGACCAATTTTTTTGCTAGAAATTCTGAACAGAGTCTGAACAGTCTGAACACAGTTTGTACATTCCTGAAAATTCTGAAAAAAATCTGAACATTCTGAATATTCTGAACATATTTTACTTATAATCTAAACAGAGTCTGAACATTACTGAAAACTCTGAACATTGTCTGAACATAGTCTGTGTGACATGGCTGAGATCATAATTACTCTGGCTATCTTCTATAACGGACATTCTGAACTTTATAAATATTGTCAGCTGTGTGATAAGACCTAGATAATAATGACTCTGGCTGGCTTCTATAACCGACATTCTGAACTTTATAAATATTGTCAGCTGTGTGATAAGACTTAGATAATAATTACTCTGGTTGGCATCTATAGCTGACATTCTGAACTTTATAAATATTGTCAGCTGTGTGATATGGACGAGATAATAATTACTCTGGCTGGCATCTATAACTGACATTCTGAGCTTTATAAATATTGTCAGCTGTGCGATATGGTCGACATACTAATTATTCTGGCTGTCTGCTATTACCGACATTCTAAATGATTGCTTTGATTGGTTTCTGGCCTTTAGCTCCTTTTTCACTAATATTTCTGTTATATGGTGGAGGAAATTGGAGTACCCGTCGAAAACCACAGATCTGTCAATGACAAACGTTATCACATAATGTTGCATCGAGTACACCTCGCTATGAACGAGGTTCGAACTCACACATTTGGTTGTGATAGGTTAGTGGCACCTTTTGATATTTGAAAAAAAGGTAAATTAGAAAACGAAAATAACTCAATGTCGAAACAATTCTACAATCCAATATTACAATTATATATACTGCTGTACACTAAGATCTTATTTTTCCCATGTTCAACTCGTTCCTATTTTGTCTGTGTCCTAAATATCGGATATTTTTCACTTTTATGAAAGTCACTTCATAGTATCCAAAAACGGCATTTATACACCAGCTATATATAATGTAAATAATTTAATTAAATACACAATACTCTCTATTGACAAATAACCATGGAATTTCCGTACAACTGATTACATCTGATAATGAATAAGAAAACAATGTACTGATTTGCTATCATTATATAGGTCAGTTGGTATCAATATATATACTATCAACGAATAAAATTGTTTATTCATGGCGTATGGTAAGATGCCGCAAATTTGTACTTATATTTAGTAATGAGCTCGTCATACATATATGGATGTGAAATACCTTTCAGATCTACTCTCTGCTTGTAAAATCTATATTGTGGTGTTATGATATAAGTGCTGTATTAATTATGTTTGATATGAATTGATTACTTCCCTTGGCCTATCTACACTATGGTGTTTACGTAAGAAAGGTAATATATCGAAGTGGTAGTAAGAAGCAGGATAAACCGATTTACCGACATCACAATAACCACAGAAAAAGGGATAACAAAAGGCAACCAATTGTTGACAAAATACTACGCATATAAATAAAGATTGAGCGACACGAAACCCTCTATAAGCCGGGTGGACCCAGGTTCTCCAGAATGGTAAAACATTCCCTATTCATTAGTGGAACCTCCCGAGTTATTAGTGTTAAAATCTGATGACAAGTAATGACAGAAGGAACAGGAGACGGGATTGTGACAACAAGCAGCATAATCTATTCAGGTCATTTGTGGCTAAGCCTTCAGTAACGGTTCACTAAGGTATGATGGTGACCATACTCTTTCAAAGTGATGACATGAACTCAACCACTGTGAAGCATTGGTTCAGTAGCTCCCTTGTTAACAGCAATCCCCTACATACCCTGGATCGTTTAACTTAACAGATATTTCGTATCGTTTGCGTTTTTCGTTCGTTTCTTTTGCGTGTATCGTTCGTTCGTTTTTGGTTTTCCGTTCGTGTGCGTTTCGTGCGTGTAATTTATTCTTTCGTCTCGTGTATCGTTCGCCAGTTTAATTAGACTAATACACGAAACGAAATACGAACGAACGATACACGAAACGAACGATACACGAAAAGAACAATACACGAGACACGAAACGAACCCACGCTACGATTTCCAGTTTAAAATAATTACTACAATTTCAATCTTACTATTATTGAATTTTTTTTAATTAAAGTGTAAACAAAATTTTTCATATAAAAACATGTATTTCCTTTATTTACATGTACCAGTAATTTTGTACAATAAGGGGAAAACATATTTAATAAATGCATTTTTTCTATAATTTACTCTAGGATAAATAAACAAGAAATCATCTACATATATGTAAACAAACGCCTCTGGCAGTTTCACCTGGGAAATACATGCACAGCAGGTGTGAAATGTCAACTCTTGCATTTGTAATTTCATTCTAATTAACAATTATATGACATTTTGAAGCCACACGCCTCTCGGACAGCTTAACCGAGAAAATAACTGATACACCTATGTCTGGTTGGAATTGTCAATTCAGAATCCGAATAATTATAAATATTAATTCTGTATAATTAAATAAATATAAATTCTGTATAATTATATAATTAAATAAATATAAATTTTGTTTAATTTTATAAATAGAAAGTCATATTTGGAAGTCAAATATATGAGATTTAAAATTTAATCATAAATATAATTATTAAACACATTGGTACATTTTGCAATATAAACTATTTAATATAAATTGTATTATCCTATTACTTTACCGACTAATTTATCATTTATATAAATAACTTGCTTATATAATATAAGATTACAGAAGTTAATCACATAAAATATAAGATTACAGAAGCTAATCACATAAATTTGAACAAAAGTCATTCAAATAATAACACGATGCTATTCGTGTATCGTGTCGTCGCTTCGTGTATCGTTCATTTGTTTCGTGTATCGTGCGTTCGCTTCGTGTATCGTGCGTTCGTTTCGTGTATCGTGCGTTTGTTTCGTGTATCGTGCGTTCGTTTCGTATATCGTGCGTTTTTCGTGTCTTTCGTGTGAAGCGTTCGTTCGTTTTCCGGTCGTTTCGTTTGCCTTTTTCGTTCGTTTGCGTTTCGTGCATAGTGTAAACTTATACGATCCAGGGTCTGTAACTAGGAAATAACAATATTGTCTGATAATCGGTCGCTTATGACTGGGTATGCCTGGGTACATAACGTTATTTTTTTTGTAGTTACATAAAAATGTTTTGCGGCTGCAATGATAATTTTCCGTTATGGAAATGGCTTAGAGTAACCGAGAAATTCATGTCATCTATGCGTTGCTATGACTACCATAGTTCAAATATGTTTGATTTAAAGCCAAGAGACTTTTATGAATGCTCTGGTTAGTATTAATTTTCAAAGCAGAATGCAATGTGCACATACATTACAAAATGTTTCATAATGTAATTCAAGATGTCAGCACCTCTGTGGAATTGGCTATATATAAGGATTACAAATAATATCATAATCCACAATTTATGTGTTAAAACTTGACCACGTGCTTTCGTGTATACACATGACAATATCTTCACACGGAGTACGTGGAGAAACCGCCTCCTATCGAAAGTTACTGACTGACTTACTTTATCACATCAAATTTCAACGAGTTCAGCTTCCCACAAAGGACAATACATAAATAAATACTCCAAGCATAAAACTGATGACTGAACAACACGAACACCAGTAAATATCGTACCGAAAGGATAAGAAATTCCTGTTGTACCAGTGGCACTCGTCCTGTTATTCTTGTTTAAAATCCAGTGATAAGTCATGAAAGCGAAAAAAAGAATGGGTCACGTGAATAGGGCGAAGGTACGTATCCGCGGTCATGTGTGCTCAAATATTTCACAATGGCTGCAAAGTCATAGTAGAGACCACAAACGTTTGAAATGATGAATTCAACTAAGTGACTAGGAATCTTTTCCAAAGTAGCCCATGTTTATGCCAGCAGCAATTCACAAGCTCTCTAGCATTGTATTTTACACTACATACTAATATTCAATTTCCGTACCGTATACCACCCGATTTCCGATGTCTATTATTTTATAGTATTATGTTGTAATGTAAGATATTACTAAAAGATTGATATGATCAGACCACAGTGACTTGCTCCCGGCCACTAAAATTTGAGCCACTATTTGTTTGTACTGTCAGAGTATTACCTACTTACCTTTCATACAAGGATAACAAATTGAAGGATAAGATAGCTTTGAAACTACTAGAATATAGCGGTACAACTCCATTCTAGTTGTTATCCTTGTATGAAAGGGGCCGAAATTTCCGAACATTTTGTGTCCAGAATGTTGTAATTTTTTCACTTTTCGGTATCTATAATTGGATAATTGGATGTGTATTAAAGTGCGCAAAGGATAAATTATGTAACAAATCATTGCAAAAGGGATAATATAAAAGATCCGTGAAGGTGATAAGGTTGGAAACTAAGGAGAAACGACTTCTAACGAGGAAGGATTAGTAATGGTGCCCTTCCTTGCGATTTTTAAGTGGGTAGTATTTTGACATTAAAAAGGTATTCAGCGGGGAAAATTTAGTGAACGGTAGCAAGTCCCTGTGATGAGACTTTAGAAATCAAAGCTAGTACTAATCAGGGACGACGTAAAAACTTCAGATAGACCAAAAACATAAAACAGTGTAAGTAATAAAAAATCGAACAACAAAATTGCTCACAAGAAGCACCGATGTTAAACAGGTCCGAATTATTGATCAAGTTCTCGCACGGATATTGGGAATAAACTGGGATATATTACTAAATACACTTTCACTACAGTATCGGATTAACACGTGTTTCAGTAGGATAAAACTTCTGGGAATGCCAGCGGTCGTTAAATCTGTAAGTAATAAACCCTCGGTAGAAAGAGGGACCACAGACGTAACTAACATCTGGATCATCGGGATCATCAAAGAAGAAAGTTAGACAGTGATGGTTGTCTACTCTACCAATATATCAATAAACTTATATCATAATATAACCCAAACTGTACATCATGATCAATGATTAATAGGTTGTCAATCACGAAACTATTAATGTGTATGTTGATCGGAATCCAAAATAGAAAATTTTAAAATCATTATTCATCGAACGCTCTGAATCAACTTGAATATAATGTTCCTTTGATAGTTAACTATGAGATTGACCGCCAATTCAAAGCAAAGTCGAACATGGGACCCTGTCCGAAAATTAATATTTTTTTCTTCAAACTTCGTGAATAATCAGACTAAAGTGAACATAAGATTTAAAGACAATATCAATTCATTGAAGGGACCAGGGTGTCTCAATGAGTTAGGTCGCTGGATCTAGCAACTCATACAAGCATATCACCAATACGGCGTGGGTTCGCGCCCGGCTTTGTAAATTACACACAAGGGTGCACTCGACTCGCAGCCGCAAGTGATAAAGTTTACCAGTTGCTTGCCCATGGTCGGTGGTTCTCTTCGGGTACTCCAGATTCCCCCACCACTAAAACTGGTCGCCATGATGTAGCTGAAATATTGTTGAAAGTGACGTTAAACACTAAAAATCAAATAAAATAAATCAATCGATTCATTGTAAAATAACATCATGTATTTTAGTAATATTGTTTACATTCTAGAAGTTCGGTCGACCCCGATTACAACAACGAGCAGGACAACAGGCACACCAGCGTGCAGGACAACAGTGACTACACCATCTGCAGCTAGAATTACTAGAAAGGTACCTGTTAACAATGTGCTGATAATATAGTTACTCGATGAGCTGGCATACTCGCTTTAAATTGAAAATGTTTGAGCATAATACAGTGACAAATAATAATAGTAACAAAGATGTTATCGTGTACGTAAGTAAATTTACATCTTCTTACGGCTATCACAAACTACATTTTAGAGTTTGATTCTCCCTATAATGATATGTATTTGAAATAACCTCATGTGATAAGGTTTGTCAACAATGAGTCTGAAAGATAAATTATCCTTTTGTAGAAACATCTACTATACAAGTAAACATGGTTTAGTTTCGTTTCTGTGATGTAAAATTCACACAAAATGATAATTATGTTTCTATTATCTATTATCTATTTTATTTTTCATGTTTAATCCATCTCTTCAATTTTTGTTTCCAGAAATTAGATGCAACAATATTTGATTCTAGAGTAGTAATTGGAATAGCCATTGGAGCTGCTTTATTAGGTGGAGTCATAGTGTTGTTTTTTGTCATCTGGCAAATATGGATCCGCTCCAAGGATAAAGAAGATAAATTTGAACAGTAACAGGGCAAGATTAACAGCGTGATACCAGCAATACCACCGAGTACATTCCCACAAAGACCAACAGAAAAGTCGTAGTATATCATACAGAGTGATGATAACGTTTGATTCATTGTATCCTAGAGCTGAATTTTTATAGAGCTTCTTGTTTGCAACACTTTTAAGTTGATATAATATATTTAAATCTTGGGTCAGAGTAGAATTCAGGACGAACACATATAAAGGGTCATTGTTTAGTTTGATTTTATGCTTGATCTTTATGAATAATTCATATAAAATGCTTGATAAGATGACCTTTATGAATAATTAATATACAATTTTTTGTATTATGACCTTCATGAAGAATTGGTTGATATTCATTATCATTCAAACGTTTGAAGAACTATTGCTTTTGCTTTTCATTAACATTATTATTATTAATTTTATTAGTATTATTATTATTATTGACATTATTATTATTCTTTCTGTGACACGTGATGATAAATCTATGAATCTAGTTGTGAATAAAGGTTTGATTGAAATTTTGCAATGGTGCACTTTTGGGTATATTTTGAGGGGCCTAAATAGTTGGGGGTTTAATATAGAATCAGATTTGAGTGAGGACTGTTTATTTTCAGGTAAGAATTATTCAAATGCAGGTGTATTGATTTTATTTATTTGAGTACAAAATATAAAACGTTATCAAAGATAATGATGGAAGATTCTTGATATATACAATTGTAATTAATCAAGAAAACATAGTTTTAGCCATTTATTATGGTCTGAACTCTGGTGACATACACATATATATGCATGCCTTCTAGAAGACGTGTATAACGAACTTGAACAACCAAATGATAAATTAATGGTATGTGTGGGGATATTGTGTTTTAGAAAGTATAAAAGTATATATGCAGGGGTGGGGGAGGGGGGTAGTGTTATCACCCATAAACATAGAGAAAGACTAGAACGTTTCATAGAAAGAAATGACTTAGTAGACATTTGGAGAATTTTTAATCTCTTTAGCCTGACTACTTATAATTATTGTCAAATGCTAAATGAAACATGTTAAAAATATATTGAATTAAATATAAGATATATAGTATTTAGCACACATATTGAGGAATTCATATTCAAGATTATTAACTTCATATTACTTTGTGCTAGGTTTCATATCCACTGCTGTAAACGGTCCAATCATATGCCAACTACTGAAATTCTAAAATGCAAATTGAAAAGCAGTAAAAAATATTAACCAAATAAATCCATTATAGACAGAGACGATCACATTGCATGAATCAAACTGGTCAAAATGTACATAGTCTTGTTTTTTGTACAGCATTACCAGTGATCCAGATAAAGATAGTATGTCAAATGTCTTCACATAAAATATCAGTTATTTAAGAATTATCTTTTCAATCTTCGGAATATAAACATATTCATGGGTTATTATAAAAGACAAAACAATGTATTCAAAATTCTCCTTTTATATATTGTTTGATATAAATTTTTAGATAAGTAAGCAGTGAATAAATAATACTCCTATTTCCAATGAAAAAGGGGAAATAACTCCATCAACAATAAAATTATTTGGAGCTCTGAGCAATTGATATGAAATAATTTGTGATATCTGTATCAATTCAATACATAAGTATATATATCTATATATTCGGGTCGGAAAAAATGTCACTATAGTGTGTGTAATGTCTTGCTGTGTAAATGTATTGTGCTGTCTGTATTGTCTGTAAATATGGAACATTATAAATAAAATAAAAAAAAAGTTAATAGGTCTATTTTCACAACTCATTATAGTGTTGTTCTAGTTCTAGTGTCCTAAAGAGAGAGAGAGAGAGAGAGTACGAGAGAGAGAGAGAGAGAGAGAGAGAGAGAGAGAGAGAGAGAGAGAGAATTGTAGTATTGTAGTTTACAAAGCTGGGAGGGAACCCACGCCGTATTGGTGATAGGCTTGCATGAGTTGTTGGATCCAACGACCTAACTCGTTGAGCCACCCGGTCCCAGTTTATATTGAATATTATCTAGTATAGGAATCGGTCACCAATAAATGGGCAAAATATGAACGGGTATGAACGGGTATGGTTTTCGTATAGAGGAAAATTTCTAATGCATGTATATTATAATGATCTACCAGTATAATAATTGTCGTTATCGTCATCAACCATGCGTGGTCACTTTTGGTAGAAGTCGTTTGGATAATTCATTTTATTGGTTGTTTTTGGTTGTGTTTCAACAAAATATTTACATTCACAGTGCGATTTTTACGTCTGTTTTTCAAACATTCCCCTTTGTTTGTGTAATTTGCCATCTTTATTAAAATTCAAGACATGGATACCACATCTTTCTGGAACAAATACTTATAATATTAATCTGCTTGTTGTCGAATCATTACAGATTGTTAATACTACTTTACAGGAAGAAAGAAGATATTACTGGTATATTTTTTGTATTAAACTGTCTTTTCCTGAGGAAATATTATCCCGATCTTTCAGAGATAACCCAAATTATCCGTGGTCATTTGTGACACACATATTCCATAGCGATCAACCAATTCATGGTGGCGTCCGTAAAACTTTCGAAGTGATGACTTCAACTTTACCAAGCGGAACCGTTGGTCCAGTAGATTTCTTGTTAGCAGCAACCCCTTATCACGAAAATCATGATAGGAACCACAAGCTCTGGAATATCGTATCAACTGAGAGATATATACTCCATTTGCAGGTGCTGCTGGGAATTTGCAGCATATAAATGGAAAGTTTGCAATGGAAAAATTGAAATCATCTTTTTTGTCGTAGGGAGTCGTTTTTTTAACTGCCCGTCAATGTCACTTACGAGCTACAGGTCAAGGTCAGTGGACCTATCTGTATATGTTGTATCCTTTATTTCAATTTCGACGGTCGACGAAATCACCAAACGTAGCAGTATTTAGTGAAAATACATCATTTATATAGCGGAAAGGGAAATTAAATGATCTGGATTCTTTTCGTTTTCTTGAGAAGCCCTTGTATGAAGTCTGCTTCATACGAATAAAGTCGCCGAGAAGAGGAGCACATTTGTGCCCATAGGTATGCCGACTGTCTGTTGAAATACACGTCCACCAAACAAAACAAATATGTTGTCAATCAAAAACTCCAGTATGATGATGATATCTGTTTCAGAGAACTTTTTGGTAGAATCGGAGTGGGTTTTTTTACAAAATAAGATTTGTTCCTTCCTAGTACAAGGTATTTGTATCTACGTTGGTCATTCTTTTATTCGAAACTCCTGTATCTGTCCTTCAGCTTAGAGTGAGGAATAGTTGTTTAGAGGGTAGATACGTCAAATGTGTTAATGCCACATTGAACATATCAAACTTTTGTATCAATCAAACAACACATTAACATAACAAGGGCCGTCGTGGTCGTGATCGTATGGTAGTTGGACTTACATCTACCTATGCAATCAGTGTTATCGTAAGACATAATGGTGTCCTATGCTAAAGTGTCCCCCCAGACAATATTTTATAGAGATTGCGATATGAAATAGTGTCTGCTGGACACTATATTCACAAGTGTTCGGCAGGTACTTTGAACTAGAGGACACAATTAAATGCTACATTATTATCACTAACATTGTGAGTTCGAATCCCACTCAGGCGAGGTACATTCGATACAAATTTATGTGATAAAGTTTGCCAATGCCTTGGAGTAAATTAAATCTTAATACTTTACTAATTGTAGATTAAATGAAGACGGACGGAAGTGCAGGCTCTACTAATGGATGATCGACTGGCGGAGTATG
>MJUT01032525.1:25857-40457 GCA_002080005.1 Gigantidas platifrons
TTTTTTTTTTTTATTCATTTATTTCATCTTTCTTTTAGTGACTTTTCTTGGCTGGACTCGGCTACACGCTACTTGAATAAAGCCTGAAGTCGTTGCTACTAAAAAATATACGGGATACTTATACTACCGGTTCATCACGACTGGATCCAAGTTTTTATGGAGTCCGTGTTGTTCATATATGTGTTTTTTTTAGTTCTTGTGTGGCCCTGCCAATTGTTTGTCCGTCTATGATATCGTGTTTCTGATGTTCTGGACCTTTCTTTGGTGAGTAAACGGTTCGGTTTCTGGCCCCATATTACACATGTTATAGTGTTAACTTTCAAAGAAATAAAGCATTTGTCAGACTATCGGACTGTCGGATTATAGGTCGGACCCCGAAATGGTAGTGTTAATGTAGAAAAGTCAAATGTTAAGTATGAGAATTAATATTATCCAGAAGGTATTTAGAGTTTGTCTGTATCCACATTGATTGATGTTACTTCGTGAATAGACTTTGTTACAAAATGATTGTAGTCCATCTTTGACTGCAGACAAACGTTTTATCATAGTTATAGACAGTAATTGACCATAATTATGTCTTCTGCAAGCAAATTTTTCATTATGCGTTTTTGCATTCTTCCGAACAGAGTGTTTTCTATAGTTTACTTATCAAAAACAAGTGACAAGAGGAGTTTGAAGATACCAAAGGTGTAATCAGGAGCCGTAAATCAAAGAACGACAGACAACACAAGAAGAAAAAGGACAAAAGGACAAACAATGATCTACAAAACATACACATAAATAGTCTCTCAAATCATTATGTACTATTATAAAAAGTGTGATTTCAGAGCCGAGGGCAGACGTGGTAGAGGACGCGGAAGACGACCATTCAGAGGCGATCGAGGCCATGGTATCAGAGGTAGTCATGGTCATGAGAACAGAGGTAGTCATGGTCAAGGGAACAGAGGTAGTCATGGTCAAGATAACAGAGGTAATCGTGGTCAAGGGAACAGAGGGACTCATGGTCATGGTAACAGAGGTACTCGTGGTCAAGGACACAGAGATTGTGGTGATTCAGATCGAGGAAACAGGTATCGGAAGTTAATTGTAACATATTTAACATGAATAGGTTAATACTTATTACGGATGTAAACGCGCGCCAAAATATATGTGCTGATCTAATGTGTCCATTGTTGGTATAAAGTATGGAGTAGTACAGGGATATAGATTTGAACAATTGAACACACCATATTGCATTCACTGTAGATTTGCTACAAACGTATAAATTGTTTTAGTAATGACAGTAACAACATATTTAAATATTAAATTTAAGAAATATTTAGTTCATGATGTATACTACAAATGGAACAGAAGAATAGAAAAGAATCTCTTCTCACTTTAGTTTTTGCTTTACTTTGTTTGCTCTTTTCAGTTTCTTTTTGTTCAGTATAGATTGTGATGTAATATTTAAAATGTAAAATTCCCTTTCTTTGGTCTTGGTAATATAATGATATCATTCAACTGACAATATTACAGAAAAAGGATTCCATTTCCACTACTGATTATATGTGATCATAAGGTCAGGCTCCACTAAATAAACCAATCAAGATATTCCTTGCAGTTCATTTTGTATTTTAGTGTTATATTGAATTGATCTCATTATATATACTTTGATCTGTTAGGAAAGAAATTAGGTCAAACCAATATTTTCCCTGGAGTATTTATTTTCTGTGAACCTGCCAAGTTCAAACACATACAAATAATTGTCTGTAAGCTAATGCTCTTAATAGGTCAAGCATTAAGCCGCACATACAATGTTAAGTATGAGAATTAATATTATCCAGAAGGTATTTAGAGTTTGTCTGTATCCACATTTGATTGATGTTACTTCATGAATAGACTTTGTTACAAAATGATTGTAGTCCATCTTTGACTGCAGACAAACGTTTTATCATAGTTATAGACAGTAATTGACCATAATTATGTCTTCTGCAAGCAAATTTTTCATTATGCGTTTTTGCATTCTTCCGAACAGAGTGTTTTCTACAGTTTACTTATCAAAAACAAGTGACAAGAGGAGTTTGAAGATACCAAAGGTGTAATCAGGAGTCGTAAATCAAAGAACGACAGACAACACAAGAAGAAAAAGGACAAAAGGACAAACAACGATCTACAAAACATACACATAAATAGTCTCTCAAATCATTATGTACTATTATAAAAAGTATGATTTCAGCGCCGAGGGCAGACGTGGTAGAGGACGCGGAAGACGACCATTCACAGGCGATCGAGGTCATGGTATCAGAGGTAGTCATGGTCATGAGAACAGAGGTAGTCATGGTCAAGGGAACAGAGGTAGTCATGGTCAAGATAACAGAGGTAATCGTGGTCAAGGGAACAGAGGGACTCATGGTCATGGTAACAGAGGTACTCGTGGTCAAGGAAACAGAGATTCTGGTGATTCAGATCGAGGAAACAGGTATTGGAAGTTAATTGTAACATGTTTAACATGAATATGTTAATACTTATAACGGATGTAAACGTGCCCCAAAATATATGTGCTGATCTAATGTGTCCATTGTTGGTATAAAGTATGGAGTAGTACAGGGATATAGATTTGAACAATTGAACACACCATATTGCATTCACTGTAGAGTTGCTACAAACGTATAAATTGTTTTAGTAATGACAGTAACAACATATTTAAAGGGATATTGTCTACCAGCTGCGTAATTTTTTCATACCCAAAATTATTGTCGATTTCCGTACTAACCTTCATAAAATGAAGATCAACACAGAGTTATGCTGCAAAAGATACGATTTTTTTACAAAAAGACCCAAAAACTATCGTTATCGGAATTATTGTTCGGATGACAAGAATGTAATTTTATTCATATTACCTAACTTCTTATGTTACTCGTCTTGAGCATGTGTACTGTTTAGAAACAATAAACATGTCGGAAGAGAAAGTGTCAACACGTGGAACTTGCCTGAATATCCATGCTACATCCGGGCTACTGTCATAAAAATAGATAAATAAACATAGTTGGCCTCGCCCAGGTCAGTCCATAATTAATTAGCTTCCGGTAACGATGATCAGCTTTTTTAATCGAAAAAACAACGTTTCGGAGCGTATTCGTCAATAATTCGGTTTTTAATCTTCATTTTATGAAGGTCAGTACAGAAATCGACAATAATTTTGGGTATGAAAAAATTACACAGCTGGTAGACAATATCCCTTTAAATATTAAATTTGAGAAACATTTAGTTCATGATGTATACTATAAATGGAACAGAAGAAGCGAAAAGAATCTCTTCTCACTTTAGTTTTTGCTTTACTGTTTGTTCTTTTCAGTTTCTTTTTGTTCAGTATAGATTGTGATTTGATGCAATGTAATATTTAAAATGTCAAATTCCCTTTCTTTGGTCTTGGTAATATAATGATATCATTCAACTGACAATATTACAGAAAAAGAATTCCATTTCAACTTCTGATTATGTATGATCATAAGGTCAGACTCCACTAAATAAACCAATAAAGATATGCCTTACAGTTCATTTTGTATTTGAGTGTTAAATTGAATTGATCTCATTATATATACTTTGATCTGTTAGGAAAGAAATTAGGTCAAACCAATATTTTCCCTGGAGTATTTATTTTCTGTGAACCTGCCAAGTTCAAACTTACAAATAATTGTCAAATTTACAAATAGGGGGTCATACCCCACCCCCTACCTGATGTGAACTTTTTAATGGTTGAGATTCCCACCCCTAAAGCATATATATTTATGATCAGGGTGACTAGGCAAATTAAATGCCTTATAGCTCAGGCTCCGGGGGTCATACTCCACCCCCTACCTGAAGTGAACTTTTTAATGGTTGAGATCCCCACCCCTAAACCATATATATTTATGATCAGGGTGACTAAGCAAATTAAATGCCTTATAACTCAGGCCCTGGGGGTCATACCCCACCCCTACCTGAGGTGAACTTTTTAATGGTGGAGATCCCCTCCCCTAAATCATATATATTTATGATCAGGGTGACTAGGCAAATTAAAATGCCTTATAGCTCAGGCCCTGGGGGTCATACCCCACCCCTACCCGAAGTGAACTTTTTAATGGTTGAGATCCCCACCCCTAAACCATATATATTTATGATCAGGATGACTAGGCAAATTAAATGCCTTGTAGCTCAGGCCCTGGGGGTCATACACCAACCCCTACCTGAAGTGAACTTTTTAATGGTTGAAATTCCCACCCCCTAAACCATATATATTTATGATCAGGGTGACTAGACAAATTAAATGCCTTATAGCTCATTCCCCGGGGGTCATACCCCACGCCCTGCCTGAGGTGAACTTTTTAATGGTTGAGATTCCCACCCCTAAACCATATATATTTATGATCAGGGTGACTAGGCAAATTAAATGCCTTATAGCTCAGGCCCCGGGGGTAATACCCCTCCCCCTACCTGAAGTGAACTTTTTGATGGACGAGATCGCCACCCCTAAATCATATATATTTATGATCAGGGTGACTAGGCAAATTAAATGCATTATAGCTCAGGACCTGGGGGTCATACCCCAACCCCTACCTGAGGTGAACTTTTTAATGGTTGAGATCCCCTCCCCTAAACCATATATATTTATGATCAGGGTGAATAGACAAATTAAATGCCTCAAGAGTTGAGGCCCGAGGTTATCCCCATCCCCTACCGGAAGTTTTTTTTATAGCCGAGTATAAAACAAGACCAAATGATTTTGACTTGCAACTCGTTTTAGTTAGTTGTCCGAAGGGACAAGTTAAAATAATGTTAATGTAGAGGCCTGTGGGAAGAACCTATAGGTTATGGAATGTTCTTTATTAAGTTTCTTCAGAGCAGAATGCAAGGTGAGCGACGCAGGCTCAGCTCAGTGCTGAGCCTCTAGTTTATTGATTCTGTGGCCATGAGATATCAGTAAGACTTTTGTCTAACACGAACGCAGAGTACGTAACAAATTATTGAAAAAAGACAAATGTAAAATAAAACAGTGGGAAGAAAAAAACACCCCCAACACGAACTGCTGAAGGAGAACACGTGTAATATTGTTCATAAGGTTTGAGTGGGTACTTACAGATTTGATTTTGTATTATGTCAACAATACTACGTCTTACAATTTGATGCTTATTTTTGTAGAAACAGCGGGTCAAATCGAGGACGAAAACATTGGAAGCAATGCTTTGGATTTAGCAAATTGACTGATTTGAAGAATGAACTTCCAAGTGATATAGTCCTCGAATTTAGTGCAAATACTGAACAGTTAATAGATGCACTTGATTGTACAGACCACAGTGACGAAATGATAGAGTTACTTCTGACCTGTTTATCTAAAGCCTGTCAATACACAAGTCTAAGGCAGAAAGTTCTAGAGATTTTAGTGATGGTGGAGGATTCGACATTTTTTAAAATGACAATTTTAAAATTTATTACAAAGATTAAATCATTGCCAGAATCTGATGTCGAAGAGTATGAAAATTCAATTTTGTATTTACTGAAGATATGCAAGGAAATTAAAGCTAAGATTCCAAGCTCCATGTTTCATATAATTGGCATAAGCACCATTTTGGGTAAGATAATATCCAAATTATCAAACAGTGATAGAACTACCACAGAGGAATTGATTCTAGCATACAAGCTTTTGGAAGATTCGACGGAAGATACAATGGAAGAAATGAATAAAGAAGTAAGACCGAAATACAGTCGTCCAGTTATGGACAACAATTTACAACCACCACAAGATTTCCAAGAAATTCCAGTATTCCCAGAGATGCATGATATCCATGTTGATGTATTCCCATTTCTACGTCAAAATAAAATATTTGGTGGCTACGAAAATCTGCAACATTATCTTGACGTCCAATTCCGATTATTGCGTGAAGATTTCATTGGTCCATTGCGGGATGGTATTCATGATTATATAGAGTCATTACAAAATAAATGGAAAGGCTGTAAAACAAAAGACATTCGAGTCTATACAGATGTACAAATGATTAGTTCAGTATGCAATAGCAGTGGATTATGCAAACGTGTAAGTTTTTCCTGTTCTGGTTTTAAACGCATCCGATGGGAATCTAGTAAACGTTTACTTTTTGGATCATTAGTATGTTTATCAATTGACAATTTTGATACCTTACTATTTGCAACTGTCGGAAATCGGGATTTGAAGGACTTGAAAAGGGGTCTGGTGGACTTGAAATTTGAAGACACAAATCAAATTGGTATGATACCTGATGGTTCTGTATTTGTTATGGCAGAATCAAGTGCATTCTTTGAAGCATATAAACATGTCCTTACAGGACTCAAAACAATGACCACGGGGGACCTCCCGTTTGAAAGGTACATAGTTTTCTGCGAATCTGACATAGAAGCCCCAGCATACATTCGCAGAAATCCCAGGGCACGTTATGACCTTCGTCCACTTGTAGATGACAGTTTTACTATTCGAGATCGAAGCAGCAACTTAGGGCACAGACCAGTATACCAATTCAGTCATGAATCAGAACCTGCAAATCGTGTAAATGTTACATCATTACAACGTTGGCCAAATCCAGAACTTTTGCAGTTAGATGATTCACAATTTAATGCTGTGCAGATGGCACTCTCAAAGGAATTTGCCATTGTACAGGGACCTCCTGGTACTGGAAAGACTTACATTGGACTGAAGATTGTTAAGGCGCTTCTCCATAACAAATCAATATGGAATCCAGATGAGAACAACAGAAGTCCTCTCATGGTTGTTTGTTATACTAATCATGCATTAGATCAGTTCCTTGAGGGTATACTTAGCTTTTTCACAGGCGATGTTTTAAGACTTGGAAGTCGCAGTTCAAGTGAAATCATGAAGCAATACAACATAAACTCAAAGAGAACTGCATTAAGAAGGGACCGAAAATCATCCGTGGCCTTACACCGGGAGAGGGTAAAAGCTCGAGTCCACATGAATAAATTGAAAGAAGCTATAAATAAAATCTCACAAAGAATTGAAATTGCAAAGAAAGAGGTTTTACACGAGGAAACGCTTCAGACAGTTATAGACCAACAACTTTGGTTTCAGATGATGCAAGTACACCAGCTTCTTGTTCAAGAAATGATAGTTCACGGATTTGAAGCATCTAAGGGTAAAAAAGAATGCGCCCTGTTGGAATGGCTGGGATATGGAAATCTTACGTGTGGACAACAAACGTTGCATTTACCATCAATATCTACAACAAATGGCGTTTTTATGGAAAATAATTCAGAAGATGAAGATAACGATGAAGACAATTTTATAGACGCCATCGATGAGGTTAATGGACAAATGCAACAGAGACTGATGGATATTCATGATAATGATGATGATGATATATACGAAGAAATAGATGAAGATGGTGCAATTAATGAAATAACTAATCTATTAGAGAACATGGGGCTAACTAAGGATACTGTAGCATTGGACGTGTCAAGTCTTGGAACTAAACAATCGACGACAACTACTGATGATTGGCAGATTAATGCTAAGCAGAGAAAGCAGATAAAACGAACAATTCGCAGAGAACTAGCATCAAATGACAACATGACGAGAAGGGATGTTACTCGGATTTCAAATATTTGGAAGCTCGAGCAAAAGGACAGGTGGCGCTTGTATAGATACTGGGTTCATCATTATTGTATGATATTACAGGAACAAATTGTGGAGAGGGAAGAAGAATTCCAACAGGCATGTGATCTTGTTGGTGAAATGCAGATGCAGGAAGATAAAGGAATAATGCGTCATTCAACTGTAATTGGTCTAACAACAACGTGTGCAGCTCGATACCAATCTGTCCTCAAGGAAATAGGTCCAAAGATTATTGTTGTGGAAGAAGCAGCGGAAGTACTGGAGGCACATGTTATTACTACCCTGAGCAAACAATGCGAACACCTTATTCTGATTGGCGATCATAAACAACTGAAACCCAACCCAACAGTTTACAAATTAGCGAGAGATTATAAACTTGAAATATCTTTGTTTGAAAGGTTGATTAACAACGAGTTAGCTTATAGATGCCTTGGTTTACAGCACAGAATGCGTCCCGAAATTTCAAGAATTATGAAAATAATATATCCAAAACTTTCAGATCATGACGTTGTAAAGACTTACGAACCTGTTAAAGGGGTGTCTCAAAATGCATTTTTCATTGACCATTCAGAACTTGAATCATCTGACGACGATATCAAAAGTCACTGCAACATACACGAAGCTGATTACATGGTTGCTCTCTGTCGTTACCTTCTCTTACAAGGATATAAACCAGAACAAATCACAGTCCTTACTCTATATTCCGCACAACTATTCCAGTTAAAACAGAGAATGCCAAGATCAGATTTTAATGGAGTCCATTTAACAGTTGTTGACAACTACCAAGGAGAAGAAAATGACATTATCTTATTATCACTGGTGCGGAGCAATTTAAGGAACAACTTGGGCTTTCTGAAAATAGAAAATCGTATTTGTGTGGCTTTATCTCGTGCAAGAAAAGGACTCTTTGTTATTGGGAATTTTGGAATGTTAGAACAGGAGAGGAAGAATAATAAATGGAAGGAGATTGTAGGTCTAGCAAGAAAAGAAAACATGATTGGTAAGAGTCTCCTACTGTATTGTCAGAATCACCCTACTGATAAGGGCATTACAGCAACTACCGCAAATGATTTTAAAAAAGCCCCAGAAGGAGGTTGTATGAAACCCTGTGAATTCAAATTGAGGTGTGGTCACGTCTGTACGAGAGCTTGTCATATCTATGACAGGAAACACAAGGAATTCGTTTGTATGAAGCCATGTCAGAAGACAGTATGCAACCTTGGTCACAAATGTACAGGTATCTGCAGCAAGAAATGCAGTAAATGTAAAATTCCTGTTCCAAAAATTATACCTGGATGTGGACATGAGCAAAATGTACCATGCTCTCAAGACCCATCAAATTGGGTTTGTACAGACCGATGCAAAGTAATATTAGAATGCGGGCATACATGCAAAAATCCCTGTGGCAATAATCATACGGATTCATGTCAAGACGAAATAATTAAAACATGGTCTTGTGGTCATTCCGCAATTGTTAAATGCTTCAAGCAAGACGGAGAATGTCCAAGTCCTTGTAAGCAAATGTTAGAATGCGAACATGAATGTAAAGGTACATGCGGTTCCTGTTTTCGTGGAAAATTACACAAATCATGCAACAAACAATGTAGACGTCCATTGGTTTGTGAACATCTCTGCAAAGACAAAATATGTTCAAATTGTCCTCCTTGTACACGACGTTGCCAAAATCGTTGTGTTCACAGTTCGTGTCAGAAATTTTGTGGAGATGTTTGTATCCCATGTGCCGAACCATGTGAATGGCAATGTGAACATCATAGCTGTAACAAGATATGCAGTGAACCATGTAAACGTCCTCGTTGTGATGAGCCTTGTAAAAAACAATTAGAATGTGGTCATAGGTGTATTGGTCTATGTGGTGAACCGTGTCCAAATGTATGCAGAGTTTGTAACAAGGAAATTGTACAAGAAATATTTTTTGGTACAGAGGACGAATCTGACGCCAGATTTGTACAACTTCAAGATTGTAAGCACTTTTTTGAAGTTTGTGGTATCGATAAATGGATGGACGAACATATTGAGAGTGATGAGAAAATGACAAGTATAAAGTTAAAAGAATGTCCAAAATGTAAGACACCGATCAGAAGAAATTTGAGGTATGGGAATATGATTAAACAAGCTTTACATGATATTGAAAACGTCAAGCGGCAGATAATGGGGGATAATGCGAGGATCAAGGTGTTGCATCAGTCGATACGGAAAGGAATTGTCAAATTATCGGATCATGATCGTATAATTCTAAAACAACACATGGAAAAAATGGCAAGAGGGCCTGTGTCTGTACAGAGTTTTGCAACGATCGAAAATCAAGTTAGATTTCTTTCAAAACTGATGGAAATGAAAGATAAATATGAAAGGGATACGGAAGTAATTAGACAGTTAGCATCAATTGGGTATGGTATCAACATAAGACGTCTCCATGATTTCATTATACATGAACGCAAATATTTTACTAAACAGGAGATTACCGATATTTTTGGTGAACTGGATAGACTAAAGATGTTATTACAATTCCTGAAGACGAAAGTCCATATGAAAAAGAGGGGTATAAAATTTAATGATCGTATGCAGAAAGATGTTGACAGGGTTGAAAGATATCTCACTGACGACAAAAGACTTTTGGAAAGGAGAAGGGTATTTGTGCAAAATACTATGGAGATTGTAGAGTCACAAGTCCCAATAAGTGGGTTAGGAATAAGTGATGAAGAAAGGCTACAGATTGTTAAAGCTATGGACTTGTCCAAAGGCCACTGGTACAAATGTCATAAAGGTTTGTATCAATTTATTTGTATGGGCTTTAGAAACAGGAAGAAAATCGAGCCTTTGGCGAACTTTTCTGGCCTGTTTCGCAGAAAGTCCAAGTGCATATGTGTGATTAAATATTTATTTTTAACATAGAGCTAAACCTCTGAATATTTATGTATATGGCCCAGGCTGTCTTCGATCGAGAGAAATACTTCATTTCGTCGTAGAATCTGATATTAAGACAATAGTTTGCATTGTTGGAAAATATAACATAAATTTATTATAGTACGAGCTTTAGAAATAGGCAGAAAATTAGAGCATTTAGAGAGTATTTCTGTCTTGTTTTGCAGTGAGTGCAAGTATATATTTACCGATAATGTGAGTATATTGTGTTTATCCTGTAATGCCAAAATGTCAAAAACAACTGCCAAATTGTCTGAAAATAAACGAAACATGTGTTGTTCTAATTGTTTTCAATGGTATCCTCTATGAATTTAAGTGCGGGCTTATAATACTGTAACTGCTTCCTACCGTCATTCTACATAAATCAGGTACCAGAAAAGCTATATATTTGACTGCTCAAATAGAGCCAACGCAGGATAAACCGTAATTGATGTTGTAATTTAGAAATCCGTCAGCCAGAAATAGAAAGAAGTACGAATAAATCTTGATCTACGAACCCTAAGAACGTCCTTTTATTAAATCATGTTATTTAAGGGAACGACCATTTAACTTGAAGAGGGGGTTATGGTTTTTTCCTAAAAAAATATTCTGATTTTGGTGGAGGAAAAAAAATAATAATCTGATTCAGAGTTTTTGTCATATAACCTAATGTTATATTCTGAAGAAAAAAAACTTCGCGCCTTGCGTGACAAGAAAAATTAATATTCGAACTCTTGTGTTGTCCGAAAAAAAATTTCTGAACGAAAAAAAAAATCATAAACCCCCCTTGCAAGTTAAATGGTCGGTCCCTAAGTGCCCATGTCGATGCTTGTTTTATTCTATCTTGATAAAACTTCGTTTCGTTTCCATTTTCCAATGGAATCGGTTACATTTCTCATGTGACCATCACTGACCTATAGCATCCGTCGTCATTACTAAATCAAACAACTGTACATTTGTGCAGTGGAAGTAATTGAATCGAAAGGTCTCAGAAAACAAATGAATACGAATGGGATAATGTGATAACAACACTATTTTAGGGTGACGTTTTCTCGAAATAAATCTCGAAAACTTTTATGCTATGCTTTGAAAACGGTATATTTTTGTTTTAATATATTCCCATTAAAACAATTTTATCCCTCCCCCCCCGCGATAGCGGTGAGGGGATATAGTAATAGCGGCCATCTGTCTGTCTGTCCATCCGTCACACTTTCTTGTTTACGCAATAACTTGAGTAAACATGGATAGATTTGAATAATGTTTTGCATGTGGCTTGTAATTATCATTATCTTGGATGGGTTCTAACATGGAAATATTTGAAGCAAGGATTTTGGGGGAAAATCTTAGTTTTTGGTTGAAAAATCAACAATTTTGAGAATTGTGTCTTGTTTACGCGATAACTTTAGTAAACATGGATAAATTTGAATAATTTTTTGCGTGTGGCTTGTAAATATCATTATCTTGGATGGGTTCTTACATGGAAATATTTGAAGCAAGGGTTTTGGGGGAAAATCTTAATTTTTGGTTGCAAAATCAACAATTTTGAGAATTTAGTTTTGTTTACGCGATAACTCGAGTAAACATGGATAGATTTGAATATTATTTTGCATGTGGCTTGTAATTATCATTATCTTGGATGGGTTCTAACATGGAAATATTTGCAAGGGTTTTGGGGGAAAATCTTAGTTTTTGGTTGAAAAATCACCAATTTTGAGAATTGTGTCTTGTTTACACAATAATTTGAGTAAACATGGATAGATTTGAATAATATTTTGCAAGTGGCTTGTAATTATCATTATATTGGATGGGTTCTAACATGGAAATATTTGAAGCTAGGGTTTTGGGGGAAAATGTTAGTTTTTGGTTGAAAAATCGCCAATTTTGAGAATTGTGTCTTGTTTACATGATAACTTTAGTAAACATGGATAGATTTGAATAATCTTTGCATGTGGCTTGTAAGTATGTTATACATTAAGACTGCAAGGCTGCTTTCTATAAATATATAAAACTAAATATTATGCAAGTGCGGGGGGATACGTTGCGCATTCATGCACAAGTCGGTTCTTTTATTAGAGTAGAAAAGCAGGTTTATTGCATTTTCATTGTAGTTTTTTTCTTTGATTAAAATATATGCCGGTCGATCGGGGAAGTAAAAAGTTATATTTCTTTTCAGGTCATGTATATGCTATTGGAGATTGTGGAGGCGCTACTGTAGAAAGCGTTTGCCCGGAATGTAAGTCAACAATTGGGGGTAGCAGTCACCGACTGAGAGAAGATAATGCTGTCGCGACAGAGATGGACGGTGCTACACATCCTGCGTGGTCAGAACAGGCTCATTTGGAAAATTATGATCCATTTGAAATAAGATTTTAAACAATGGAACAATTGCAGCATGTCTTCAGTGGATTTAAATTGGAAACATCTTCATATTATTTACCTTGAGAATAGAAATGTTTTGTTTTACCTCTCCCTTCCGCCCCCAACCCCAATGTTAGACAAGCCTGACCAGTGTTAACATTAGACCAATGATACAGAAATCTGAATATATTATTGTACAGAAATGACAAATGTGAATGGTAATTACATTTTAGTGGCTTTAAATGCATTTATTGTTTGTATATCAAGTTTGTATTCAGGAGTATAATTATTGAATATGAGATTTGTATGTATTAAACAGGCTGAAATGAGAGGTTCACATTTTAACCTGTTTTGTGTGGAATTCAAATAAATCTCGCATTTAAAGACACTATATTTATGTTGTTTTTATACAGCAATTTCATTGTGTGGTCACTTGTTTTATATATGATAGACTCAGATCGACGTCCACTGACGTCATTATCTCAAATCACGGTCCAATTTTAGAATATTTTCAAATCGGCGTCCTTTCCAAACTCGCATATCTACAATAGGTCCGTTTGTACGATCAAAGTTTGCCATCAAAAATAATTGTAATGACAGTTTTGTCATGCATGTTTCTTTTTATCTGTTTTTTAAAGTTGTTGTTTTGTTTTGTGTTTTTAAAGCATTTTTCCATTCATTAATATTATTTAGGGTGATGGTTAGAGTTAGGTTTAGGGATAAGGTTAGTGTTAGGGTTAGGAATATGGTTAGGGTTAAAGTTAAGGTTAAGGTTAGGGTTAGGGTTAAGGTTAGGGTTAGGGTTAGGGCTAAGGTTAGGTTTTGGGTTAGGGCTAAGGTTAGGGTCCGCTAAAGTAGAATGTACAATGTACAATGTACTCTGAATCTGGTCTTGTCCCTTCTTCATCATTGTTTCAAAACCATGTCCTAACGGGTGTGACGTATTTTGGAGTATACATCAGTGACGTCATATTGAACGTCGATTTGAGAATTGGACGCCGATTTGAGGATTGGACGTCGATCTGAGTCTTCCATATATATTTTTTTGTCTTTTTAATTCTGATAATTTCATTGTATTTGAATAGTAAAAAAAAAATTCAAACAAATCTGGCATAGTTTGTCGATTTACATTTCGTGATGAATAAGACTAGCAAATTAGTGAGAATGGCAAGAATAAATTAGTTGAACGTTATTTGTTGAAAAGAACAAAGATTTGTCTGCAAAAAGGAATAAATATGAAACTCTATCGATATCTTTTTTTAAAGAAAAATCGAAGGCATTTAGCTTCGCTGTTTTAGTCAAGATAATGTATTTATGTAATGTATCTACCAATACGGGACTTCGGAGTTAAAAAGTCTTTTGTAAAGGAGGTAAAAAAGGACTATTTTATTTCCCGCCGTTGGACGTTTTTTTCATATGGCTGCCGTGGTCGTTGCGAACGACGCAGCATTTGAGTATTTCAGCTGTCAATAGATGCATTGATGCAGGAAAATATTAAAAAAATAATACCCACAACTATTTATGTATTTTTTCTAATATGACAAATAATAATTGGTTTGTCTGTATATTATGTTACTGTAAATCTAACATTGATACAAGGAAAATACCTTCGTAAAGAAAAGAAGTATGTTTCTTTTAATGCGACAACTAAATAATAAAATGTCAATCATTTTCATTAAATATAGTCTGCTCAATTTTTTTT